>CAWUFW010003217.1:1035000-1502500 GCA_963921515.1 Calotriton arnoldi
AAGGAGAAATGTCTCTGAAACGCGTAAGGCTTTGCAAAATTAGTTGAATAAAGAATGCTGTCTGCCTTCACGGACCTGTTCTAAAGAGTGCTCTTCAAACAGGGGAGGAGATTGTATAACAAGATTACACGGCAGTTCCAGCCGGGAAGAGGCACCACCCAGATGAAAGGGGCCACGGACACAGAACTATTCCAAGTCTGCTTTGGTGTGAACAGCTTTGGCACAATTTCCAGCATTTCGTTTTTCAAAAGCCCACTTGAGGGTAAGAACAATGTTATTAATAATGTGAGGAGCGCAGAACCTACTAAAGGAAAAGTTTTTCTCGAAGGGGCATTCATAAAATTAAAGGTACTACACATCCCAGCAGGCAGTATGCATACTCACCTGTGAAAAGAGCATGCTGGGACAATGCCTTTTTAAATCTGCACAACCCACTGAAATGCCTGTGAACAAGGAGAAATGTCTCTGAAACGCGTAAGGCTTTGCAAAATTAATTGAATAAAGAATGCTGTCTGCCTTCACGGACCTGTTCTAAAGAGTGCTCTTCAAACAGGGGAGGAGATTGTATAACAATATATATATATATATATATATATATATATATATATATATATATATATATATATATATATATATATATATATATATATATATATATATATATATATATATATATATGTATCATTATTTATATATTTACATCCTATTGGCAGTCGCCAGTAGGTAGTTATAGTTAGGATCTAGTTTCCAAAGGAAAAACATTTTTTGACTTGGTAATAACTTTGGCGTCATTTGACCAATATGCATGACATTTTTCAAAAAAGTGTCACATTGGGTACTATCGATTTGGAAAGTTTGGGGGTGATCAGTGCAGTGGGGACCAAGAATATGGGGTGCAAAATAAGGTTGCATTTGTAATGTTAATTCCCATAGGAAACATTAGCCACCTCTACAGCCCGAACCGCTGAACGGGCTTACATCAGATTTGGCAGGGAGGTAGATATCGGTTCAAGGAAGTGCCTTTTGCTTATTTGGTGTAAATCCATTCAGTAGTTTTTGAGAAATTTAAGTCTAAAATTATAGTGATATCTCAGGCTGCAGATATTTTGCGGTGATTTCGCGATGATTCGTGAATGCAAGCGCCAACGTGAATGCGCTGTTTGGCTTGTCGCAACCTGAATAGAAAGTTGCAGCCACCATTTTATCTATCAGGAATGGTTCCCGGGGCTGAAAATGTGTGTGATATCCCACATAAGGGGTCATGGTGGAGATACTCTGATCCCATGGTTGAGAAATGGAAGTGTTAGTGACACAAGTTATATGTTCAAAATTGATTTTTTTAACCATGCACGATATTCGCGACAACACCGCAACCACCAGTGCGGCCCCCCATGTACCATTGTGGGGATATCGCGACTATCAACGTTGTCGCGAATATTGGTGAATCATTAATGCGCATTCTTATAAAGATATTGAGATTCTGATAAATATTTTTACAGAGTTATTTATATAGTGAGTTATCTACTGTGAAGGTTAGAATTATTTCTATAGTTATAATTTTTTAATGTGGTGGTGGCTATTGAGATCCTGCTTTTGCTTCCTGCTTTCATAACGTACCCACGGGGATCGCGATGAGGTTTTAGAGATGGTTGTTCTAAAAAAACACTAGAAAAACATGAGTTTGAAGTGTACAGTAATAAACTTCTAGTGTGTAGAATACTGTAATGTGTGTGCAACTATGTGTTTTCACTTTATGGGAAAGGTGCCATTGTCACGGTTAACGATGTCATAGCGATGTCTCGAAAAACCGCAATAACTAAAAATAGGTCTGAAAGATGGTTTTTAAAGAATCATAGTACAAAAATATGAGTTTAAACATGCTTTGAAAGAAGTATGTATATAGTATTGTGTGTTTTTACATATTATTTTTGGATGTGTTGGTGGCCATTGAATGCCTGCTTTTGTTTTCCGTTTTTGCGACGTATCCGCGGGGATCGCGACGTTGTCACAAAGTTTTTATAGAAAATGAACAATATTTTGGGTACTAGATGACTCTGACAAGAGCCGTTGTGTTGGTTGTGTGTATATGGCTGCTAAACATAAGACCGGATGCAGAGTTTCAGGTTACTTAGAAACACCCTGTAGCCTTCTTCATCTGTAAAGTGCACTCCATCATTTCTATAAATTTCATGCATGTCAAAACGCAGATTGTTGTAATAGATACAGCCCATGTGATAGTCTCTGAGGAATGCAGAAATAGTTTCATTAACATGTTTCCTGGCTTTGTAAATCTGTGAACAGAATTGATTTGACCACTTCCATTTCTGTCTTTGGAATATATTAGAGTACATCAAAACATCAAAAAGGAGGAGATAGAGGAGAAAAGGAGAAGACTCGTCCTCCAAAGTATTATTAAATAAACAAAAGGAGTCACTCCTTGAAAATTTGAAAACAATGTCAACCTCGTACTGAACAGGAAAAAAGGTTTTTCTTTCAAATAACCCCCCCCCCCCACCAGGATTACCCCTTGGTGGCATGCTTCATTATAGGGTTCATCCCTAACCTGCTGCAGAAAGGGGTGTGCTACGACCGACAGGTAAGTGGGAGCACTGATAGTGTATTTTGCCTATTAACCTATACTGATTGCATTGTTTATTTAATATATTAGAGTACACCAAGACAGTGTGAGGGAAAAGAGACATCAGTTCTGCAAAGGTTTCTTTCATTAGGATTTCCAGTCCTACCCCAGTCAATGTGCCTTGGTCATTACCACCACAGTGGATAATCATGAGGTGAGGAGCTTGGGAATGCACAATGGATTTAACTAAAGCTAACAAATAATGAAACGTTAACCCTTTCAGGGCAGACCAAGTAATCTGCATATTGGGCAAACCCAAGTCTCTATCAATACCTCTCTTTTTTGCAGCCTCTTTAGCCCAATAGATAGAGCTGTGGCCCGCAATCCATACTCTAAGCATTTTGAAGTGAAGGAGCAATAGCAGTCAGGAAAAGACTGGAGCTGGATAAGGTAGTTTTCCAAATAAAAAGCAGTTAATATGGAGGTTTTTTCAAAATATATAGTTCATTGGATGCTGTCAGCATGAAAGTGAATAAAATTAGGTAGTGTGTTGGATGCCTTAGCAAGAAGTCTTATTATTGGTTGTTGTTTAAGGAAAGAAATGTAATACAGACATTGAACTGCTGTATCTTATTTGGAAGCAGCATGTTCCTTCTAGAATGTGTTATGAACTTGTGACCTACTGGTTGCACTGTGTTGCTAGGTAAACTGAGGTAAGAGTGTATTGGGGGAAGGGTGTTAAAGAGACAGAACATTTTTTAAAAAGTTGAGGATTGATGACACAATTTAAGAAATGGCAAGATTTAATTTCCAACTCAGGACAATGCAAAAAACAGTTGTGTAGGTAGTATTTAAATTTAAAAAGAAATTAAGCTAGATATACGATTAGAACTTCAGTTTTTTTCGGCGTTTTCTCCGCAATCATTGTGAATATATCGCAAGCACACATAGATAGGAATCTCTTTTTGAAAGAGAGGAAAAGGGTTAACAGATACTAACCATTCACAGGAGGAGATAGTGTAGTCTAAAATGAAAGACATTATTTTATTTGCTGCGTTTCTCATGATCACAGAGTGCAAAGTTGAAGAGGTTGCCATTTTATGGTTGCTTTTTATGAGAGTGGTGTACCATCCTTGTGCTTAGTTTTCAGAAAACCTAACAGTGTCAAAACTATCCACGAAGAGCTAAAACAACAATATAGTCTACAAACTGAATTCACTGGTATGTAAAGAACTTTTTAACTCTTTATAAAAATTACATAAGAAAAGAATATGTATATGGGAGTTTGATAAAAAGAGTATCACATGGATATAAAAAGATATATCACAGGAGTAGTGTACTCACAATTAAAATATGAGAACATGTTGTCTACCTGTATATGAATTAGAAAGAAGTAATACTTATTAGGTATGTACTAGGAAGTGTTTTTCAATGTGGTTTTTAACTTATATGACCGCTTTGCATATGCTTAGATGTGAGATATGGTTCTTGTTGTTGCTTATAGCTATATATATGGTGGGACTTTTGAGTTTACTTAAAGATGCAGAGAGGTATATATTTTTGGAAAGATGGCTTGAAGGTGTACATCAACTTCAATAATCTAACTACCATTAGCAGGAATTTGCTACAGCCATGTCTGTATTTAGTGCTGTAACAGATGGGGCGTCATTCTGATACTTATTAGGTGAGTTGGAGATTGTTTACTTCACCACTCCCCACTTAAGCACCAATTACGATATACACCAGATATCACTTCATTACCTGGATACTTGTTCATTGCTGTCTTAATTTATTTTCATCTGTATGTTGCTACTCAAGTAATTTGTAATTTTAACTCGCGGTTTATGAATTATCATTCTTGTTACCGCTCACATTGTGCCTTTTACTGAACAATTACAGGGGCACCTCCCTCCCCCCTGTTTTCCTTGTTTCACAATGCGGTTTGCACCTTGTTGGGCAATCTACCTTTAGATTTATAACCAAGTGTTGTTTTCCATTATCCTTAAATGCAGGTTTGTCCCAGTACTAACAGGTAGTACCCTGTTTATCCTTATAGTAGTAGGCAATATCCTCACACTATTACAAGTTTTATTTTTAGCTATGGGGCATGTTGCACACCCCATTTCACTGTAGATAGTCATTTCTCACGGTCCTGAAGAAACGCCAAAGGCGTGAAACATGTCGACCATCAAGGAGTAGAGCGCCTCTTGAACCCTGGTAGCTCGTTAGTCGCCTCTCCTCACTATTTTTAATCAAGTAGGGATCCATTTAGAATAAAATTTGCTCTCATAGGAATCCTCTTGTTTTATATTCACTTCCAGCACATCTACACTCACACTAGGTCCCTTACACCCACGGCACCCTTACGGCAGGAACAAAAGATCTCCGGCAAAGAGCCCCTCTATGGGTGCCCGTCGGGTATTGCAGCGCCGACCCGACGAGGAGCAGACCCATATGATGAAGCATGACACCTAGCTTGCTGGGTGTGTGAGGGCCTCAGTTCCAAAGGAGGAATTCCCCTCCTTTTTGGGTGCCTGGGACACTACCTGCATACTGAGGAACTGCGTACCTCTTTTTTGCGTTCACTCTGATAGGGCAAGTACGCTGGACCTCTTGATTAAGCCCTCTGTCCTCCCCTTTTTGATAAACATTATACGCACGGAATCCCCGTGGGACCTAATTGTTTAGGATACCAGGACGCCAGTGGCGATCTCTGGCCCACAATATTACTTCAGTAAGCGCAACATCCTTTCCAGAACAGGCCACCTGGTTAACTCCCCCATTATGGAGGAGAATCAGGGACTCAGTTTTGGGGAGGAGTTGGCAGCAGAAATTCTTAGAACAACTCCATCCATCTTAGGCTCTGAAAATAATTCAGCCACAGGTTCTACATCGGAGGATTGGGCATCATTGACTGCAATGAAGCGAGATTGGCTGAAGGTTACGCTACATGGGGCGATGATGACCGAATATCTTTGTGCCAACATCGCACCCAAAGGCCTTATGGTCAAAAACTTTCCGAGACTTTTTCTGGAAGATCAAATGTTCAAGAAAGAGTGGTCCCTGGTAGCATGGAAGTGCACCAGGGATTGGCTCATCTTGATCATCAACACAGCCAATAGATTAGCAGACGCTCTCTTAATACGGATACAAATTGCTGAGGGATCTCTTAAAACCACCATCCAGATAACCCAATTTAAATCCAAACTTAATGAACTCAACATTGAGATAGCTGAACAAAAAGAGTATCTCATGAAACAAAAGGTAAACAAATTGCAGAAAGATATACAAAAATTCGAGAAAGAAAAAGTATATCCTTATTTGAGATCGGACTATACCTCTACAAATGACAGCTATTCCTCAGATGATAGCACAGAGAACACCAGAAGGGGTTCGTCTAGCAGTGATTCGAGCACAGGCAGTTGGGGAGAAAATAAACAGAGAAGAAGAAATCATCCGAATTTTCCAAACTATAACATACCTAACTTTCAGGGCCCACCTCCACCATATTGGCCCTTCCCGATGTATCCTCAAGGCGCACCACAATTCTTCCCCTCTAGCAATCAGCCTTTTTTAGGCAGAGGTTGGGGCAGAGGAAAAGGGCGCAACAGAAGAGGCGGGCAGAAAACGGTCCAATGGCTAGACAACCAGCAGAGCTCAATGGACACACGGAGCAAAACACAGAACAAAAACCTTAGTGGTTAATCTATCACACCGCGGGTTATCTGAGACCAACGTCAAAGTCCTAGAGAAAGGACTTGGTTTCATCCCCACTCCGAAAATGGATAAATTCAGAGATCTCAGTGAGATACAGAATTTTTTAGAAAGATCCGTCTGAGGGCATTTTTTCAGGACAAACCTTCGCCTGTCCAATAAGATTCTGGGTTAAGAAATCCATCCACCTTTACCCCTAATAGCAGCATGGTGCCAGTAGAAGTTCTAACATTTGAACAAGCTGTTCTTAAAGAACTCCAAAATACAAGTTGTGTACTCCCCTTCAACAATTTATCGAAAGATGAAAGACTGGCGGCCAAGTCTCTCGCCGATGACGTCAGCATCACTATTAAACAAGCAGATAAAGGTGGTGCTACTGTCATACAATCCACAACGGATTATGAACAGGAATGCCACCGTCAATTGAACAACAAGAAATTCTATACTCCCATCACGGTGAATCCAACAACTAGACTGACCACGGAGATAGCAACCATGGTCTTTGAGGCAGAAACTAATGGATGGTTGAGTAAGAGAGAAGCTGACTTCCTCATTACTAAGGAACCACGCACTCCCTACTTCTACACCCTCCCGAAAATCCATAAGGGCACGACACTCCATTCCGGGGAGACCTATTGTCTCAGGAATAGGTTCCATTCTTGAACCCCTTTCCATTTTTGTGATCACTTTCTCCAACCCTTGGTGAAACAAACCCCGTCATACATGAGGGATACGACAGACATACTTCGATATATCACAGGAGTAGTGTACTCACAATTAAAATATGAGAACATGTTGTCTACCTGTATATGAATTAGAAAGAAGTAATACTTATTAGGTATGTACTAGGAAGTGTTTTTCAATGTGGTTTTTAACTTATATGACCGCTTTGCATATGCTTAGATGTGAGATATGGTTCTTGTGGTTGCACATAGCTATATATATGGTGGGACTTTTGAGTTTACTTAAAGATGCAGAGAGGTATATATTTTTGGAAAGATGGCTTGAAGGTGTACATCAACTTCAATAATCTAACTACCATTAGCAGGAATTTTCTACAGCCATGGCCTAACATGTCTAACTTGGACTTAACCGATCACTACATCAATTCCATGACAAGTATAGTTGACTCTATCGCTCCCATGCAACTCAAAAGAATTCCGAGCAAACAATCCAAGCCCTGGTTTAATGAATCCCTAAATGAGGAACGTCGCAAACTAAGGCTTTCCGAGAGACTATGGAGAAACTCTTCCTCCACTACAAGCCTCAAGCAGTTAAGGAGGCTGAGAAGCGCATACAACAAACACATTCGCAGTGTGAAATCAGATCACTTCAGTGCCCAGCTGGACAGCACTAAAAATAGACCCAAAAAACTGTTTGAAATCATCAAACAACAAGCCACTCATACCACAAACCATATTTCGGCACCCATGACCTCCTACCCCAGTGAGGAAGATTTCTCAGCTCACTTCTCAGAGAAGGCAAGGAAAATTTAACTTGAACCGCAATGTGCAGCAACTAACCAGCAGTCCTTGAGTTCCCCTGCATTGGGTGTACCTAAGGCAGAGATTGCTTTTTCACACCCCACAGACGGCTCCCCTAAAAACAACGCTTCTTGGAATTCTTTCCTGCTGCCAGATGATGCGGAGCTGGCACTCTCCCTGGCGTCTCTAAAGCCCTCTAACCACTTCAACGATCCTCTTCCAGCTAAACTTCCTAAAGATCTCAATTCAGCCATTCTTCCACTCTGGGCCCGGATCATTCAAGAATCTCTCGTACAGGGGAGGATTCCTGACTGCCTCAAGATGGGGCAAGTCACTCCCATCCCTAAGAAGCCTAATGCTGACAAAGCGGATCCCACTAATTTCCGTCCAATCACTAGCATCATGACTTTAGCGAAATTACTCGAGAAATGCGTCCACACACAGCTCTGCAACCACATCGAGAAATTTCAGCTCCTTGACCTTTACGAGTCTGGTTTCAGAGCAGGGCACAGTACTGAAACCGCACTAACCCACATAGTTAATGACACCTTGAGATGCCTTGATCAAAATGACCCTTGTCTTCTGATCCTTCTTGACTTGTCCTCAGCATTTGACACTATTAAACATGAAAACCTGATTGCTATTCTTCAACACAGGATGGCGTTATCGGGCACTGTCTTTAGTTGGTTTGCTTCTTTCTTGCATAACCGTACCCAAAGAATCAAAGTTAACCAATCACTTGCTGCCAGTATCCCGGCCACGATTGGAGTGCCTCAAGGTTCTGCACTGTCGCCCACACTCTTCAACCTTTTCATGGAACCTCTTTCCAATATTCTGAACGACTACAACATTCAATACCATCTGTATGCTGATGACACACAACTCTATTCGAAGTTCTCCTCTCCTGATGACATAAAAAATCTAAATGATGCGCTTTGGAAAATGCAACAGTAACTAACACATAATCATTAGTTGTTAAACACCCTCAAAGAAGAATTCCTTCTGATTTCCACCCGCAACCACTCAGCTCCTACCAAAGACTGGATCAAACAACTCTCTGCACTCAACTGCACCCCTCCTGTTGTTGACTCTGCTAGATCTTTAGGCATCACCCTGGACAAATACCTAAAGTTGCAAGCTCACATTAGTGCCACTATTAGGGGTGCCAATCATCAACTCAACACCACACCCTAAGGAAAGTCAAGCCATTCTTGCCTCCTGAGGACATCCAGTCAGCAGTCCAATCCCTAGTTATCTCATGCTTGGAATATGGTTTGGTGGCCCTAGCCAGCCTACCTAAAGCTAGTCTGGCTCCGCTTAGAGCCGCTCTTAATGCGTCGGCCAGACTCATCACGGGCTCCAGAAAACATGACCATATCACGCCGGACTTAATTCAGCTTAAGTGACTATCCATTGAAGCAAGGATTCGCTTCAAGATTGCTTGCTTGGCGCACAAAGCTATTCATTACAACACCCCCTTCTACCTAGCAAAAAAACTTGAGCTGTTGGGCTCGAGTCGGAACTTAAGAAGCTCTAATACTCTACTTTTGAAACCACCCAAATTCAATAGGAAAAGAACTTACAACCGTGCCTTCTCTGGTCTTGCACCTAGAATTTGGAATGCTCTTCCTCCCGAGATCAGATCCAACCCATCGGCAACCTCTTTCAAGAAACATGTCAAGTGGGTAATACTGAACGACCATCTACAGCAATAGCCCTGATGCCATCTTTAATCCACGTCCATCGCCGGCTTGACAATCTTTTTACCGATCGCTCTAAATTTGCTGTGTTTCTCTTCACAGGTCGTTTTTGATGTATTGCCTGCTGTAACTTTTTTAGATACTACTTGTGTTCTATTTTGTACTGCACCCTTGTTTTAAAACTCTTGCCATGTACCCTCCTTTGTACAGCGCTCTGATACCCTTTTTTCGGTCATGTTCGCGCTTTATAAAACCTTTCAAATAAAAAAAAATATATCTATTAAGGAATCGCATATATGTGTTCATTGTGATCTATGATCAGTAAGGCTGATAAAAATTCATGTGTATGGTGAGGATGGTGTTTTTTCTTTAAACATGGTTTGTTTGAAATTGAGAAGGATTATTAGTGCATAATGCCTTGAGAGTTCTTGTGCTAGCTTCATTTGGTGTGTAACTTTTGTTTGGAAAATGCTGAATTTATGTTTTAGAGGCAGAAGAAGTATTTGAGGAACTATGCAGCTATACCATTTACAAAAGTTTTTGTGGTATTAAAAACTTTTAAATGTTCTCCATTTTAGAAACTTACTCATGCATGTGGATGCTCAGTAACAAAGCAATGTATGCTGCTAGAGAGATATGTCTGCAATTATATACCAAGTGTGATATCTAGACTTCAGTCACACATAGCTCAGTAGAAAAGCATTTATATAGTAAGAAAGATAGTTTGATAGTGACAGAAGGAGATAACCAATGAGTCAGATATATAGTCACAACTGTTATGTATCTAACAGTAATGAAGATACTTTCATAGTCAGTCAGGGAGTACTCAGGTACTCATGCAATCCCCCAACCACTAGTGAGGCAGTCATCAAATCAGTGATTCAGTATCCATGGAGTTATTCTATTACCTAGACACTACACATGTACTCTTGCAATCAGGCAGGCAAAAATTATGTAGTCAGTCAACTATGGAGGCGCTACTTATACATTCATCTAATCACCCAGACACTAACCATTTACTTATGCAATTAACAAGGCTGCAACTATGCAGTCATTGCTAAAACTTGCGCAGAAGCTATGCAGTCATCTAAGCATACACTTACAATCCATGCAGTCATTGAAATACTGAGGCACATGCATGAACTCATGCAAACACTCAGGCACTACTCATGCACTTGTCTAATTATGTAGAGAGTACCATTGTAGTAAACCTATCATCCATCCAGTACCTATGCACTCATTTAATTGCTGAGCCAACACTCTTGCACTAATACAATCACCCTAGCAGTACACTTACTTTCATCCAATCCATCAAGTTTTAACAATGGAGTCATGCAATCACTCATGCACTAGTCATGTACTCATCTATTCAGCCAGGCACTGCTGATGCACTCATTGATTTATCCAGGCACTACCCATGTAGTTATCTAAACACCCGGGCACTACCTGTTCACTGAACCAAAAACACATGGGCAGCAGCCATGTAGTCATCCAATCACTGAAACACTACTCATGCACTCATCCAATCTGCTAGGTGCTATGCATGTACTTAAGCAATCTTGTATGCACTATCCATGCACTCTATAAATCATCTATATACTATCTATGCACTCCTGCTATCATCCAGACACTAAAGTTGCACTCATTGAAACGATTCGGTGGTGGTCCTATCCTCTTAGGACCACCCCAAGCACAGTTATGGGCAAAAATACAATCCCAACCAAAGGCCCTGCAAAGCATTATGGGACAAGATTCTAGAGTGCAGTGAATATTATAGTATCCAATATCAAAACATTCCTCAAGCACCGGCTCAGCTGAGAGCTAATACTATAATATTCACTGCACTCTAGAATCTCGCCCCATAATGCTTTGCTGAGCCTTTGGTTGGCATTTTATTTTTGCCCATAACTTTGCTTGGGGTGGTCCTAGGAGGATGGGACCACCACTGAATCGTTCAGCATGATATGCTCTTTGTGTTCAAGGCATCTGCTTGGTCCTCCCCCTAGGTTAGGGGGCCCCCAAAATCATCACCTCACTCATTGCCTGATATTTTTCAAAGCTCACTTTTGTGAATTGGTTATATGCTTTTTAGCATGTAAAGGTAAAGTTGTTTTATCAAAGGGTTGTGGGTGCAGTAGCTAACTCTGCTACGTGGCGGAGTCGGAGTTTTTGCATGAATTCCGTGTTTTCAATGTAATGCGTAGTTAGCAAATCTTCGCAACCTCCGCTAGCGGAGGGGAGTTTGTTGCCCACGGTTAGTAAATATGCCTCCTTGCCTTGATGTTCATTATCAGGGATAAACTGTCCTTTCACCATGTATAAGTGAGAAGTGAGATTTGCTTCAGCAGTGTTGTACAAGAGGGTGGTAAAATGTTAAAAGGCAACTAATAAATAAAGTTTTGTGTTTTGCTCTCGGTTTGTTATATTGAAGTAGGTGCATGTAGTAATATTTCTAGGTTCATCTGTAGATTTAAAACTTCAACATAATATGAAAACTGTTTTTGTATTATGTGTAAGTCACTAGTAAAATAGTTGGTAGATTGGCTAGGCTAAAAATTAAAATGTACTTGTTTTATTTTTACAGAACAATATCTACATAACTACACACAGTTGCAATACCTTCTAAAGCTTGGACAAAATGCAACAGAAGCAACTACGGTATGTTTGCAGAAATGATTTACAAAAAGGGGAAATACAGAAAAAGTGGTGAAAGACAAAAGAGCTACTGGTAAGGGGACAAAGACATTTCTTAGAAGTATATGCACACATTTCCAAAAGATTAGAAAATATAGAAAATAAAATTATACCTATGAGAAGCAATAAGAGTGGACAAACTGTAGACTGCAAGAACAGAAGAGATTGTAAAAGACATGGACGCATGATAAACAGGAGACAGAAGCAGTTTAACGAAATCAGAGCCAGAATTTTTTCATAGTAGAGTGGTTATGAATCTACAAAGCACTATGAAAAAGTATAGAAGAAGGAGAGAGGCACTGAAACAGAAAGAACTAGTCGAGAGAGTAGTTGATAAGGCATTTGCTTTGAAGAGTAAGCTTTACATTTTGATTCTAAATAGAATGAATACTCTAGACAAATTAGTGTTGTGCATGACGAGACAAATCCAGAAAAAAAGATTAGTGAATAGAAGTAACTTTTGTACAGTTTTTAGAGGAGAATGGATGCATAATTCAATTACAGAGTCTTTCTTTAATGAAGAAAGCTATATTCACGATAACAGATTAGTTCATGCTATTGATGAAAGCGGACGATGTTATGAAATAAAGAATGGCAGTCCTATAGCAAAAGAAGTGATGGTACCTAGAAATGTAGAAGAAGTTATTGCAGAAGAGGTACAAGGGAGGCGTAGTCAGGCCCCTGCATACAAATGGAATTGTAGTAGTGTTTGTAGTATTAGACATCAATCCATTGATATATTAAGGAAATTCCTATGTATATTTCCAAGGCGGAGTTTAAAACACAAAATAAGTACTTTACAAGGTTTGGATCCTTGCAAGCTGAGAAAGCATACAAATTTGCAGGGTTACTCACTAGCTTGTTTACCAAAGAAAGTGTGCCAAAACATCTGTCAACATTTTAGGATGTTAGCTGTACACCACTCAACAATGCAAACTTTATTTAGGAAGCTGTCTTACTCTTGCTTTATGTTTAGGAGAAATGAATAGGTTGGTACTGTGTCAGAGGTAGAAAAGGTTTGTGATGATGTACAGTTTCATTTCTTTGGTCCAGAACAGGACTGTAGGGACATTTAAGAGTTGATAACAGGAGGAGTTGTAGAACAGGACACAGGACAGGACACAGGTACTACAGTTAGTTTTGAAAAAGAGATTATAAAATTTAATACAATTGTGCTGAAAAAACAGAGTATGTTTGTATATGCTGTCAACGCATTTACTACAAGAATCAAACGTGGACTGTTGACTTATATTTAAAAAGTGAAATAGAGAACATTGATAACAAAGTTTGCACTGTATTTATTTGTGGAAGAAAGATTTCACTTGTCCACACGACACGTTATATGTCAGTACTGCTACAATAAATTAGAGGATAATAAAATGCCTGCTAGAGCTGTGCATAACAAGTTAGAACTGGTTCCAATTCCAGAAGCACTTCAAGCTTTAAATATTTATGAGTCCTTTCTTATCCAAACTATACATCCATTTCCGGCTATAGTACGTATGGAGCCAAAGACAGACAAGTTACCCCCAACAGAGCTGCAGAAAGGTCTAAAAGGTAGAGTAGTGTCTTTGCCATTAAATGTTAAGAAAAACATTGACACAGTAGGGGTAGATAGAGATTTACAGGGAGGACTAGAAATTCTTGTAAATGGTGTACCTACCAAGAACAAGAAGATATGGCAGGAGTTCGTAGATGTTACCAAAGTTTAAAAAACAACTTTATATCTGGTACAAAACATTGTTTATTATAGAAATGTGGAAAGCCATTAAGATATCACACATATGGAGGGATCAGACATTTCCATCAACAGGTCAGATTGAGAAGGTGGATCAGTCCAGGACCAAAGGAATGTATGAACATTATAGCATTCACTCGATCTATTTTAAAGAGATTATAGGTGATGCCATTGAGCTGTTTCAAATGAAGGATGCAAAAGGAGCTCCATTAAGTATGTGGTAAAAAGGTTTAGAAGCTTGGTGTTTCCCACATCTTTTTCCTATTGAAGTAGGTGACAGGTATGACGAGCGGCCTGTGCAAATACCTACAGCTGAGTATAGCTGTAGTAGATTTTATTCAGAAGGCCCTAGATTTCGTCAGTGTATTCCATATATATTTCACCTATTATTTGAGAGTGACTTGTCTGGCCTCTCATATGCTGTGAATCATATTCTAAAAACAAGAGTTAATTTGCATATTATATCAGCAAGAGAACTTTTGAAAAAAGTTCAAGGAAAGGATGAGCACTTGGAATAGAATTTAATAAACCTAATGACATGTCAGCGTGGAACTAATGAATATTGGTATCAGCGTCATGGTGAACTCAAGTGCATGTTGAGGAACCTTGGAGAACTTACTTTGTTTCTGATGCTGAGTTGTGCTGAATATGCTTGGGATGACCTGCTAGAATTCTTGCAGGAAGCAAATTCAATCATAAAAGACCTTCATCCGAAGATGCTAGGAGAATTGTGCTCACCAGACCCTGCAAATGTTTGCAGATATATTAATCACAGATTTCAAGCAATGATGACTTTCATCTTGAACAAAACAAAACCTCCTCTTGGTGAAGTGATTGATTTCTTTTGGCGTAAAGAGTACCAAGCCAGAGGTGCTCCCTATATTCACATTCTGTTGTGGGTAAAAGATGCCCCAAAGTTTGGAACAGACAGTAATGAGTCTGTGTTGTCTTTTATTGAGCAGTATGTAACTTGTTCCATCCCAAAGGAGAGTAGTGACAACATTTTAAGACAACAAGGTCTACGATTCCAAAATCATAGATGGGGAAAATACTGTCAGCGAAGATACAGAGCAAAAGGGAAATTTTATACAAGATGTCGTTTTGGATTCCCTCGACCTGGCATCTCACGAGGAAAAGTCAACAGCTTTTTGTCTGCAGTCAGACATACACTAACAAGGAAATCACTGAAACATACATACAATCTAAGAAGAACAGAGGCCTCCATGTACACTAATGACTACAACACTGTGATTCTGAAGATGTGGAATGCAAACATGGATGTGCAGTTTGTTACAGACAACTCAATTGCTGTTGCTTGGTATGTTACATCTTATATAACAAAGTCAGAGAGAACTGAGATGAAAGAAGTTGAGGAGATTTCCGTGGAAATGAGTCTTACAAAGAAGTTGTACAGTTTTAGTTTGAAAATGCTTTCTCACAGAGAGATAGGCTCCCATGAATGTGTAGACCGGTTAAGCTCAGCTAGTTTGTTTTCTAAATCTAGAGGAGTTCTATGCATGAGTTTAGGGCTTACTAAGACTCGTAACAGAATACTGAAGCCCTTTACTGAAATTCAATATCTTGCAGAATTTGATCCACACAGTACAGATATTCTGAAGAATAACATGTGGATACGTACTATCCAAGAAGAAGTCATCATCTGGAAAGCATATGTCTTTATGAAATACTTAAAAATTATACTTTCAGAAGTAATGTCAGTGAAAACATAGATGAAGGAAAATTTGCTGTGGCTGGATGTGAAGGATGTTTGGTGAGACATAACAAAGGAGATGTAATCAACCATCAAAAGCTAAGCTGCCAAACTCCAGACAAAAGATAGTTTTTATATTTAGCCTTGTTACAGTTGTTTAAACCATGGTGAACTGAAAGTGAGCTACTTGGAAAATTTGACTGTTATGAAGTCTCTTTCAATGCTTTGAAAGACAGCATTGAGTGCTCTGTGTTTCCA
Source organism: Calotriton arnoldi (assembly GCA_963921515.1). NCBI lineage: Eukaryota > Metazoa > Chordata > Amphibia > Caudata > Salamandridae > Calotriton > Calotriton arnoldi. Next base: position 1,050,878 of record CAWUFW010003217.1, read on the forward strand.
GTGTCTATTTTTCAAATGTTGAGGGATAAGATTGAATAAGAAGAAACAATTGCTGCTCAGATAGCAAGAGAGAGTTCTCAGAGTAGTCAAAGTTCAGCACCTGGAAGTAAAACTTTCAATACGAAGAGTTAATCCAAAATATGCGCCAAGCATCAGATGTGCATTATGCAGATATACTAAGTGATATAAGAGTGGGAGTCCTCACAAAAGAGGGAAAGACAGTATTACAAACCCGTCTATCAAAAATGTGTTTCCAAGTAATATTTCAGCTGCTGAAGTAATGTACAATTTTGTTAAGGAAGAGAAGTCTATTGTTTGTTTGATGCCAACTCTTGAGGAGTGTTGTAAATTCAGTGAACAATTATTGCAACTGGAAAAAGAAGAGATCGTCGAAATTAAAGCAAATGATAAAATGGAACATCAAGGAGTTACAGTGCTACTAACAGAAAAACTGCAATCGAAATTTGATAGTTTAGAAAAGTCTGTGTCGAAAACCGCAAGATTATAAAAACAGTTACGTATCTTTAAAAATTGTTGTGTAATCTTTAAGGGTGGGCAAAGCACTACGCTACGCTCGCGTAGTTTGCGAAGTTTACGCTACTTCGCACTACGCGAATTGCACGTAGCACAGTGCAAACACGCGTAGCGTAGTGCAGCGGTCATTTTTTGCTTGCTCGCGGTCCTCAACGTCAAGTTGGCGACCGCGAGCAAGCAAAATGACATCCCGGCGAGACTTTTTCCTCGTTCGCGATCAGCAACATCAAGTTGCCGATCGCGAGCGTGGAAAATAAACCTCCCGGCGAGATTCTCAACGCGGGAGGTCAGGTTTCTCATTGCGAGTGGTCGCGTATGCTCGCGACCGCTTGCGATGAGAAACTACCAGTCCGCGTTAGAAAGCTGCCGCTCGAGTAAAAATCTACTCGAGCGGCAGTAAAAGACAGCTCGCACTGTGCAAGATGCCGTTTTCAATGATTGCACAGTGCGGACAAGCATCCGGCACTGTGCAATCATCGCGAACAGTGCACTACGCAGTTCGCGTAGTGCTACGCGTAGCTCGCGTAGTGCGAAGTGCACTTCGCGTAGCGCTACTTCGCGAACTACGCCCAGGGTTAGTAATCTTACGCTGCAACTTAAATGTTGAAGAAGGGCTAGTAATTGGTGCAATGGGTAAAGATATGAAGTTTGTTAATTATCCAAAAACAAATGATGTGGAATACTTAGCCATAAAATTTGATGATATTGCTGAAGTTAAGCAGATTGGTAGATGTGTTGTACGTTTCCTACTTATGAAATACTTGTATGTCCAGCGATGGTGGTTCCCAGTGTCTTTAGCATATGCAGTAACTATTCATAAATCACAAGGTTTAATTGTAGATACAGGTCTTGTTAATATTGGTAGTAGTGTATTCCAAGAAGGAATGTCATATGTTGCTTTGTCGCGAATTAGGAAATTGTCTGGTTTATTTCTGATTGATTTTGATGAGAAGAAAGTAAGTGCTGATGTGAGCTGTGTAACGGAATATAATCGGTTAAGAGCTCAATATGCACCTCGTTTAGTTCAGTATCCTGTGTTTCAAAAAGCAATACTGTGTCCAAAGTGGAAAAAATCTAAACAGTCTATCACAGCTGAACAGAAAGTTGAACAAAAAGAAAATCAACAAGGAGGAAAGAAAAGAAAACTAGAGCACAATGAGGAAATACAAGGCTATCACTTTGATAATAAATCTGGAGTGAACTGTTAAGCAAATGTTGTGTCTATTAAGGAAATGGTAGATAATAGAATGTCTTTACAACTGTGTAGCTTACTTTAAGAATTAAGAAGTGATAGAAGTAGTATACATTCTGCTACTGGAATAAAAAAACTCACTGATTACTGTACTGGCTCGGTAGTGTTCTCTCAAAATCTTCAGCAGGATGTTTAAAAATTTCTAATGGTAGTGCTAGGACTATTAGATGATGAAGATGTGAATATCAATGAATTATTTGGTTAACCTATAAATGGACCAATAACTTTGAAGATTGTGAATTTAAGTCTAGCACTGAAATCAATTCGGAACGATTCCTCTACTTGGCTGTACCAGATTGTGAAGCTGTGCCGTTTGAAGATTTAACTACAAATGCCCATCAAGATATGAACTGTCCAAACTGCAGATCAGAACTTAGGTCAACGTTGTTTCTACAGAGGTATGGAAAATATATCATAGTCATGCTACAACAATGCAGAGTGGATTATACTAAGTTAAGAACTGAAATTGCAAACTTTAAAGCTGTACAAATGTCCATCTTAAAAAGAACTTTCACCACTATAGCAATCATATTTCATGAAGGAGTTAATATAACCTCTGGGCACTACACAATATATTTAAGATGTCAAACAGGATGGACAGAGTGTAATGACATACAAGTGACATTTAACTCAAAACTACCCAAAAAAGTTACCCAACTCATATCTGCTGTTTCTAGAGCCGAAGTTCTAAGGAGAATGTAAGATAAGAAAATGTGGTATTGTGTTGATATATATATGGATTATGTGTTTCTGAGGCATTATTCGGCCTATTGGGGGTATTGTCTGCAGCAAGCTGTTAGAAATGAAGGACTCTTTTTAACTGCGGAAAAGGAATTTATAAATATTTAAGGACTATATTGTGTTACTACAGATAAAAAGTAGATGGAGGTACTACAATACCAGTAGCCTTAAGTTGCATGTAAAAGGCTCTTCACCACTAAAAAGGCCCCTTTTGTTTCTGCTACAGCAACTTCTACATTGTACTATGAGTTATGTTTTTCATACATGGACTAAGAACAGTTTACACATCATTTGGCCTTACAGGGATGATGTTTACAAAAGGATATGCAAAAATGAAGACTGCTTTATAATTGTTGGACATTTTGTACCAGATATCATAATATCAGAATTTTTTTTACCATATAGTTGTTTTCATTAAGGTAGTAAGCTATCAGCAAGCCAGTATTAAAAAAATTGTAGTGAGTGCACTGAACAGTATGACATAGTTAGAATGATCTACTGTGCACATTTGTTTTTTTACAATCCATTAATTGTTTTTTCTCACTGTTTCATGATGAGTCTTCATACAAAGCACTGTTGAAAGTGAACAAGTGTGAAAGCTAAAAACAGGAAAAAACAGTAAAACATTTGTCTATGTTGAATTAAAGTTTTGGTAAAAAAAATATTGTATGTTGTTTGGTTGCCTAATGTTCGAAATAAAATTCTAGTATATTTTTGTCTTTTTTTATTTCTTCATAGTGGTTGGAGGTCGAGATACATTACGTGTGTCAAATCACTAATCTAGTAATGGATTCATTGAGTTCCCACTCATGTACTCATCCCATCTCCCATGCACAACAGTTGCACTAGTCCAATCATCCAGCCACTATGTAAGCAGTCATCCAATCACTTAGGGACTGCACTTGAATTAATGTAATCTCCCAGCCACTACTCAGGCACTCATCCAATCACTCAGGCGCTACCCATGCACTATGCAAACACCCAGACACAATGTATGCACTCATTCATTCACTGGGACACTGCCCATGCACTCATCCAGTCACCCAGGCACTACTCCAGGATTCATCCAATCACCAAGGCAGTACCCATGCACTTATGCAATAACCAAGGCACTATCCATGCACTCACCCAATCACGCATGCAGTATCTATGCATTCACCCTATCTCCCAGTCCCTATTTGTGTACTCACCCAATCACCAAGCCACTACTCTTGCACTCATCCATTCACTTTCTATGCAATCACAGAATCTCCAACGCACTATCCATGCACTCATCTAATCACCCAGACACTACCCTTGCACTCATCCATTCACTGAGGCACTACCATGCACTCATCCATTCACCCAGGCACTACCCATGAACTAATTCATTCACCCAGCCATTATCCATGCACTTATCAATTCACTCAGGCATTACCATTGTACTCATCCATTCACTGAGACACTACCCATGCACTTCTTCATTCACCCAGGTACTACCCCTCTACTCATCCATTCTCCTAGGCCCTACACTTGCACTCATGCATTTACTGAGGCACTATGCTTGCACTCATACATTCACTCAGGCACTACCCATGCACTCATCCATTCACCCAGGCACTACGCATGCACACATCCAATCACCCAGGCAGTACTCTTCCACTCATCCATTCACTCAAGCACTATGCATGCATCATTCATTCAATCAGGCACTATTGAAACACTCGTCTAATGACCCAGGCACTACACTTGCACTCATCCATTCACTCATGCACTCATACATTCACCCAGGCACTAACCATGAACATATTGGATCACTCAGCCAGTACCCATGCACTCATCTATTCACTCAGGCCCTACCCACGCATTCATCCATCCACCCAGCCACAATCCATGGACACATCTAATCACTCAGGAACTAGCCTTGCACTCATCTTTTCTCTCAGATACTATGCATGCACTCATTCATTCAAACAGGCATGACCCATGCACTCATCCATTCACCCAGGCATTACCCATGCACTCATTCATTCACCCAGCCATTATCCATGCACTCATCCATTCACTCAGGCACTACCGTTCCACTCTTCTATTCACTGAGGCCCTACTCATGCACTCATTCAATCACACAGTCACTATACATGTACTCGTGCAATCACCCAATCACTATGTTTGCACTCATCCAATCACTCAGCCACTACTTATGCAGTCATAGATTTACTCAGGCACCACTGCTACACTCAATGTAACATCCATGCACCAGTTGTGCAATCATTCAATTAACCATACACTCATTCCAACACATATACATACTTTATCTTTTTTTAAGTGTCCAACAGGAACCTTTTTTAAGGCTTTTGTAAAGTTTTAAATTTTTTTATTTGAACTGGGACAGCCGGAGTTGAAAAAATATGCACTGAAAAATGTGCAAAACATGAGAAGAGGAAAAAAAATAGCATGTTTGCTGTTTTGCAGTATTGTGCATAGCTGAACGAGACTGCTCACCAGCACTCATAACAACACTACAGTCCATGCAGTACGTGGCCATTCTTGCCATCTCTGGAGCCATATATTCTGCACCTCAGAAGGGAGTTTTTGACCAGGAATTGTTGCTGCTGCCACTGAAGTAGATGGCCCTCCAGCTTCCCTCTGCTTGATCACCCGTTGGAGAGGTTTTTGATGATAGGTTTTTAGATGGTATAACATGGAAGTTGTCCCACATGAATACCTCGTGTTGTTCCTCTAGAGAGGGTATTCTCACAAATTGTGCATTACACAAGTTTGGAAGTTGTTTTTGAGTCACCAGATGGGATTGTAAAGAAATTCTAAGCCACATTGGCTCTCTTTTTTGGAGGTTCCTGTTCTTCCAGATCTTCACTGTCCACCTACTCTACATCCTGGTAAAGCTGTTGTTCCTGCTGACCTCCATCTCCTTGCTGTGTTGCCATTTCTTATAGAAAAAAACAGCAAAAGGTTTCCACTGAAAAATTAATCCACCTGCTCAAAATGAAGTTCTATTAAAGAAGATTCAAGAGGGAGCAGTGGGTGTGTACTTCCTATTGATTTTGCTGAAAAGTATATTATCCGATCATATTCCTTGCTTTCCCGGTCATGTGAAATAGTCGCGGTTACCGCCGTGAAGCTGAACTGCAAAATATAAGTTTAAAGTAGTTTTGTTTAAAAATGGAAAGAAAAGCAGAACTTGCAATATTATAATAGTGAACAGCCGCACTAAACTTGTTCACAGTACCTCTACATATACATTTCAGAGTTGTTGGAAAAACAAGCTCTATCCGCGAGTACCGACGTCATCGCGACTTTCTCTGTCTTTACGGAAACAGGAAAAGGTGTTTGGAGGCGATTAATCTGGAAACTCACCAGAAAAATATGAGTTTGAAAAGTACACTAATAAACCTCTACTGTTAAATATACTGTAGAATATGTCTATATATATGTTTTACACTTTGTATAAACCACGTGCTCTTCGCGCCTTCCGACGTCATCACGATGACCTCGGAAGTCGTAAATAATTATTTTTTCTTCCAAATTGATCTTAAAAAGAAAATGTAAAGGAATATCTACCATTTAAAAAATGTCTTTAAGTGTATTTTTCAATAAGTGTAATACATTTACTGGTGACAGAATCTCCACTGTAAATGCATCACTGATGACATCTCAAATGACATCACTGATGACATCACTGACAACATCATCCAGTGAGTATAAGTATATATATATATATATATATACGCCGAGGTGTATTGAAGAATGAATGGGTGTGTGAGTGTCTGTATGGATGATTCAGTGCATAACTGACTCTGTAAGTGAGTAATTATACGTGTCTCAGTGAATGTATGGGTGAGTGACTAATCTGTATGGATGTCTGTATCAGTCTTTCAGTTGGTGTGTAAGTTGCTACATGGTTTGGTGAGTAGCTACATGAGTGTCTATATGGGTTATTGATTGGTTGTCTGAGTATCTGTATGGGTGCCTGAGTGTCTGCATGGATGTTTGAGTGGGTGAATCACTGGTTGTATGGGTTCATGAGAGCATGTGAGAGGGGCTGTATGGGTGTCGGTGTGTGTGTATGGCTGTGTTGGTGAGTATATGGATGTCTCAGTGATATATGTGTGAGTAACTACATATGTGAAAGGCAGTATGTCTGACTGGTAGAGAATATAAGGGACTATATGTGAGGGTGAGTGATTGTGAGAGTGGCTGTATGAATGAGTGTGTGCATGTGTCAGTGTATTTTAGAGTAGGTGTATCAAAGATTATATTAGGGCGTAAGGAGGTGCATCAGATATTACATGGATGATGTCATCAGTGATGTCCTTTGAGATGTCATCAATGATGTCATCAGTGATGTCACTGACCATGTCATGTGTGATGTAATATGTGACGTCATCAGCAGTGCATTGCAGGGACTTAGCGTAGCTAACTATAACGGCTGAATTTTTCTGCTTTTGTGTGAGTAAAATGTCAGCCTAACTATAACATAACTGAAACCTCTGGTTTTTTTCAGTGAATTTCTAAGTTTTTCAAAATGATAATTCCTAACTATAACATCCCTGAAACCTATGTTTTTTTCAATGAATTTCAAAGGTTATTTAAATGCTAATTCCTAAGTATAACATCTCTGAAACCCACGATTTTTTCAAGGAATTTTTAAGGTTTTTAGACCATTTTATTTATGAAAATATGTTTGTAACAATTTTTTATTTTTTGGCTATGTTTTTTCAAGTATTTCTATAAAGTTTAAAAATAATCATAATCAGTTTTTAAAAATATATATAACATAGCTGATCAAAAATTTAAAGTGTTATTCATGTGAATTAACATTGTTTTATTGCTTGTAAGTTTATACAGTGTGATATTATATAACAGAATTTTCAATTAAAAAAGAAACACTTAAAAAAAATGTATTTTTTAAAGTTTTTTTTGTTAAATTAAGTTTGTATGATGGCTTTTAATAGTATGAATAGCATGAAAGTTGTTTTGTTCTTTTCTTCTGATAACTATCTTCTTTATATATATATCTATATATATATATATTTTTAAATTAAAAAAGTCTTGCGTACCGTATGCGACCCTACGCGGTGGGTGCGCGGATCCGTTATACAAATATCACTCTAAAATACATATTTAGAACAAATTAATATATTTTTTTGAGGTAGAGGTTTATTACTGTGTACATAAAAATAGTAATAAAGAAGTTATCAATTTATTTTAAAATGTTCTTAACAGATTTTTGTGGACGCGAATGTATCGCGTACCGGACGCGGATCTACGCATTGAGTGCACAAATCCGTTACACGAATGTAACCCTAAAATACATACTTACCCGAAAATAATATATTTATTTAACAAAGAGGTTTATTAATCAATCTTAAAAATTTGCGTCAGTGTTCTTGTGCAATATTTTTAAGATGTTTAAAGCACATTTTTGTGTACGCGGCACCATCGAGCACCGGACGCGTAGGGGTCGCGAATTCTTCCAACAGGTATTTCCGGGATCGCGTAGGGGACGCGACTACGGCGTAATTTCAAAAGTATGAAATATGAATGTTTCAAGTTTAAATATCTGTTTTGCATAAAGACTTTTCATTGAAATACTTTGAAACACAATATCCTAATAATTTGCAGTTTTATATTACATTTGGAATATTTTACGTGTGCGCTATGTATGCGCGACGGGTGCGCGACCCCTAAGCAACTGAATGTCACATAGAAAAAATGCTTCTTATTGGTTAAAGAGGTTTTCATTTTGTTGGTGGGTGAAGCCAAGACCTCTTACAGTCCTTTCATTTTGGGTGTGTCTGGCTTGAAGACTATCTGTTTTGAAGGCTCTGTTTATTTTATATTTTTTGGGGTGTTTTTCATTTTTGAAAAAAAAATGGCATCAGCATTCCCTGAAGAGCACGAGAAGGAGATGGAAGAGGTTGAGGAGCCAGTGAAGAAGAGGAGGGAAAGCATTGTGTGAGCTTTTTTCACTGTGCCTGAAGGGGGAAAAAAAGTGAACACACGAAAGGTGACATGCACAATTTGTTACAAAGTCCTCTCGAAAGGATCAGAAAAAAAGTACTCATGTGGTACTACAATACACCCAGCTCGTCTGGCATGAGAGGTGAAGTGCCGAAGAAGGGAAGAAGCAGTCAATGATGATGGAACACAACCATCAACATCTGCAGGGGTTGTCTTGAATACTCCACAACCTCTCATTGTTCCGGAGTTGGCGGATGCTGGCATCAACTGTAGAAAAAGTTTAACAACTCTGTGTGTTGGAGAGCTCTCCATTGACATCATCAAAACACTCATCAGAGCTCACAAGTACTAATTTTTTTTGTTTGCTTTGTTCCTTGTGTTTCTTTGTTCAAAAGACACAGCAGAGTTGGACTCTTTCACTTTTATTTTTATTTTTTTAAGAATAAAAAACACCAACAAAAATTTAAAAATCTGAAAATACAAAAAGATATCAAATTGTTCTAAGAAAACAAATTAAAGGTTTTAATGGAACCACCAAAACTGGTTAAAAATAGAAAAATAGTATGTAGTGAAAGTGATTGCTTGTATGAATGTGTGTATGATCAATGTTAGAGTTGTATATAAGTAGTGTCTCAGTGAGTGGATGAGCGCATGCTTAATACATAAGTGAATGAATAAGTTAAAGAATAGTGCATGTATGATTTGATATGGGCATAATTAGTGGTAGAGTGAATGGATGACTGTAGGCGTAAGACCGGTGTGAATGGTTTAGTGTAACAGTAGTGTTTGAATGATTGCATGAGTGCAAGACTAATGCCTGGGTCATTGAAAGAGTGCATAAGTAGTGTTTGAGTGAATGGTTGAGTTTAAGAGTAGTGTCTGAGTGATCACATGAATACATGGGTAGTGCCTGGGTGAATGTATAGATGGAAATGTACAGTCTGGGTGATTGGATGAGTGCATAAGTACTGCCTGAGTGAGTTTATGACTCAAAGGGTAATGTTTGGGTGATTACATCAGTGCATGGGTAGTGCCTGAGTAAAAGTATGACTGTAAGAGTAATGCCTGGGTCATTGGATGAGTGCATGGGTAATGCATGAGAGAATCGTTGAGTGCAAGAGTAGTGCCTGAGTGATTGGTAGTATGTCAGTGATTGCATGAGTACAGGGGTAGTGCCTGGGCGATTGCATGAATGCAGGGGTAGTGCCTGGGTGATTGTATGAGTGCATGGGAAACACCTGAGTGAAAGTATGAGTGCAAGGGTAATGCCTGGGTCATTTCATCAGTGCATGGGTAGTGCTTGAAGGAATAGATGAGTGCATGGGTAGTACTTGAGTGAATTGATTAGTCCAACTGTAGTGCCTGCATGATTGGATGAGTGCATATGTAGTGCCTAAGTGAAAGGATGAGTGCATAGATAGTGCTTGAGTGAATGGTTGACTGCAAGAGTAGTTTTCTGTCTGATTCCATGAGTGCATGGGTAGTGCCTGGGTGATTCTATGAGTGCAGGGGTAGTGCCTGAGTGATTGGATGAGTGTATGAGAAGTACCTGAGTGAAAGTATGAGTATAAGGGTATTGCCTGGGTCATTGCATGAGTGCATGGGTAGTGCCTGAGTGAATCGATGAGTGTTTGGGTAGTGCCTGAGTAAATGTTTGAGTAGAAGAGTAGTGCCTGGGTGATTGCATGCATCTATGGTTAATGCCTGAGCGATTAGATGTGTGTATAGGTAGTGCCTCCTTGATTGCCTAAGTGCATGGGAGTGCCTCAGTGAATGGTTGAGTGCAAGAATAGTTCCTGAGTGATTGCATGAGTAAATGGGCAGTACCTGGGTGATTCTATAAGTTCAGAGGTACTGCCTGGGTGATTGCATAACTGCAAGAGTAATGTGTGGGTACTTAGATCAATGCATGGGTAGTGCCTGAATAAAAGGATGAGTGCAACTGTAATCCCTTGGTGATTACATGAGTGCATGTGTAGTACCTGAGAGAATGGATGAGTGCATGGACAGTACCTGAGTGAATGGTTGAGTGCAAGAGTAGTGCCTGAGTGATTGTATGAGTACAGGGGTAGTGCCTGGGTGATTGGATGAGTGCATGGGGTGTGCCTGTGTGAAAGGAAGAGAGCAAGGATAATGCCTGGGTTATCCTATTAGTGCAAGAGTTATGCTAGAGATAATAGATGAGAGCACAGGTAGTGTTTGCGTGAAAGGATGACTGTCTGGCTGATTACATCAGCAACATGATGATAGTTTGCAAATAGTGTAAAGGATCAACATTATTTATATTAGAAACAAATAACATATAAATGAACTTTAAACATTTTTTCACGTTATCATGCATATTATATTATGTATTCTTACCTTTTAAGTAATTTAGATACATTACTTAGTAGAAGTATTTTACACTAGTATTCTCCTAAACAGCATTAAAACTCTTTTCAAACTTCAACAGTACCTACTATAAAGAAGAAGAAAAACTGATATTTAATGATAATATATTACAGAAATTATAATATTATATTTGTAAGAACACAACATAAATTTAGAATTACATAACATTTTCAGTTTCCCTTTTTTGCTGTTCTCAGATTCCACTTCACTTCACCATACACAGTGATTTCAATGTAGTATCTTCATTGAATAGCTGGGGGAAAAAACAATCAAATTCATTGTAGAAAAAAAAGAATCAGCGTTAAGCATCATTTTCAATATGTGCAGCTTAGTGTTTTTCTATCTACACTTTGTTAATTACTTCCTTTATCTACATTAACTCTATTATTTATGTCAAATACATTTGCCAAAATGTAGACTCTCATTTACATCTGGTACAATATACACAACAAATATATAAACTATTTCCTTTTAAACAATATTTTCCAAATGCAATATCATTTAGCACAAATATTATTCCAAACACTAATTATAAATGCTAATTGTTTGCAGTGCTGTCTACTTTCTCTTCACATCTTCTTAATACGCCGAATTATGTATTCAAAACTTTGGCTTCAAAAATATCAAATATGAATTTGGTAATTCATAAGACAATCTAGGTTTGAATTCCAAATGGGCATCATTGCAATGTGTCCATCCTTTATTACACTTTAAATACAGAGTATAGTGTCCAGATGTTGTAGTAGGTCCATCATAGAAAATAATAGCCACTACCATATAAGTTCTACCTGAAATAGATATTTGACCCTCGGCCTGAGCTCTGCTCTTCCCCAGCAGCTCCGCTGTGCCTTGCTCTGCCTCTGACCCCACCAGGCAGGGTTCAAGACAGGCTCATACCCGTGCTACGCTCCGCCCTCGCTGGTATTGCCATTTTTGTCCTCTCACTGTGCCATTATTGTCTTTTGCATTCCTTCTGTTGGTTCTGTTGTGCAGTAGTGTTTTTTCTTTTTGATTCGCTTTCTGCTGTTCTGCTCTCCTGCATTGTGCCCCTCAATATTCCATTCCCATTTGTGTTAACCTCGCTTTTTTCCCTTTGTGTTCCGTTGGCCTTTGGCTCCCCCCCGTTTCCTGCCTAATCCTCAGCCCCCGACCAACCCCGCTCCCGCCTCCCAGCTGCCCCTCTCGCCCCCTCCCCTACAAATGGCGGCCGCTGTGGGGGAGCGCGAGCAAGACCCCAGACCCTCAGCCTGAGATCTGCTCTTCCCCAGCAGCTACGCTGTGCCGTGCTCTGCCTCTGACCCCACCAGGCAAGGTTCAAGACTCACTTGTGCCCGATGCTACACTCCGCCCTCGCTCGTATTGCCATTTTCGTCCTCTCACTGTGCCATTATTGTCTTTTGCATTCCTTCTGTTGGTTCTGTTGTGCCGTAGTGTTTTTTTCTTTTTGATTCACTTTCTGCTGTTCTGCTCTCCTGCATTGTGCCCCTACATATTCCATTCCCATTTGTGTTAACCTCGCTTTTTTCCCCTCTGTGTTCCGTTGGCCTTTGGCTTCCCCCCGTTTCCTGCCTAATCCTCAGCCCCCGACCGCCCCCGCTCCCAGCTGCTTGTCCCGCCCCCCTCCCCTACAAATGGCTGCCTCTGTGGGGGAGCGCGAGCAAGACCCCAGACCCTCGGCCTAAGATCTGCTCTTCCCCAGCAGCTCCGCTGTGCTGTGCTCTGCCTCTGACCCCACCAGGCAGGGTTCAGACTCACTTGTACCCAATGCTACACTCCGCCCTCCCTTGTATTGCCATTTTCATCCTCTCACTGTGCCATTATTGTCTTTTGCATTCCTTCTGTTGGTTCTGTTGTGCAGTAGTGTTTTTTTCTTTTTGATTCACTTTCTGCTGTTCTGCTCTCCTGCATTGTGCCCCTGCATATTCCACTCCCATTTGTGTTAACCTTGCTTTTTTCCTTTTGTGTTCCGTTGGCCTTTGGCTTCCCCCCCGTTTCCTGCCTAATCCTCAGCCCCCGACCCCCCCGCTCCCACCTCCCAGCTGCTTGTCCCACCCTCTCCCCTACAAATGGCGGCCACTGCGGGGGAGCACGAGCAAGACCCCAGACCCTCGGCCTGAGATCTGCTCTTCCCCAGCAGCTCTGCTCTGCCGTGCTCTGCCTCTGACCCCACCAGGCAGGGTTTGAGACTCGCTTGTGCCCGGTGCTACGCTCCGCCCTTGCTGGTATTGCCATTTTTGTCCTCTCACTGTGCCATTATTGTCTTTTGCATTCCTTCTGTTGGTTCTGTTGTGCTGAAGTGTTTTTTTCTTTTTGATTCACTTTCTGCTGTTCGGCTCTCCTGCATTGTGCCCCTGCATATTCCATTCCCATTTGTGTTAACCTCGCTTTTTTCTCTTTGTGTTCCGTTGGCCTTTGGCTTCCTCCCCCGTTTCCCACCATTTCCTCAGCCCCCGACTGCCCCCGTTCCCGCCTCCCAGCTGCTCGTCCCGCCCCCTTCCCTACAAATGGCGGCCGCTTCAGGGGAGCGCGAGCAAGACCCCAGAAACTCAGCCTGAGATTTGCTCTTCCCTATCAGCTCCGCTGTGCCGTGCTTTGCCTCTGACCCCACCAGGCAGGGTTCGAGATTCGCTTGTGCCTGGTGCCATGCTCCACCCTTGCTGGAATTGCCATTTTCGTCCTCTAAGTGTGCCATTATTGTCTTTTGCATTCCTTCTGTTGGTTCTGTTGTGCCGTAGTGTTTTTTCTTTTTGATTCACTTTCTGCTGTTCTACTCTCCTGCATTGTGCCCCTGCATATTCCATTCCCATTTGTGTTAACCTCGCTTTTTTCCCTTTGTGTTCCGTTGGCCTTTGGCTTCCCCTGTTTCCCGCCTAATCCTCAGCCCCCGACCGCCCCCGCTCCCAGCTGCTCGTCCCGCCCCCCTCCCCTACAAATGGTGGCCGCTGCGGGGGAGCGCGAGCAAGACCCCAAACCCTCAGCCTGAGATCTGCTCTTCCCCAGCAGCTCCGCTGTGCCGTGCTCTCCCTCTGACCCCACCAGGCAGGGTTCGAGACTCGCTTGTGCCCGGTGCTACGCTCCGCCATCACTGGTATTGCCATTTTTGTCCTCTCACTGTGCCATTATTGTCTTTTGCATTCTTTCTGTTGGTTCTGTTGTGCCGTAGTGTTTTTTTCTTTTTGATTCACTTTCTGCTGTTCTGCTCTCCTGCATTGTGCCCCTGCATATTCCATTCCCATTTGTGTTAACCTCGCTTTTTTCCCTTTGTGTTCCGTAGGCCTTTGGCTTCCCCCCAGTTTCCTGCCTAATCCTCAGCCCCCGCTCCCGCCTCCCAGCTGTTCGTCCCGCCCCCCTGCCCTACAAATGACGGCTGTCAAGCCCGTCAAGCCCGTCTGTGCCCGTCCGTGACCCGACCGCGACCAGCGCTAGGAACCCTGGATCTCCAACTATCAATCGCTATGACACCAACACCCTCCTCGCACTCAACCCGGAAGACACACAGAATGCCAGCAGGCCTCACCGAACACGACCCACAGCCAGTTCTCCTGCCTCCGCTGCCACCGGACCTTCACCACCACCAACACCAGCACCGAAGACTCCCTCGACTGCATCCTCCGCAACGTGCGCTCCGTACACAAACACGCCATGGAAATCTGGAACCTACTCGACTCTCTCTCGCCCGATGTCGCCTTCTTCACAGGGACCTGGACCAACGCCGCCTCCGCCCCGACATCAACACCGCCATTCCAGACGGCTATAAGATCCAGAGGAAGGACCGCCCCAACCACCCGGGAGGAGGCCTCGCCATAGTCCACAAAAGCACCCTCCGCCTCACCAGCTCCAGCGAAACCTTCCCATCCGCCGAACACCTGCATTTCCAGATCAAGACCAGCCCTAAGACCACACTCCGTGGGACACTCATCTACAGACCCCCCGGCCCCCGGACGCCCTTCGCCACCGCCATCACCGACTTCATTGCACACCACGCCATCACATCAACAAACTACATACTCATTGGAGACCTCAACTTCCACCTCAAGAACCCCAGCGACCCCAACTCCACCATCCTTTGTGACAACCTCGCCAGCAGCGGACTCACCCAACTCGTCAACACACCGACACACAGGGCAGGGCACACCCTCGACTCCATCTTTGCCGCAGGAAACAGCGTCCACTTCAGCCACACAACGCAACCACCTGGGACTAACCACCACTGCATCCACTTCACCGTCGATAAACCCAAAGCACCTAAACCAGCCCCACGCCCGCCTCGAAGGAACTGGAGCAAGGTCACTGACAAGCAACTGAACTCCACCCTCTCCTGAGACAACCATTCCCGGGCATCCGACGCAAACACTGCAGCCAGAGAACTCCACACGTGGATCTCCAACTGCGCAGACGAGCTCGCCCCGCTACGCAGCCCCGGCAAACAACGCCCCAGAAAAGCCACCTGGTTCACCACCGACCTCCAAGAAGCCAGGCGCACCTGCAGACGCCTGGAAAAGAACTGGAGGAATACCAAGACAACCAATAGCTACTCCACCTACAAGGATGCCATGACGGACTACCACAACAAAATCCTCACCAACTCCACCAACTCCAAGCAACTCTTCAACGTCATCCAGGAATTCACCAACCCACGCAGCGAAGCCGCAGACATCACCCCGTCCCAAGACCTCTGCGACAAGCTCGGAACCTACTTCCACCTCAAGATCAGAACACTCTACGACAACTTCACCGACCACCCACAAGACACCTCAACCAGTCCCCCGCCTCCCCAAGACACCAGCCAGCCCACCATCTCCTACTGGACACCAATCACGACCATGGACTCCGCCGCGGCCATGAAAGGCATCCACTCAGGGGCCCCCACCGATCCCTGCCCCCCGCACATCTACCACAGAGCCGCCGACACCATCGCGCCCCAACTGCAACACACCATCAACACCACCTTCAAAACAGGCACCTTCCCAGATAACAGGAAGCGCGCCGAAGTCAGGCCCCTGCTCAAGAAGCCCGCAGCTGACCCCACCGACCTCAAAAACTACTGGCCCATCTCACTTCTCCCCTTCGCAGCCAAAATGGCAGAGAAAACAGTCAACAGGGAGCTGACACGATTCATCGAAGAGCACGCCATCCTCGACCCGTCCCAATCCGGATTCCGAGCCAACCACAGCACCAAGACCGCCCTACTCGCCGCAACAGATGACATCCGCACCCTCCTGGACCACGGCCACTCCTCGGCCCTCATCCTCCTCGACCTGTCTGCAGCCTTCGACACCGTCTCTCATCGCACACTAATCACCAGACTACATGATGCCGGCATACAAGGAACTGCCCTAGACTGGATCCGCTTGTTCCTCACCGGAAGAAGCCAAAGGATCAGACTACCGCCCTTCCTCTCCACCCCCACGGACATCACCTGCGGAGTCCCACAGGGGTCATCTCTGAGCCCGACCCTCTGCAACATCTACATGGCCCCCTCGCAGACATCGTCCGACAACACGGCCTCAACATCGTATCCTATGCCAACGACACCCAGCTCATCCTCTCCCTCACCAAAGACCCCACCACCGCAAAACTCAACTTCCAGAGAGGAATGCAAGAAGTGGCAGTCTGGATGACCAACAGTTGCCTAGAACTCAACGCCGAGAAGACAGAACTCCTCGTCCTGGGAACCACCCCTTCAGCATGGGACAACACCTGGTGGCCCACCGCCCTCGGAACCCCACCTATCCCCTCAGACCACGCCAAGAACCTCGGCATTGTACTTGATTCATCACTCACTATGAACCAACAAGTCAACACCGTCACCTCCAGCTGCTTCAATACCCTCCGCATCCTCCGAAAAACCTTCAACTGGATCCTCCCGAATCAAGGAAAACAGTCACCCACGCACTCATCACCAGCAGACTCGACTATGGCAAGGCACTCTACGCCAGCATCAACAAATCCCTACTCCGCAAACTGCAAACAATACAGAACACCGCGGCCAGATTCATCCTCGGCATACCCCGGCACGAACACATCAGCCAACACCTGCGGCGACTCCACTGGCTCCCCGTGGAAAAGAGAGTCACCTTCAAAATCCTCACTCACGCCTACAAATGCCTGCACAACAACGGACCCAAATACCTCAACCACAGAATAAACTTCCACGTACCCAAAAGAAACCTGCGATCATCCAACCTCGTACTGGTGGAAACCCAGCGCATCCACAGAGCCAGATCAGGCGGAAGATCGTTCTCCCACATCGCAGCCAAGACCTGGAACGAGCTACCGGCAGACATAAGACGCGCCCCCTCCCTGAACACCTTCAGGAAGACCCTCAAGACCTGGCTCTTAGGCAGAACGGAGCAGCATACCCATCCCCCGCCAGCGCCTTGAGACCCTCACGGGTGAGTAGCGCGCTTACAATTCCCCTGATTGATTGATTGATTGACTTCCATTAAAACTTTACATTTTGGTTTCCAATGTTCTTCCATTTGCTCTACAACGTTGTAGCATTAAAATGAGATATTTTCCAAATCTTTCTATATGTAATGTAGACAACATCTCTGATCTACAATGCAAACATTTCATGTCCTGATTAGCTGTTTTTATCAATCTATTAAAAGGTACTGATTTGCAATCTGGTATCATCAAGTATATGAATCGTTCTGTTTGTATTTCAGTGCTGGAAGTAAATGAACACTCTTCACATTTATGATCCCATCTGTAACTTAGTCCAAATAAGTTTTCAATCTGTATTCCTTCATGTTCTAATAATCTAAGCATTAGAATTAGAAATTGCTGTGCATCTTGTTGTATATTGAGAGTAAATGTCAAAGAACCAGTACATATATCTAAAAGATGCCGAATGCCAGACGCAGTATGGATTTTCCTTCTGTCAGTTACCAACTGTTGAACTACATGATGTAGTAAAGAACAGAATCTTTTTTCATGATTTCCCATGATTTCATGATGAAGATCTTGTAGATAAAACACAACATTCAGAATCACATTAGCATAACAGTTGATACCTGAACTATTTTCCAACTGGTATCCTACAATGTCATCCACAGTTTCCATTTTCTTTTTCTTACACCTTCAAGTTTCTCTTCAATTACTTTCTTTTTTTCAACCTCAGTTGAATGTTTGCCATATTTCTGTTTTTGACACACTACACGTTTCTCATATATGGGATATTCACCTAAATCAGGTGTATAAAGTCTTCTTAAACGATTATACTCTCTTACACAATTTGCATCAGCACTAACCTTTTTCTCATCGAAATCTATCAAATACAAACCAGACAATGTTCTTACATAAGATAATGCAATGTATGCCATTCCCTCTTTGAACACTATACTTCCGATATTTACAAAAGCACTATCTATACTTAAACCTTGAGATTTATGAATAGTTAGTGCATAAGCTAAAGACAGAGGAAACTGTTTTCTCCGAACATACAAAGATTTTACAAGCAAAAAACGTACAACAGAATGCTCAATATGTCTTACCTCTTTAATCTGATCAAATTTTATAATAAAAAATTCTACTCTATCTCTGTTCTGAAATTTTACAAAATCAACAACCGTACCCATTGCTCCATTTATTAAACCTTCTTCTACATTTAAATGATGCCGTAAAATTACCCAACAGTTTATACATGCATGTAAAGTCTTTTCTAATCCTGCAGTTTTAGATACAGACTTTTCCAAAGAATGCAATTCAGCCTGTAGTTTGTCTGCGAGAAGAATGGTCACTCACTGGTGTTCAATTTTATCAATAGCTTCAATTTCCACTATTTTTTGTTTTTCCAGTTTCAAAAGTTCTTGTGTACATGTAGAACACTCTTGCAGTGTAGGCATTAACTAAACTATAGACTGCTTTTCTCCAAGCATGTTGTACATTACTTCAGCTGCTGTGTTTCCAGTTGTAAACAAATTCCTTAATAGCCAACTTTCTAAAGCTTGTTTACCATGTTTCGTCAAGACACCAATTCTTATGTCTTGAAGAATTTTTCCGTATTCTTCATCACTTGCTTGTCGCATATTCTTAATAAGTTCTTTATATTCAAAATGTAACCAAATGATCACATTTCCAATACTTCCCAAAGATTTCCTAGTGTCTTCATGGAGAAGTGTTTAAAAAACAGGTTGTCCTTTTACAGGAGTTAGTTGTACTAGATCTCCGAATAAAATTATATGTTTTCCTCCAAACAGAACATCGTAATCTGTTTTTAAAATCTGTTGCATTCTAAAATGTACAAAGGCAAGCATTAAGTTTGAGACCATGCTCACCTCATCAATGAATAAATGTTTCATTTTCTTCAGTACTCTTGACACTTCATAACAAGCTTCTCCAGACAGCTTCCGATATTCCAATTTATTATCATGTTTAACTGGTATCATAAGTAATCTATTTAAAGTAATCCCTTTAATGTTGTGTGCTGCTAATCCAGTTGGAGATTTTACAACAGAAGATAAATGTGATTCTGTAGTTTTGTGTAGCTAACTGGTCAAAACTTTAATTAAGAAACTCTTTCCTGTTCCAGCTTGACCACTGATGTACATTAGAATAGGTTTAAATTATGAACATTGGCATTCTATTTTTCATGTAGCACACCATGTTGTATCTGTTCTTTCACTTGTAGATATATTTCTTTCTGTTCAATATTTAGTTGTTATTCTAACTTTTCCATATGGAATAATATCCTGTTGTGCTTGTTGCATTGCAGTTTCTACCTCATTCATGGCTATTGCTGTTTATTTTCGATAATTGGTTGTCCCAGTGGATCTTCACTTAGTGGACCAGAACTTTGACTATCTTGAGAAGTGTCTCTAGCTATTTCAGCTGCAATAGTACTTTCTTGTTCAATCTCATCATTTAACATTTGTAGATATGTATGGAAAATTGTGCATTGAATGCTATCTTTACATGCATTAAAAGAATCTTCATAACAGTCGAAATCTCCAAGTAATTCCGTTTCACTATGCCATGGCTAGAACAGTTGCAGATGTGCTAAATAGAAAAATTCCCTCTTACCTGGACTTTCGCAACTGAGTTTTCTGTGGTTAATAAGATTTCTTTTGGCATGTTTTACTAAACATCCATCACATCCAATTACTGCATATTTATCTTCTTTTATATTTACGGTAACTTTTCTTTTAAAGCTGTAATGTTGAAGTATTTGATACAGACATAGGTTTTCCAGATGTGGACTCCTTTTGGGATAGTTTATATCCAACATATTAGTTTTAACAATATCTGTACTTTCTGGTTCACTCAGTCCTAAGTATTCGATTTCTTGTAATGTTTTCAATACTCTATTTCGTGTGGAGGCAAGACCTAAAGTTACCCAAATGATTCCTCTTGACTTTGAATATAAGCTGGCAGAGCTCAAGCGATCCGAACATTCATAGGATCCACTCTCTCGATGGGAAAGCATGTTGAAACTAAAGCTGTACAATTTCTTGCAAAGACTCTTTACTTGTGAAATTTCTTCCCACATTTTTTTCATCTCTGTGTTTTCAGATTTGGTTATATATGATGTAACATAGCGAGCAACAGCAATTGAATTATCTGCAACATATTGAATATCCATGTTTGCATTCCACATTTTCACAATAACTGGATTGTAGTCATTAATATACTTTGAATATTCGGTTCTTTTTAAGTTGTATGTATTCTTCAGAGATTTCTGAGTTATTGTATGCCTTACTGCTGACATAAAACTATTTACTCTTCCTTTAGAAATTATTGGACGTGGGAATCCAAAACAACATTTTGTATAAAATTTCTCTTTAGACATGTATTTTCGTCGACAGTATTTTCCAAATCGATGACTTTGAAACAGTAAAACTTGTTGTCTCAAGCTTTTTTCTCCTTTTTCTCTTGGAATGGCACAGGTAACATGCTGTTCGATGAAAGACAAAACACTTTCATCAGCATCAGTTCAAAATTTTGTAGCATTCTTGATCCATAATAGCATGTGTATATGAGGAGCACCTCTGGCTTGGCACTCTTTTCGCCAAAAGAAATTAGTAACTTCTCCAAGAGGAGGAATATTTTTATTGCATATAATTGACATCATACTTTGTAACCTATGGTTAAAATACCTGCAGACATTTACAGGATCCAAGCAACAGAGTTCTCCAGGTGTCTTCAATTTAAAAAATTTTACATTTGAATTTGCTTCTCATAGAAATTCAAGTAAATCTTCCCACGCATATTCAGCACAGCTAAGTGTTACAAACCATGTAGGTGTACCTAAGTTTCTTAACATACATTTAAGTTCACTGTGACGACGAAACCAATAATCATTGGTACCACGTTAACATGCCATCAAATGATTTAACTGTAATTCTAAATTTTCATCTTTTTGTTGAACTTTGTCCATGAATTCTGCACATGAAAGTGCAGACAAATCACTTTCAAACAGAAGATTAAATATATATGGAATGCACTGACGAAATCTTGGATCTTCAGAGTACAATCTTGTCGAGCGGTATTCTGAAGCTGGAATCCGTACAGCTTGCTCATCAAATCGTCCACCTTCACCAGTCGGGAGCAACTGTGGAAAACAACAAGCTTCTAAACTTTTTTCCCATACACTCATGGGAGTTCCCTTTGCTTCCTTCATTTGAAATAATTCAATACTGGTTCCTATCACTTCTTTTGAATGTAGAGGATGTATAGTATAATGTTCATAAATCTCTTCACTACTAGACTTTTCTACTTTTTCTATTTGGCCACTTGAAATTTCTGTTTCATCTTCTGAGCATATCACCTGTTCATCAACATTTACATTCTTATAATAAATATTATTCTGTACCAGATATAATGTAGCCTTTTGAAGTTTATTAACATCTACAAACTCTTGCCATACTTTTGACTCTTTGTTGGTACACCATTAACTAGAATAACTACTGGCTCATTTTCCTCCCTGTCTACACCAACAGTTTCAATATTTTTCTTAAAATCTAAAGGTAAGTACACAACTCTTCCTTTCAGACCTCTTTGTAAATCTGTTGGTGGCAGCTTACCTGTTTTAGGCTCCATACTAACTATAGTCTGAAATGGGTGCACAGATTGAATAAGAATGGACTCATATGCATTAAAATCTGCAAGTTCCGGAGGAATAGCTACCAACTCTAAGTTGTTATGTACTGCTCTAGCTGGCATTTTGTTCGCTTCTAATTTCTTGTAATAATATTTACAAATACGTTGATTAGTAGCCAACTCAGACCGACCTTCTACCAACAAATAAGCACCAAATTGCTGCCACTTATCACTGTTTTCCTTTTCACTTTTTAAATATAAATCAACATTCCTAGTTTGACTTCTATAATGAGTAAGTCAACAACAAATACAAACATAGTTTGGTTTTTCAGATGAAACTGTCTTAAACTTTGTAATTTCTTCGGCAAACTCATCAATACTAATATCTTCCACCTGTTCTTCAACACCTACACTTATCAAACTCTCACTTTCTCTACACTCCTCTTGTGAACCAAAAAAAGAAATTGTATATCATCACAAACTTTTTGTACATCAGATACTGAACCATGCAAAAAAGCTGTGTTCATTTCACTTAAACATAATGCAGGGCTTTTTACATAGTAGAGTCTCCTTACTAACTTCCGCATTTCTGAGTGGTGTACTGCTAACATTCTTAAATGATGAAAAGTACTTTGACACACCTTTCTTGAAAGACAAGCCAGGGGATGACCCTGCAAGTTACTATATTTTCTTACTTTACATGGAACTAGTCCTTGTAACATCTTAATCTGTTTAAGACTTTTTTGGCATATCCCCGTAAAATAAATCATAATATGTCAATAGATTCCGGTTGAATACTGCAAATACTACTACAATCCCACTTATATACGGGAGCTTGTGTACGCTTCCCTTGGACTTCTTCAGTTATTACTTCTTCCACACTCCTAACCAACCATCATTTCTTTTGGAATGGAACAATCATCTTTCATCTCATAGCATCAACCACTAGTATCAACTGCATGAACTAATGTGTTCTGTTGCAAATAGCTTTCTTCATCAAAGAAAGGCTCAGTACTAGACGTTTGCTTTCATTCACCAGTAAAAGTTTTGCAAAAGTTACTTCTATTAACCAGTCTTTTTCTTTTGCTTTTTACCTTCATAAACAGCATTGTTTTATTCATTGTTTTCATTCTCTTTAATATTAATATAAATCATTTTCTTTTTATTTCAAAAGCTTTATCAACTACACTTTTTCTTTTTCTTATAAGCTGCTGATCTTCTTTTACATTTTTTACAATCTTTCAATAAATTTTGTAGTACTCTACTTCTATACATTCTCTTCCTTATGTCTTTATGTTCTTTCAGCCTTCTTTCAACATGCATTGTTTTCCCATAACATCATTTTCTTTCATCATCTCCTTTTTTCCTTTCCTTCTGATTTCTTGTTGAACTTTTCATTTTCTTTTCAATATTTTCAAATCGCTTTACATTCTGTAAAAGTCTTTTAACAAACACTTTAGTTCTCTTACCAGAGCTCTTTTTCTTCTGTGTAACATTTTGCACTTCATCTAATTTCCTCTTCTCTCTTTCCTTTAAATATTCCTGTTTTCTTTCTTGTCTTCTCTGTTGATCTTTTTTATCCATTCTCAATGTTTTTTTACAAATAAATGTAAATATCTGAAAAACAAAGATAAGTTTCAATAGTTTGTTAAATACTTTTATACATTTAAAAAAATAATATATTAATATTCATAACAATAAATAAACAAATACTTTCAATTACATTGCAAATGTCTCCATAACACATAATATTTAGAATTGTGTACTTTGCACAATAGCAAACCTGTCTGAAGAACATGCACCTTTAAACAGTAACATGGTTCAGATTGCTGTTTTAAATTTGGCTAGGCCCAAGATTCTCAGCAGTTGGTGAAAACTGAAGCACATGTTGACAAAAGAATACTTTTCAAGGAGAAACCTAAATTTATGAAGCATACTTCAAGTGTACCTTTCCAAAGACTCATACAAAGTAGTCTAATCACTAATCCTCTGTCACTTTTACGCGGCAGTTTCACTATTCAGAATCTACTCAGAGTATTGTGCCTACCAAATACAGAGCAGAAACCCTTCGTATGTCTCTGTTGTAATTCTCACCATATTCCTGTAACCATGTCTTTGTCTTTTGCTTGTGGAATCATTTATCAGTAATCCCTCTACGAACATGTCTTCAACCTCACTTTTGTGCTACGGCTTCACCATTCTACTTCTACTCAGGATGTTGGGCCTAGCCAAATATAAAGCAGCAACCATTCACATGTCTCTGTTGTAAGTCTAACCATATTCCTGTAAGCATACATGCATGTGACTGTACATTTTGCTAGGGGTATTATATGTAAAAGAAACATACAAATCGACGTATACTTCTGTTTTAAACGTCTACCATCATCTGATTCTAAACATGTATGAGAATACATGTGCAAGTAGTAAAATACCTCACTCACAACACAATGCAGACCTTAAAACTTAACAGACTGCACTTCACATTTAAAACACACACCTAGATTTATGTGCTGTACTTCAAGTGTATCTTTGCACAGACTCATACAAAGTAGCCTAATCACTAATCCCTCTACCAACATGTCTTCAACCTCACTTTTGTGCTGCAGCTTCACCATTCTACTACTACTCAGGATGTTGTGCCTAGCCAAATATAAAGCAGCAACCATTCGCATAACTCTGTTGTAAGTCTCACCATATTCCTGTAAGCATAGATGCATGTGTCTGTACCTTTTGCTAGTGGTATTATATGTAAAAGAAACATACAAATAGACGTATATCTGTGTTTTATATGTCTAGCATCTTCAAATGCATAAGACGTATGACAATACATGTGCAAGAAGACACATACCTCAGTCACAAGGCCATGCAGACCTTAAAACTTCACAGACTGTACTTCCCATTTCAAGCAGACACCTAAACCTTTGTGGCATATTTCAAGTGTACCTTTCCACAGACTCATACAAACTAGCCTAATCACTAATCCTTCTACCAACATGTCTTAAACCTCACTTTTGTGCTAGAGCTTCACCATTCTACTACTACTCAAGGTGTTGGGCCTACCCAAATATAAAGCAGCAACCCTTCACATGTGTCTGTTGTAAGTCTCACCATATTCCTGTAAGCATAGATGCATGTGTCTGTACCTTTTACTAGTGGTATCATATATAAAAGAAACATACAAATAAGATCTATGCCTGCGTTTTATAAGTCTAGCATCCTCAGATGCATAACACATATGAGAATACATATGGAAGTAGAGACATACCTCACTCACAAAACCATGCAGACCTTAAAACTTAACAGTCTGCACTTCACATTTGAAACACACACCTAGCTTATGAGACTTATGTGCTGTACTTCAAGTCTAACTTTCCACAGTCTCATACAAAGGAGCCTAATCAGTAATCCCTCTGCCAACAATTGTTAAACTTCACTTTTGAGCTGCAGCTTCACCATTTTACTACTACTCAAGGTGTTTGGCCTAGCCAAATATAAAGCAGCAACCATTTGCATGTCTCTGTTGTAAGTCTCACCATGTTACTGTAAGCAACATGCATGTGTCTGACCCTTTTACTAGTGGTATTATATGTAAAAGAAACATACAAATAGACGTATACCTCTGTTTTATATGTATAGAATCATCTCATTCTTAACATGTATGAGAATACATGTGCAAGTAGTGAAATACTTCAGTCACAACACAATGTAGACCTTAAAACTTGACAGACTGCACTTCACATTGGAAACACACACCTAGATTTATGTGCTGTACTTCAAGTCTACCTTTCCACAGACTCATACAAAGTAGCCTAATCAGTAAACCCTCTGCCATCAATTCTTAAACTTCACTTTTGAGCTGCAGCTTCACCATTCTGTGACTACTTAGGTTTCTGGGCCTACCCAAATATAAAGCAGCAACCTTTCGAATGTATCTGTTGTAAGTCTCACCATATTCCTGAAACCATGCATGCATGTGTCTGTACCTTTTGCTAGTGCGATCATATATAAAAGAAACATACAAATAGACGTATACCTGTGTTTCATATGTCTAGCATCTTCAAATGCATAAGACGTATGACAATACATATGCAAGTAGACACATACCTCAGTGACAAGGCTATGCAGACCTTAAAACTTCACAGACTGCACTTCCCATTTCAAGCAGACACCTAAACTTTTATGGCATATTTCAAATGTAGCTTTGCACAGACTCATACAAAGTAGCCTAATCATTAATTCCTCTAACAACATGTCTTAAACCTCACTTTTGAGCTCCACCTTCACCATTCCGCAACTACTTAGGGTGTTGGGCCTAGCCAAATATAAAGCAGTAACCCTTTGCATGTCTCTGTTGTAAGTCTCACCATATTCCAGAAAGCATACATACATGTGTCTGCACCTTTTCCTAGTGGCATCATATATAAAATAGACGTATATCTGTGTTTTATACATCCAGCATCTTCAGATACATAACCAGTATGAGAATACATTTGCAAGTAGAGACATAGCTCAGTCAAAAGACCATGCAGACCTTAAAACTTGACAGACTGCACTTCCTATTTCAAAGAGACACCTAAAATTATGCAGCGTACTTTAACTGTACCTTTCCACACACTCATACAAACTACCATATTCACTAATCCATCTACCAATCTACACATATTAGTATGCACAAACTATTTCAATCATCATTTCAATACAATAAATCAAACTACAATACACATCTGTACATTTCGTAACATATTTCAAACATCACACTTCTCTTATAATTTCAAAACTTTGAAAATAATGCTTTTCAAATCTAAAAATACTACTACAAAGAGTGAAGCACTACTACATAATACATAACACACCTTAGAAATGTGTAACTCACCTCTGCAATAGTATTGCAGAATATGAAATATCTGAAAGTCATAGAAGATTTTCTTTTCACACAATAAATGTCAGGCAGCACTCTCAACAAGGTAAAACCAGTAATGGCAAACTTTACCTCTCTTTCTACACACAAATAAATGTAAGTAACAAATGAAATTGCTACCTACATTATTTCAAATTGTGAAACACATTTCTATTGTTTAGACATAATAACCCTTTCTAAATGTCTTTCAAAACTGCCCAAGCTGTTTTTGTAATTAATAGGAGTTGCAACTCCACCGCGGTGCTGGAGTGTAGCCTTGCGATGGAGCCGCGAACCCTTACGAGAGTTCAAAAATCTATTTCCAATAGTACTGGTATTATTTTTTAATATCACACTACTTCTAAACATAAAACTGATTTAAGAAAACTTACTGCAGTAGCATATCACTTATATATGTTAGCATTTCATATTTTAAAGCCACAGTTAAGTTTCAACCCTACCCCCATTCTGCTTAATCCTAGTTTCCATAGTAACACTTTCTGCAACATTGAACTGTACCAGAAGGTCGCAAGTTCTCCATATTTTCATGTTCAACACACTAGCTTACAAATGGAAATAGCAGGTGTGGTAGACTTTTGCAAAATATTATCTTATTATATCTACTGTACCTTTCAACCATTTTTCTATAACTAATCAGAAACATGCTTCTTGAGCAAAATAATCCTATTTTTGAGTGCACAATGTTGATGAACAGCCAATCACTTATCGACTTTTTCAAAAACAGCATCTTCTCCACCATTTTAGATACCTCTCATTTTACCAACGGACTACCTCAGCTACAGACATCTTTTCTTTCCTTCCAGACATCCCTTCAAGATACTGACTGGGGTAGGTCAGGAAATCCTAATGAAAGATACCTTTGCACAATTGATGTTGCTTTTGCCTCAAACTATCTTTGTATACTCTAATATCTGCCAAAGACAGAAATGGAAGTGGTCAAATCAATTCTGTCCACAGATTGAGAAAACTAGGCAGAATGCCAATAAAGCTGTTTCTGCTTACCTCAGAGACCACAGAATGGGTTCCATCTATAACAACAATGTACGTTTTGATGTACATGACATCTACAGAAGTGATGGAGTTCACTTCACAGATGAAGGGAACAGTGTATTTCTGAACAACCTTAAGCTGTGCATCCGCACTTACATGTAGCTCCAACAAAGTCATAATGAAAGCAAGGGTCTTTTTAGAGCCACCCTTTAACCCAACAGTGATTTTTTTTTTCACATACATACTCTTTTCAAATTTTTCATGGATTCACGAACCTGTTCCAAATCCACAAAACAAAAGCACAAATTCAATGTACTACAACACAATACACTTTTCAAGTTTAACTTTTAATTTTTATTTTTTTTGCATAATGACTAACTCTAACAAATTTAATGTGATTATTAACTTCAATCTCACTAACTCTATAAAAAAACTTCACAAATACAACACTACCTTCTGAATTATATACTATTAAATTATTTATTTAAGGAAGATCCGCGAATCCACTGTGACGTTCGTTAGACTGGGGGGCCACGCTGAGAGCCGCAATGGAGCTGCGACTCCTATGACGAGAGAAAAAAATAATGAATGCCGCTCAGTTCCATTACCCGATATCGGCTCCGGAGACCCCATCCCCCAGGGGAAAGGGGCCACTTGACCCCCCCATCCCGGGCCATTTTTGGACCCAGTGACCCCATCCCCCAGGGCTTGGCCAATTTTTTTTTAATTAAAAACTGAGACAGGCCCAATGGGACTTTTTCGGCCCCGGGCCCCCATCACCCAGGGCTTGGCCTCACATTGGGGACTATGGGGGGAGCCCCATTGCCCCTGCGGTCCCTGCCGGCTCCCTGCCTCCCACAGGAACCAGCATTGCTTTTGGCCAAAGGGAGCTGCAAACATGCAGCCACCTTTGCCCAAAAGCAAAGCTGCTTCGCTTCATGGAAGCGAGAGCAGTTTTCCTGCTCTCGCTTCCATGAAGCAAAGCAGATGTTTGCAATGGCAAGGCGGGAGCAGTGCTCCCACCCTGCCATAGCAAACTGCAATGTCCCGGGGGTGGGCACCCCGACATTGCTGGAACCGGCGCTGGGGGGTGGTGGTCCCCAGGACCATGGAGGCCTCCATAAGGGGGGCCGCGTGGCCCCCCTCCAACATGTGTGTAGCCCGGGGAGGTGGTGGTCCCCAGGGCCGGGGGTCCACAACGGACCCCCATATTTGAATAATTAGTGCCCTGGGGAGGTGGTGGTCCCCAGGGCAGTGTAGGGGGGCTCGGGCCCCCCCACAATTTCTTTTCAAATTAAGCCCAGGGGAGGCGGCAGTCCCTGGGGTTGGAGGGGCCCGCGAGGCCCCCCGCCCCTAATTATTTGAAGCCCCAGGGAGGTGGCAGGAGCCCCCATACATTATTAATTTTTTAAAAAGCCCCGGGGAGGTACCTTTCCCGGGGCTGCGGGGGGGTGCAAGGACCCCTGCATTTAAATATGAAACCCTTGGGGAGGTGGCGGTCCCTGGGGCTGTGGGGGGCAGCGTCCCCCCGCATTTAAATGAGCATAGCCCCAGGGAGGTGGTGGTCCCAGGGCTGCAGATCCCATGCTACATAATTAAACATTGCCCCGGGGACCTGGCCCACCCGGGGTCTTACAACAAAAGAAGTGTGGGAGTCCGCACTTCGTTGTTTTTTTTTTCTGCTGGATTCACGGATCCTACGTGACACCAGCCAAATTTTTTTTTTTAATCCTTTTTGGCCCTGGGGGTCCCTGTGGGATGCCCTGAGCAGGCCTAGGGGGTCAGGGGGTTTCTACCCTACCCCCTTTTCATCTTTTTTCACCTTTTTTCTTGTGACTCGGTTCAACCGAGTCACAAGATGGCTACCAACATTTTGTAATTTGAAGTGTGGGCAGCCAATCAGAAGTCAGCTCGTGATCGGAGGGTTCGCGGATCCACCACAGTCACCAGATACTAATATTTTTTTATATATGAATTTCTCAGGAACTACTGAACTAATTTACACCATTTGAGAAAAAGGTCGATTTCTGAACCAAGAGCTACCTTTTTGCCAAATTTGGTGTAATTCTGTTCAGCAGTTCGGGCTCTAGCCTTGTCTAAAGATTTCCATGGAAATTATCATGGAAAAAACGAGTTTTGGGGCACCCCTTTTTTCTCGGCCCCCGCTTGTTGAATCACCCTGAAACTTTCAAGACAGGAGCTGACATGAGCATGCCATTAGTTTTGAAAATTTCACGAAGATTTGTCAAACGGTGCCAAAGATATTGGCAAAAGAAAAAACGCTTTTTGAATAGAAAAAAGGTCCTAACTATAAATACCTACTGGGGACCGCTGGTGGGAGGAGCAGGTGCTGGCGAAAGATTTTGCCACTGAAATGTCTAGGAACGTGATTTTGTGGTCGCGCTATATAGACGATCTTTTGTCGTATGGCACAGTGACAGATCATCAGCTGAGGACTTTGTAGAGAGGCTGAAGCACAATGAGCTCAACCTACATTTCACCTGACACATCAGTGATAAGGAGGTAGAGTTCCTAGATTTTACCATCTATGTGGTGGATGGGACTATACAGACTTTCAGGAAGAGCACTGCCGGCAACACTGTGCTGCATGCTCGAAGTTTTCATCCAACAAAGCTAAAAAATAGCATACCGTATGCAGAGAATCTCCGCATGCGAAGAAACTGCAGCAATGCCGAGCAGCTCCACAATGCCCAATTGGAACTAGCAGGGAGATTTGAAAGGAGAGGGTATAGCAAAGCCACTCTAGAAACAGCTAGAGTGAAAGCGAATCAAAGTTCCAGGGAGAAGCTTATCTTCAGTGATGGGAAGAGCAAGAGTAAATAAAGTGACACAGGGCAAACCATACGGTTCATCACAGGGTTTAATGAACAGCACCAAAAAATACGTGCCATTTTCAAAAACATTGTCATTTGATTTGCAGTGACCCGAGCCTAGGTCCCAGGATACATAAAAGACCATTATTGACATTCCGAAAGGCAAGATCGATGAGGAAAGATCTGGTCAATAATAGCCCAGGGACTAAACAACAAGAGACATGGCTTAGTGGGAGTAAAGGGTTTAGACGATGCCATAAGTGCAAAGCATGCACTTATGGTGTCAACACAATGGAGCTGCCTCTGCCATTTTCAGACACCAAATGGCAGATATTGAAATCACTTAAATGCAGGAGCGAGTTTGCCATATATGCACTCAGATGTAGTTGTCACAAGTTGAACATAGGGAGTACCATCTTGCGTGTACACCAGCGCATCCTGAAACACATACGAGCCATCAAACACAAGGATCAAACGTATACAGTGGCAAGGCATTTTGAACAGATACATAACAGTGATGTTAACAACTTAGAATATTTTGTGCTTGATCAAGTGCCTGCGAGACAAAGAGGAGGTAAAAGAGAGAGGTATTTAAGTCAATTAGAATCCAGATACATCTTGAGATTCAATTCAAAAATCCTGAATGGCCTGAATACTGAAGAGGGTTTGTATGTCCACCTGTAAAACCCTTGCAGTAGGTGGGGGCAGTTTATCTGTTATCCCAAATTCCTTGTATACAGTTGTCTGTTTCAGATAGAGGTTGTTTGATATATTTTATTTCTTACAATGGTACAGTCCATAACTGCTGAATTTCATGTTTCTGTGTTTTTTATTTCTGGAGCATGTTTGTGTGTTTTTTTAAATTTTTGTGTGTCTTTTTCTAGCCGTAGAGCACAAAGACGAAATAAGACTATAGTTTAAGTGTTTTTGAATTTTTAGAAATGACTGGATGACAATGGGCACTTGCCCTTTATTTGCCATGGTCCTCTTTACACTTTTCACAAAAGGATGATTGCTCAATGAACTTTTGATGCAAACCTTCTTAGGGAATTCTTGTTCATTGTGGAGCAACCCAGGATTCGGTTGCACTGGCCACCTGCCCTCTACCTGCCATGGTCGTGTTTACATATTTTACATATATTACATCTTTTGTACATTTATGTTTAAAGGGTGGTGGGCTTAATGATTTGTTGATGCAACCCCTTCAGGGGTAACCTTGGCCAGTGTGGATTAATCCGGTCTATTGGAATGCAATGATGTACTTGAAATCATGTCTGTGCATATAGTTTATTGCTGTTATGGCAGCAAAAGCACTTGTCACTTTAAGGGAAATAATGCACTGTCATTTTAATTTTTGTAAGACTCCAGGAACATGTATAAATGAGAGTTAATATGGCAACCACAGAAGGTTTCACAAAGGCAGCTGCGGCTGCTGAAACGCGTTACTTGTTGTTAGTGTGCCAATAAGTTAGTCCTTTTTGCGAACCCAAGCGTGCTAGAGTCTGTCTGCACACTGAGGGAGGCAAGTGGAGTTAATATATATACATATATATATATATATATATATATATATATATATATATATATATATATATATATATATATATATATATATATATATATATATATTCTTTGTCTTTGTGCATAATAAATACTTTATACTGTCTGGAGGTGTGGCGCTGTGTTCATTCTTGGAGTTGCAGGAAGTACAAAACAGAAAAATTCAAGACGGTTGCTGCAGCCATCACAGGCACCGGTACTGTGGAAGGTGTAATGGCTAGGAGCAGCAAATCACTGGAAACACATATATATATATATGTGTGAGCAAGGCAGGAAGTGCTGAAACGCGTAGCAGCTGTAAATCTCAATAAACGAGAAACTTACTGTATATCCAGCCCCTGTGTTGGTGTCCGTTGCTTAATCAAAGGTTGATATATATATATATATATATACATATATATATATATATATATTTTGAACGCTCGTTTTCAAGTTCTTCGTGACAATAACGAGAGTGGACCCAATTCAGTGCGTTTGAGTGTTTATTTCGTGCTCCACCAAGCCGCCATAACGCGTTTCGGCCATTGATATATGGAAGCTGTGAGAGGGACACTCACCCAGCATGCCGTGAGAGGTGTATGCTGGGACCTGTAGTTTGCCGATGTAGCTGCAGTGTTTTTCGGGACTCTGACTCAGCCCACCTGGATACGCAACCAACGGTTGGTGATATTCAAAAAGTGAGCTGGTGGAAAGCATTGCTGTCAGCAGGCATTTGAAAAAGACATTCAAGTCGAAACGCGTCATGCCAAAGCTCCGATGAAAATAAAGCTACTTACCTGGATTCCCCTTTGTGTCCCTCCGGTTCTTTCTTCTGTGAGAATCTTGTGTGGTATATTTTGCGCGCTGGCCCCGGGCGCGCTGGAGGAGACCCGCCTCATCAAGTGGACAGAGTCACAAGGGCAGCTTCGGCAAACCTTCGTTTTTCCAGGGTACTGGTTGAGCTCTGACCCACCGCATCCAGATCCAGCACTGGTGCCGCTGCAAAAAAGCAGTCCGTGACTGCACGGAGGAATCCTGGGTCACTGTATCCGCGATTTCAGGTCAGCAGGAATTTGGGACTATGCGGTTGAGGC
Source organism: Calotriton arnoldi (assembly GCA_963921515.1). Classification (NCBI taxonomy): domain Eukaryota; kingdom Metazoa; phylum Chordata; class Amphibia; order Caudata; family Salamandridae; genus Calotriton; species Calotriton arnoldi. The sequence goes on from CAWUFW010003217.1 coordinate 1,084,178, forward strand.
GTCTTGGGGACCCAGGCAAGAAGCCTTTTTTTCTACAGCGAGGTTTTACAACTTACTTGAGCCACGTTCTTAATTTTTCCAGGACTCAGGAAGGGATATATGGAAGCTGTGAGAGTGACACTCACCCAGCATGCCGTGAGAGGTGCATGCTGGGACCTGTAGTTTGCCGATGTAGCTGCAGTGTTTTTCGAGACTCTGACTCAGCCCACCTGGATACGCAACCAATGGCAGAACGGATGGTGATATTCAAAAAGTGAGCAGGTGAAAAGCATTGCTGTCAGCAGGCATTTGAAAAAGACATTCAAGTCGAAACGCGTCATGCCAAAGCTCCGATGAAAATAAAGCTACTTACCTGGATTCCCCTTTGTGTCCCTCCGGTTCTTTCTTCTGTGAGAATCTTGTGTGGTATATATATATATAGACATATCTATATAAATATATATATATATATATTCACTGAAAAAACCATAGGTTTTAGGGAAAGTTATAGTTAGTTGGACATTGCACTCGTACAAAACCCGTGAAATTCCCCCGTTATAGTTAGTTCAGCTAACTATAACTTGCGCCTCCGCAATGCACTGCTGATGATGTCACATATTACATCACTCATGACATGGTCAATGACATCACTGATGACATCACTGATGACATCTCAAATGACATCACTGATGACATCACTGATGGCATCATCCAGTGACTGTGTGTTTCTGTAAAGTTTAAATATGTTTAATATATATAGGGAAAGGCGTATTGAAGAATGAGTAGGTGTATAAGTGTCTGAATGGATGATTTAGGAGGTGCGTGACTGACTCTATAAGTGAGTGATTAAACGTATCTTACTGATTGCATGGGTTAGTGACTAAACTGTGTGAATGTCTGTATCCATCTGTCTGTTGGTGTGTAAGCGGCTGCATGGGTTTGTGAATAGCTACATGAGTGTCTATATGGGTTATTGATTGGTTGTCTGAGTATCTGTATGGGTGCCTGAGTGTTTGTGTGGGTGGGGTGTGTGCGACTCTGTGTATAAATGTGTGAGTGGGTGAGTCACTGGGTGCATGGTTTCAAGAGTGCATCTGTGATGGACTGTATGGGTGGGTGAGTGTGTGTATGGGTGTGTTAGTGAGTGAATGTATATCTCAGTGGTACATGTGTGAGTAACTACATATGTGAAAGGCAGTATATATGTGTGTTGGAGTATACAAATGGCTATAAGTGAGAGTGTGTGATTGTGAGAGTGGTTGTATGGATGAGTGAGTGCTTGTATCAGTGATTGTGTAAGAGTGTAAGAATGTGGTAGTATTTGTATGAGTAAGTGAGCTGGTGTGTGTATAACTGTATCGGTGAGTAAATGGCTGTGTGATTAATTATTTGCATGATTGACTAGGTGTGTGAGTACCTCTATGGATGAGTGGCAGTGTGTAAGTTTCTGTATAAGTGTATGAGTGCATATGATAGTCCTGTACTGAGTGACCATAAGTATGAGTGACTGTACGGGTCAGTGAGTGGATGTGTGTGTGTAGGCCTAAGAATCAGTGAGTGGGTATGTAGTTATTGGTATTTTTCCAGGACCCAGGAAGGGATATATGGAAGCTGTGAGAGGGACACTCACCCAGCATGCCGTGAGAGGTGCATGCTGGGACCTGTAGTTTGCCGATGTAGCTGCAATGTTTTTCGGGACTCTGACTCAGCCCACCTGGATACGCCACCAATGGCAGAACGGGTGGTGATATTCAAAATGTGAGCAGGTGGAAAGCATTGCTGTCAGCAGGCATTTGAAAAAGACATTCAAGTCGAAACGTGTCATGCCAAAGCTCCGATGAAAATTAAGCTACTTACCTGGATTCCCCTTTGTGTCCCTCTGGTTCTTTCTTCTGTGAGAATCTTGTGTGGTTTATTTTGCGCGCTGGCCCCGGGCGCGCTGGAGGAGACCCGACTCATCAAGTGGACAGAGTCACAAGGGCAGCTTTGGCAAACCTTCGTTATTCCAGGGTACTGGTTGAGCTCTGACCCACCGCATCCAGATCCAGCACTGGTGCCGCCGCAAAAAAAGCAGTTTGTGACTGCACGGAGGAATCCTGGGTCACTGTATCTGCGATTTCAGGTCAGCAGGAATTTGGGACTATGCGGTTGAGGCGTCTTGGGGACCCAGGCAAGAAGCCTTTTTTTCTACAGCGAGGTTTTACAGCTTACTTGAGCCATGTTCTTAATTTTTCCAGGACCCAGGAAGGGATATATGGAAGCAGTGAGAGGGACACTCACCCAGCATGCCGTGAGAGGTGCATGCTGGGACCTGTAGTTTGCCGATGTAGCTGCAGTGTTTTTCGGGACTCCGACTCAGCCCACCTGGATACGCAACCAATGGCAGAACGGATGGTGATATTCAAAAAGTGAGCAGATGGAAAGCATTGCTGTCAGCAGGCATTTGAAAAAGACATTCAAGTCGAAACGCATCATGCCAAAGCTCCGATGAAAATAAAGCTACTTACCTGGATTCCCCCTTGTGTCCCTCCGGTTCTTTCTTCTGTGAGAATCTTGTGTGGTATATTTTGCGCGCTGGCCCCGGGCGCGCTGGAGGAGACCCGCCTCATCAAGTGGACAGAGTCACAAGGGCAGCTTCGGCAAACCTTCGTTTTTCCAGGGTACTGGTTGAGCTCTTACCCACCGCATCCAGATCCAGCACTGGTGCCACTGCAAAAAAGCAGTCCGAGACTGCACGGAGGAATCCTGGGTCACTGTATCCGCGATTTCCGGTTAGCAGGAATTTGGGACTATGCGGTTGAGGCGTCTTGGGGACCCAGGCAAGAAGCCTTTTTTTCTACAGCGAGGTTTTACAGCTTACTTGAGCCACGTTCTTAATTTTTCCAGGACTCAGGAAGGGATATATGGAAGCTGTGAGAGGGACACTCACCCAGCATGCCGTGAGAGGTGCATGCTGGGACCTGTAGTTTGCCGATGTAGCTGCAGTGTTTTTCGGGACTCTGACTCAGCCCACCTGGATACGCAACCAATGGCAGAACGGATGGTGATATTCAAAAAGTGAGCTGGTGGAAAGCATTGCTGTCAGCAGACATTTGAAAAAGACATTCAAGTCGAAACGCGTCATGCCAAAGCTCCGATGAAAATAAAGCTACTTACCTGGATTCCCCTTTGTGTCCCTCCGGTTCTTTCTTCTGTGAGAATCTTGTGTGGTATATTTTGCGCGCTGGCCTCGGGCACGCTGGAGGAGACCCGCCTCATCAAGTGGACAGAGTCACAAGGGCAGCTTCGGCAAACCTTCGTTTTTCCAGGCTACTGGTTGAGCTCTGACCCACCGCATCCAGATTCAGCACTGGTGCCGCTGCAAAAAAGCTGTCCGTGACTGCACGGAGGAATCCTGGGTCACTGTATCCGCGATTTCAGGTCAGCAGGAATTTGGGACTATGCGGTTGAGGCGTCTTGGGGACCCAGGCAAGAAGCCTTTTTTTCTACAGCGAGGTTTTACAACTTACTTGAGCCACGTTCTTAATTTTTCCAGGACCCAGGAAGGGATATATGGAAGCTGTGAGAGGGACACTCACCCAGCATGCCGTGAGAGGTGCATGCTGGGACCTGTAGTTTGCCGATGTAGCTGCAGTGTTTTTCGGGACTCTGACTCAGCCCACCTAGATACACAACCAATGGCAGAACGGATGGTGATATTCAAAAAGTGAGCAGGTGGAAAGCATTGCTGTCAGCAGGCATTTGAAAAAGACATTCAAGTCAAAATGCGTCATGCCAAAGCTCCGATGAAAATAAAGCTACTTACCTGGATTCCCCTTTGTGTCCCTCCGGTTCTTTCTTCTGTGAGAATCTTGTGTGGTATATTTTGTGCGCTGGCCCCGGGCGCACTGGAGGAGACCCGCCTCATCAAGTGGACAGAGTCACAAGGGCAGCTTCGGCAAACCTTTGTTTTTCCAGGGTACTGGTTGAGCTCTGACCCACCGCATCCAGATCCAGCACTGGTGCTGCTGCAAAAAAGCAGTCCGTGACTGCACAGAGGAATCCTGGGTCACTGTATCCGCGATTTCAGGTCAGCAGGAATTTGGGACTATGCGGTTTAGGTGTCTTGGGGACCCAGGCAAGAAGCCTTTTTTTCTACAGCGAGGTTTTACAGCTTACTTGAGCCACGTTCTTAATTTTTCCAGGACCCAGGAAGGGATATATGGAAGCTGTGAGAGGGACACTCACCCAGCATGGCGTGAGAGGTGCATGCTGGGACCTGTAGTTTGCCGATGTAGCTGCAGTGTTTTTCGGGACTCTGACTCAGCCCACCTGGATACGCAACCAATGGCAGAACGGATGGTGATATTCAAAAAGTGAGCAGGTGGAAAGCATTGCTGTCAGCAGGCATTTGAAAAAGACATTCAAGTCGAAACGCGTCATGCCAAAGCTCCGATTAAAATAAAGCTACTTACCTGGATTCCCCTTTGTGTCCCTCCGGTTCTTTCTTCTGTGAGAATCTTGTGTGGTATATATATATATATATATATATATATATATATATATATATATATTCACTGAAAAAACCATAAGTTTTAGGGAAAGTTATAGTTAGTTGGACATTGCACTCGTACAAAACCCGTGAAATTCCCCCGTTATAGTTAGTTCAGCTAACTATAACTCGCGCCCCGCAATGCACTGCTGATGACGTCACATATTACATCACTCATGACATGGTCAGTGACATCACTGATGACATCACTGATGACATCTCAGATGACATCACTGATGACATCACTGATGACATCATCCAGTGACTGTGTGTTTCTGTAAAGTTTAAATATGTTTAATATATATAGGGAAAGGCGTATTGAAGAATGAGTAGGTGTATGAGTGTCTGAATGGATGATTTAGGAGGTGCGTGACTGACTCTATAAGTGAGTGATTAAACGTATCTTACTGATTGCATGGGTTAGTGACTAAACTGTGTGAATGTCTGTATCCGTCTGTCTGTTGGTGTGTAAGCGGCTGCATGGGTTTGTGAATAGCTACATGAGTGTCTATATGGGTTATTGATTGGTTGTCTGAGTATCTGTATGGGTGCCTGAGTGTTTGTGTGGGTGGGGTGTGTGTGACTCTGTGTATAAATGTGTGAGTGGGTGAGTCACTGGGTGCATGGTTTCAAGAGTGCATCTGTGATGGACTGTATGGGTGGGTGAGTGTGTGTATGGGTGTGTTAGTGAGTGAATGTATATCTCAGTGGTACATGTGTGAGTAACTACATATGTGAAAGGCAGTATATATGTGTGTTGGAGTATACAAATGGCTATAAGTGAGAGTGTGTGTTTGTGAGAGTGGTTGTATGGATGAGTGTGTGCTTGTATCAGTGATTGTGTAAGAGTGTAAGAATGTGGTAGTATTTGTATGAGTAAGTGAGCTGGTGTGTGTACATCTGTATCGGTGAGTAAATGGTTGTGTGATTAATTATTTGCATGATTGACTAGGTGTGTGAGTACCTCTATGGATGAGTGGCAGTGTGTAAGTTTTTATATAAGTGTATGAGTGCATATGATAGTCCTGTACTGAGTGACCATAAGTATGAGTGACTGTACGGGTGAGTGAGTGGATATGTGTGTGTAGGCCTAAGAATCAGTGAGTGGGTATGTTGTTATTGGTATTTTTCCAGGACCCAGGAAGGGATATATGGAAGCTGTGAGAGGGACACTCACCCAGCATGCCGTGAGAGGTGCATGCTGGGACCTGTAGTTTGCCGATGTAGCTGCAGTGTTTTTCGGGACTCTGACTCAGCCCACCTGTATACGCCACCAATGGCAGAACGGATGGTGATATTCAAAAAGTGAGCAGGTGGAAAGCATTGCTGTCAGCAGGCATTTGAAAAAGACATTCAAGTCGAAACAAGTCATGCCAAAGCTCCGATGAAAATAAAGCTACTTACCTGGATTCCCCTTTGTGTCCCTCCGGTTCTTTCTTCTGTGAGAATCTTGTGTGGTATATTTTGCGCGCTGGCCCCGGGCGAGCTGGAGGAGACCCGCCTCATCAAGTGGACAGAGTCACAAGGGCAGCTTTGGCAAACCTTCGTTTTTCCAGGGTACTGGTTGAGCTCTGACCCACCGCATCCAGATCCAGCACTGGTGCCGCTGCAAAATAGCAGTCCGTGACTGCACGGAGGAATCCTGGGTCACTGTATCCGCGATTTCAGGTCAGCAGGAATTTGGGACTATGCGGTTGAGGCGTCTTGGGGACCCAGGCAAGAAGCCTTTTTTTCTACAGCAAGGTTTTACAGCTTACTTGAGCCACGTTCTTAATTTTTCCAGGACCCAGGAAGGGATATATGGAAGCAGTGAGAGGGACACTCACCCAGCATGCCGTGAGAGGTGCATGCTGGGACCTGTAGTTTGCCGATGTAGCTGCTGTTTTTTTCGGACTCTGACTCAGCCCACCTGGATACGCAACTAATGGCAGAACAGATGGTGATATTCAAAAAGTGAGCAGGTGGAAAGCATTGCTGTCAGCAGGCATTTGAAAAAGACATTCAAGTCGAAACGCGTCATGCCAAAGCTCCGATGAAAATAGAGCTACTTACCTGGATTCCCCTTTGTGTCCCTCCGGTTCTTTGTTCTGTGAGAATCTTGTGTGGTATATTTTGCGCGCTGGCCCCGGGCGCGCTGGAGAGACCCGCCTCATCAAGTGGACAGAGTCACAAGGGCAGCTTCGGCAAACCTTCGTTTTTCCAGGGTACTGGTTGAGCTCTGACCCACCGCATCCAGATCCAGCACTGGTGCCGCTGCAAAAAAGCAGTCCGTGACTGCAGGGAGGAATCCTGGGTCACTGTATCCGCGATTTCAGGTCAGCAGGAATTTGGGACTATGCGGTTGAGGCGTCTTGGGGACCCAGGCAAGAAGCCTTTTTTTCTACAGCGAGGTTTTACAGCTTACTTGAGCCACGTTCTTAATTTTTCCAGGACCCAGGAAGGGATATATGGAAGCTGTGAGAGGGACACTCACCCAGCATGCCGTGAGAGGTGCATGCTGGGACCTGTAGTTTGCCGATGTAGCTGCAGTGTTTTTCGGGACTCTGACTCAGCCCACCTGGATACGCAACCAATGGCAGAACGGATGGTGAAATTCAAAAACTGAGCAGGTGGAAAGCATTGCTGTCAGCAGGCATTTGAAAAAGACATTCAAGTCGAAACGCGTCATGCCAAAGCTCCGATGAAAATAAAGCTACTTACCTGGATTCCCCTTTGTGTCCCTCCGGTTCTTTCTTCTGTGAGAATCTATTGTGGTATATTTTGCGCACTGGCCCCGGGCGCGCTGGAGGAGACCCGCCTCATCAAGTGGACAGAGTCACAAGGGCAGCTTCGGCAAACCTTCGTTTTTCCAGGGTACTGGCTGAGCTCTGACCCACCGCATCCAGATCCAGAACTGGTGCCACTGCAAAAAGCAGTCAGTGACTGCACGGAGGAATCCTGGGTCACTGTAGCCGCGATTTCAGGTCAGCAGGAATTTGGGACTATGCGGTTGAGGCGTCTTGGGGACCCAGGCAATTAGCCTTTTTTTCTACAGCGAGGTTTTACAGCTTACTTGAGCCACGTTCTTAATTTTTCCAGGACCCAGGAAGGGATATATGGAAGCTGTGAGAGGGACACTCACCCAGCATGCCGTGAGAGGTGCATGCTGGGACCTGTAGTTTGCCGATGTAGCCGCAGTGTTTTTCGGGAATCTGACTCAGCCCACCTGGATAAGCCACCAATGGCAGAACGGATGGCGATATTCAAAAAGTGAGCAGGTGGAAAGCATTGCTGTCAGCAGGCATTTGAAAAAGACATTCAAGTCGAAACGCGTCATGCCAAAGCTCCGATGAAAATAAAGCTACTTACCTGGATTCCCCTTTGTGTCTCTCCGTTTATTTCTTCTGTGAGAATCTTGTGTGGTATATTTTGCGCGCTGGCCCTGGGCACGCTGGAGGAGACCCGCCTCATCAAGTGGACAGAGTCACAAGGGCAGCTTTGGCAAACCTTCGTTTTTCCAGGGTACTGGTTGAGCTCTGACCCACCGCATCCAGATCCAGCACTGGTGCCGCTGCAAAAAAGCAGTCCGTGACTGCACGGAGGAATCCTGGGTCACTGTATCCGCGATTTCAGGTCAGCAGGAATTTGGGACTATGCGGTTGAGGCGTCTTGGGGACCCAGGCAAGAAGCCTTTTTTTCTACAGCGAGGTTTTACAGCTTACTTGAGCCACGTTCTTAATTTTTCCAGTACCCAGGAAGGGATATATGGAAGCAGTGAGAGGGACACTCACCCAGCATGCCGTGAGAGGTGCATGCTGGGACCTGTAGTTTGCCGATGTAGCTGCAGTGTTTTTCGGGACTCTGACTCAGCCCACCTGGATACGCAACCAATGGCAGAACGGATGGTGATATTCAAAAAGTGAGCAGGTGGAAAGCATTGCTGTCAGCAGGCATTTGAAAAAGACATTCAAGTTGAAACGCGTCATGCCAAAGCTCCGATGAAAATAAAGCTACTTACCTGGATTCCCCTTTGTGTCCCTGCGGTTCTTTCTTCTGTGAGAATCTTGTGTGGTATATTTTGCGCGCTGGCCCCGGGCGCGCTGGAGGAGACCCGCCTCATCAAGTGGACAGAGTCACAAGGGCAGCTTCGGCAAACCTTCGTTTTTCCAGGGTACTGGCTGAGCTCTGACCCACCGCATCCAGATCCAGCACTGTTGCCACTGCAAAAAGCAGTCCGTGACTGCACGGAGGAATCCTGGGTCACTGTATCAGCGATTTCAGGTCAACAGGAATTTGGGACTATGCGGTTGAGGCGTCTTGGGGACCCAGGCAAGAAGCCTTTTTTTCTACAGCGAGGTTTTACAGCTTACTTGAGCCACGTTCTTAATTTTTCCAGGACCCAGGAAGGGATATATGGAAGCTGTGAGAGGGACACTCACCCAGCATGCCGTGAGAGGTGCATGCTGGGACCTGTAGTTTGCCGATGTAGCCGCAGTGTTTTTCGGGACTCTGACTCAGCCCACCTGGATACGCCACCAATGGCAGAACGGATGGTGATATTCAAAAAGTGAGCAGGTGGAAAGCATTGCTGTCAGCAGGCATTTGAAAAAGACATTCAAGTTGAAACGCGTCATGCCAAAGCTCCGATGAAAATAAAGCTACTTACCTGGATTCCCCTTTGTGTCCCTCCGTTTCTTTCTTCTGTGAGAATCTTGTGTGGTATATTTTGCGCGCTGGCCCCGGGCGCGCTGGAGGAGACCCGCCTCATCAAGTGGACAGAGTCACAAGGGCAGCTTTGGCAAACCTTCATTTTTCCAGGGTACTGGTTGAGCTCTGACCCACCGCATCCAGATCTAGCACTGGTGCCGCTGCAAAAAAGCAGTCCGTGACTGCACGGAGGAATCCTGGGTCACTGTATCCGCGATTTCAGGTCAACAGGAATTTGGGACTATGCGGTTGAGGCATCTTGGGGACCCAGGCAAGAAGCCTTTTTTTCTACAGCGAGGTTTTACAGCTTACTTGAGCCACGTTCTTAATTTTTCCAGGACCCAGGAAGGGATATATGGAAGCAGTGAGAGGGACACTCACCCAGCATGCCGTGAGAGGTGCATGCTGGGACCTGTAGTTTGCCGATGTAGCTGCAGTGTTTTTTGGGACTCTGACTCAGCCCACCTGGATACGCAACCAATGGCAGAACGGATGGTGATATTCAAAAAGTGAACAGGTGGAAAGCATTGCTGTCAGCAGGCATTTGAAAAAGACATTCAAGTCGAAACGCGTCATGCCAAAGCTCCGATGAAAATAAAGCTACTTACCTGGATTCCCCTTTGTGTCCCTCAGGTTCTTTCTTCTGTGACAATCTTGTGTGGTATATTTTGCGCGCTGGCCCCGGGCGCGCTGGAGGAGACCTGCCTCATCAAGTGGACAGAGTCACAAGGGCAGCTTCGGCAAACCTTCGTTTTTCCAGGGTACTGGTTGAGCTCTGACCCACCGCATCCAGATCCAGCACTGGTGCCGCTGCAAAAAAGCAGTCCGTGACTGCAGGGAGGAATCCTGGGTCACTGTATCCGCGATTTCAGGTCAGCAGGAATTTGGGACTATGCAGTTGAGGCGTCTTGGGGACCCAGGCAAGAAGCCTTTTTTTCTACAGCGAGGTTTTACAGCTTACTTGAGCCACGTTCTTAATTTTTCCAGGACCCAGGAAGGGATATATGGAAGCTGTGAGAGGACACTCACCCAGCATGCCGTGAGAGGTGCATGCTGGGACCTGTAGTTTGCCGATGTAGCTGCAGTGTTTTTCGGGACTCTGACTCAGCCCACCTTGATACGCAACCAATGGCAGAACGGATGGTGATATTCAAAAAGTGAGCAGGTGGAAAGCATTGCTGTCAGCAGGCATTTGAAAAAGACATTCAAGTCGAAACGCGTCATGCCAAAGCTCCGATGAAAATAAAGCTACTTACCTGGATTCCCCTTTGTGTCCCTCAGGTTCTTTCTTCTGTGAGAATCTTGTGTGGTATATTTTGCGCTGGCCCCGGGCGCGCTGGAGGAGACCCGCCTCATCAAGTGGACAGAGTCACAAGGGCAGCTTCGGCAAACCTTCGTTTTTCCAGGGTACTGGTTGAGCTCTGACCCACCGCATCCAGATCCAGCACTGGTGCCACTGCAAAAAAGCAGTCTGTGACTGCACGGAGGAATCCTGGGTCACTGTATCCGCGATTTCAGGTCAGCAGGAATTTGGGACTATGCGGTTGAGGCGTCTTGGGGACCCAGGCAAGAAGCCTTTTTTTCTACAGCGAGGTTTTACAGCTTACTTGAGCCACGTTCTTAATTTTTCCAGGACCCAGGAAGGGATATATGGAAGCTGTGAGAGGGACACTCACCCAGCATGCCGTGAGAGGTGTATGCTGGGACCTGTAGTTTGCTGATGTAGCTGCAGTGTTTTTCGGGACTCTGACTCAGCCCACCTGGATACGCAACCAATGGCAGAACGGATGGTGATATTCAAAAAGTGAGCAGGTGGAAAGCATTGCTGTCAGCAGGCATTTGAAAAAGACATTCAAGTCGAAACGCGTCATGCCAAAGCTCCGATGAAAATAGAGCTACTTACCTGGATTCCCCTTTGTGTCCCTCCGGTTCTTTCTTCTGTGAGAATCTTGTGTGGTATATTTTGCGCGCAGGCCCCGGGCGCGCTGGAGGAGACCCGCCTCATCAAGTGGACAGAGTCACAAGGGCAGCTTCGGCAAACCTTCGTTTTTCCAGGGTACTGGTTGAGCTCTGATCCACCGCATCCAGATCCAGCACTGGTCCGCTGCAAAAAAGCAGTCCGTGACTGCAGGGAGGAATCCTGGATCACTGTATCCGCGATTTCAGGTCAGCAGGAATTTGGGACTATGCGGTTGAGGCGTCTTGGGGACCCAGGCAAGAAGCCTTTTTTTCTACAGCGAGGTTTTACAGCTTACTTGAGCCACGTTCTTAATTTTTCCAGGACCCAGGAAGGGATATATGGAAGCTGTGAGAGGGACACTCACCCAGCATGCCGTGAGAGGTGCATGCTGGGACCTGTAGTTTGCCGATGTAGCTGCAGTGTTTTTCGGGACTCTGACTCAGCCCACCTGGATACACAACCAATGGCAGAACGGATGGTGATATTCAAAAAGTGAGCAGGTGGAAAGCATTGCTGTCAGCAGGCATTTGAAAAAGACATTCAAGTTGAAACGCGTCATGCCAAAGCTCCGATGAAAATAAAGCTACTTACCTGGATTCCCCTTTGTGTCCCTCCGGTTCTTTCTTCTGTGAGAATCTTGTGTGGTATATTTTGCGCGCTGGCCCCGGGCGCGCTGGAGGAGACCCGCCTCATCAAGTGGACAGAGTCACAAGGGCAGCTTCGGCAAACCTTCGTTTTCCAGGGTACTGGTTGAGCTCCTGACCCACCGCATCCAGATCCAGCACTGGTGCCGCTGCAAAAAGCAGTCCGTGACTGCACGGAGGAATCCTGGGTCACTGTATCCGCGATTTCATGTCAGCAGGAATTTGGGACTATGCGGTTGAGGCGTCTTGGGGACCCAGGCAAGAAGCCTTTTTTTCTACAGCGAGGTTTTACAGCTTACTTGAGCCACGTTCTTAATTTTTCCAGGACCCAGGAAGGGATATATGGAAGCAGTGAGAGGGACACTCACCCAGCATGCCGTGAGAGGTGCATGCTGGGACCTGTAGTTTGCCGATGTAGCTGCAGTGTTTTTCGGGACTCTGACTCAGCCCACCTGGATACACAACCAATGGCAGAACGGATGGTGATATTCAAAAAGTGAGCAGGTGGAAAGCATTGCTGTCAGCAGGCATTTGAAAAAGACATTCAAGTCGAAACGCGTCATGCCAAAGCTCCGATGAAAATAAAGCTACTTACCTGGATTCCCCTTTGTGTCCCTCAGGTTCTTTCTTCTGTGAGAATCTTGTGTGGTATAGTTTGCGCGCTGGCCCCGGGCGCGCTGGAGGAGACCCGCCTCATCAAGTGGACAGAGTCACAAGGGGAGCTTCGGCAAACCTTCGTTTTTCCAGGGTACTGGTTGAGCTCTGACCCACCGCATCCAGATCCAGCACTGGTGCCGCTGCAAAAAACCAGTCCGTGACTGCACGGAGGAATCCTGGGTCACTGTATCTGCGATTTCATGTCAGCAGGAATTTGGGACTATGCGGTTGAGGCGTCTTGGGGACCCAGGCAAGAAGCCTTTTTTTCTACAGCGAGGTTTTACAGCTTACTTGAGCCACGTTCTTAATTTTTCCAGGACCCAGGAAGGGATATATGGAAGCAGTGAGAGGGACACTCACCCAGCATGCCGTGAGAGGTGCATGCTGGGACCTGTAGTTTGCCGATGTAGCTGCAGTGTTTTTCGGGACTCTGACTCAGCCCACCTGGATACGCAACCAATGGCAGAACGGATGGTGATATTCAAAAAGTGAGCAGGTGGAAAGCATTGCTGTCAGCAGGCATTTGAAAAAGACATTCAAGTCGAAACGCGTCATGCCAAAGCTCCGATGAAAATAAAGCTACTTACCTGGATTCCCCTTTGTGTCCCTCAGGTTCTTTCTTCTGTGAGAATCTTGTGTGGTATAGTTTGCGCGCTGGCCCGGGCGCGCTGGAGGAGACCCGCCTCATCAAGTGGACAGAGTCACAAGGGAGCTTCGGCAAACCTTCGTTTTTCCAGGGTACTGGTTGAGCTCTGACCCACCGCATCCAGATCCAGCACTGGTGCAACTGCAAAAAAGCAGTCTGTGACTGCACGGAGGAATCCTGGGTCACTGTATCCACGATTTCAGGTCAGCAGGAATTTGGGACTATGCGGTTGAGGCGTCTTGGGGACCCAGGCAAGAAGCCTTTTTTTCTACAGCGAGGTTTTACAGCTTACTTGAGCCACGTTATTAATTTTTCCTGGACCCAGGAAGGGATATATGGAAGCTGTGAGAGGGACACTCACCCAGCATGCCGTGAGAGGTGCATGCTGGGACCTGTAGTTTGCCGTTGTAGCTGCAGTGTTTTTCGGGACTCTGACTCACCCACCTGGATACGCAACCAATGGCAGAACGGATGGTGATATTCAAAAAGTGAGCAGGTGGAAAGCATTGCTGTCAGCAGGCATTTGAAAAAGACATTCAAGTCGAAACGCGTCATGCCAAAGCTCCGATGAAAATAGAGCTACTTACCTGGATTCCCCTTTGTGTCCCTCCGGTTCTTTCTTCTGTGAGAATATTGTGTGGTATATTTTGCGCGCTGGCCCCGGGCGCGCTGGAGGAGACCCGCCTCATCAAGTGGACAGAGTCACAAGGGCAGCTTCGGCAAACCTTCGTTTTTCCAGGGTACTGGTTGAGCTCTGACCCACCGCATCCAGATCCAGCACTGGTGCCGCTGCAAAAAGCAGTCCGTGACTGCAGGGAGGAATCCTGGGTCACTGTATCCGCGATTTCAGGTCAGCAGGAATTTGGGACTATGCAGTTGAGGCGTCTTGGGGACCCAGGCAAGAAGCCTTTTTTCTACAGCGAGGTTTTACAGCTTACTTGAGCCACGTTCTTAACTTTTCCAGGACCCAGGAAGGGATATATGGAAGCTGTGAGAGGGACACTTACCCAGCATGCCATGAGAGGTGCATGCTGGGACCTGTAGTTTGCCGTTGTAGCTGCAGTGTTTTTCTGGACTCTGACTCAGCCCACCTGGATACGCAACCAATGGCAGAACGGATGGTGATATTCAAAAAGTGAGCAGGTGGAAAGCATTGCTGTTAGCAGACATTTGAAAAAGACATTCAAGTCGAAACGCGTCATGCCAAAGCTCCGATGAAAATAAAGCTACTTACCTGGATTCCCCTTTGTGTCCCTCCGGTTCTTTCTTCTGTGAGAATCTTGTGTGGTATATTTTGCGCGCTGGCCCCGGGCGCGCTGGAGGAGACCCGCCTCATCAAGTGGACAGAGTCACAAGGGCAGCTTCGGCAAACCTTCGTTTTGCCAGGGTACTGGTTGAGCTCTGACCCACCGCATCCAGATCCAGCACTGGTGCCGCTGCAAAAAAGCATTCCGTGACTGCACGGAGGAATCCTGGGTCACTGTATCCGCGATTTCAGGTCAGCAGGAATTTGGGACTATGCGGTTGTGGCGTCTTGGGGACCCAGGCAAGAAGCCTTTTTTTCTACAGCGAGGTTTTACAACTTACTTGAGCCACGTTCTTAATTTTTCCAGGACCCAGGAAGGGATATATGGAAGCTGTGAGAGGGACACTCACCCAGCATGCCGTGAGAGGTGCATGCTGGGACCTGTAGTTTGCCGATGTAGCTGCAGTGTTTTTCGGGACTCTGACTCAGCCCACCTGGATACGCAACCAATGGCAGAACGGATGGTGATATTCAAAAAGTTAGCAGGTGGAAAGCATTGCTGTCAGCAGGCATTTGAAAAAGACATTCAAGTCGAAACGCGTCATGCCAAAGCTCCGATGAAAATAAAGCTACTTACCTGGATTCCCCTTTGTGTCCCTCCGGTTCTTTCTTCTGTGAGAATGTTGTGTGGTATATATATATATATATTCACTGAAAAAACCATAGGTTTTAGGGAAAGTTATAGTTAGTTGGACATTGCACTCGTACAAAACCCGTGAAATTCCCCCGTTATAGTTAGTTCAGCTAACTATAACTCGCGCCCCCGCAATGCACTGTTGATGACGTCACATATTACATCACTCATGACATGGTCCCCCCCACACATATTTTTTTCACTGCCCCCGGGATCTGGCCCATCCGGGGGCTAAATATTAACAAAGCGCGGAAGCCCGCGCTTCGTTTTTTTTATTTTCACGCCCGGATCCGCGGATCCTCCACGCATCTCGGCGCTTTTATAAAAAATAAATGCTTTTGTGGGACCCCCTGAGCAGGCCTAGGGGGTCAGGGTGTTTCTACCCTGCCCCCTTTTCTTGTTTTACGCAACTGTTTTTCTGTTTTCTTGTGACTCAGTTCTACCGAGTCACAAGATGGCTGCCAACACTTCCTGGTTTGGAGTGTTGACAGCCAATTAGAATAAAATTGTGGTCGGGAGGGTCCGCGGATCCTCCGTGCCTCTAAATATCGAAACTTTTATTTTTGATTTTCTCAGCAACTACTGAACGAATTTACACCATTTTTAAAAAGGGTGCTTTCTGAACCAAGCACTACCTTTTTGCCAAATTTGGTGTAATTCCGTTCAGCAGTTTTAGCTGTAGCCTTGCATAAAGTTTCCTATGGGAAATTGATTTTTGACTCTTATTTTTTTAATTTCTCCGCAACTACTGAACGGATTTACACATTTAAAAAAAGGGCACTTTCTGAACCAAGCACTAACTTTTGCCAAATTTGGTGTAATTCCGTTCAGCAGTTCGGGCTGTAGCCGTGTCTAAAGTTTCCTATGGGAATTAACATGGAGAAATCACGTTTTGGGACCCCCCTTTTTTCTCGGCCCCCGCTTGATGAATCACCCCTAAACTTTCAGGATAGGAGTGGACCAGAGCGGGCCATAAGTTTTGAAAATTTCGCGAGATTCGTCAACCGGCGCCAAAGTTATTGGAAAAAGAATGTTACGAATTTCCTATGGATAATAGGTCCTAACTATAACCATCTACTGGCGACCGCCAGTAGATATATATATATATATATATATATATATATATATATATATATATATATATATATATATATATATATATATATATATATATATATATAATATATAGGATGCCTTGTGAGATGAATGAATGAATGAATGGCTGAATAGTATACTTTTGAAGCGCAGCTGTCACTCCAAAAGGAGCATCCTGGTGCTGAACGGCAATAAAGAGTGGCTTCATGACACATACGTGACCAGAAAATGAGCGAGTAACTGCAAATTGGTAACAGTGAAAATCAAAGTCGTCAGCTGCTTTCTTAAGATGGATTCCAATTCAATGAGTCTCATGTGACTGGGAAGCTTGTTCCAGGCCTTTGTACCCATAACAGCAAATGATTTGCCTCCTCTAGTTTTGTGTCTACAAGTAGGGAGTTTCAGAAGATTGGCATGCGAGGACCTCAGAGTGAATTTAAGGCTGCAATGCTGTAGAAAGAAACAACATTATTTGCATGTGAAGATAGTGCTATATTAGTTCTGGTGGCACTAGAATCAGGTGAACAGTTTGTCCACTCTATACTACTATCAATTCACCATTTCATCAATGACAGATCGAAGGGGTTGGAAAAGTAAAGTAATGGCTGGATGCATATTGAGAGAAATGACAAGGGTTTAGGATTTACTCAAAGGAAGCATTAATCTCAAGGTCATAGCAATGCAAAAAAATATGGGAAATAAAGCAAAACATTGAAAACCAGACTCTGCACCTGCTGGAGTTTATGTCTTCTGATGCTAATCCTCAAGTTTGGCTCATTGTATTATTTGCAAAGCAAAGTGGGATCCATTTGTACACACTCCTAGTTTAGTATGGTATCAGAGGAAGGGTAAGGACAGCTCCGCCATACAGTGGAAGTGAATTGTCTGCATTTCAGTGGATGCAGGGTGGAGATCCAGACAGTGCAGTGAGAAGGATGGTGACTGAGATCCCTTTAGGAATTCACTGAATACTTTGCTTTTAAGGGGCTGCTAATTAGACTTCCAGAAGTACTGCCCGTTTGGAAATGGTAGGAGGGAGACTGCAGATTCTGTCTGCAAGTTGAAGGGGACCCTTAAGGGGAATCCCAGTCTTTTGTCTTCCTTGATAACACTTTCAGTTGGGCTAATGATAATTAAGCACAGAAACCTCAACCTCCTTGTGTCTCTGTTGTGGGTGCTCCAGGCCGTAAACCACTCTGCTGTGTGCACCATCACCAACCAGTTCTGCAACAAAATGCAATGGCTGAACTTGCAAGAGAGTCCAGTGAAAATTATGTTTTTGTAATCACCACATTCCTTGTCCCTCACTAGAATTTGTGGTTCACAGAGTGCGTGCCAAAATCATGTAAAGCACAGACATTAAATGGCACAAGTTTTAGAGAACAAATGCCATATGCTCCAAATAGTACAGCTTTTGAAGGTGTCCAACACACTAGGAGTATGCCCTGTGAATAATAAATCTGATACATCACATATTTAAAGCTTCAGGATAGCAGCATTAATGGGCCTGTGCTATGATGAACCAGCATGTGGAAGGATGTTAATTAATAAGAAAATAATGTTTATTTATGTGTGCTTAGTTTATCATAACTGTGAGAAGCTGGCCTGGTATATGATGTCCACTTATGTAAGTGGGCACCTTGCACCAGTCCAGACAACCCTTATGGTGATTTAAGAGGTCTTAGACAACCTTAGAAAGCGCTCTAAGTGGTAGTTGTGGAGAGCAGTCTTCAGGCTTAGTCCAGAAGGAGTGTAAAGCAGCTTGTTTTCCCAGAATGTAATCTTATAGTAAAGATTAAGTGAAAAAGAACCACACCAAGTATTTATAAAAATATGTTTTTGTTATATAATACTCTAGTAAGTTCAAATATCTCCTACACGGAGATAAACACAATGCACACAATACTTTAGCAAAAAACACAGTAAATAGCACAGAATGCACAGTGGACCCCAGGGGGGACCAAACCATATACTAAGAAAGTGGTATAAGAACTATGACTCGGGTCAAGACAATGTCAAGAGGACGTAGAAGTGCTGGGGACCCACAGAACCACCCAAGGTAAGTAGATGGTGGCCCCACGGAGAGCGTGTGCAGTGTGGGAACACAACCTATTGCTCCGTACAACTCTACCTGTAAGTCGAGGTTGGATTTTTAAAGATTAAGGAGCCATCCCCGTGGACCCTGAAGAAACCCCAAAGGTTGGAGAGCGACCCCACAAGTGGATACCCTAGTACCCACGTTAACTACACCATGGAAGCTGGGTGAATACGTGTCAAGTGGTGTCGGAAACCGCAGTCGAATCCAGTGGAGGACTTCAGGAAAGTGCCGCTGCTGGAGAAGGACAAAGTGTCCGGTGGACTCCGAGGATGGATTCTAGATGAGCGGTACCTGCAAGCAGAGGGGACAGAGTCTATGTCACTCAGGAGTGACCAGGAGACTAGGAAGACGAATACCCTCCAATGTCGGGTGTTCCAGGAGAGTTGACATTGACCATGACTCTGCAGCTGTGAGGACCAGGTGATGCTGAGGAAAACCAGGAGCCATACACGAGCTGTCCCACGAAGGATGTCGAGTGCTGAGGGGTCAGTGTCTGCAGGAGCACCAACAAGCCTTGCAAATGCAACCAACGCAGGAGCTGAAGAAGGAGCAACGTCGGGACCAACAATGTCCAGGTGACTCACCACAAGCAGGGGAGTTAGGGCAGGCCCCAAGCAATCAGGGGAGCCCAAGAGAAACAAAGGTGACCCTCAAATGGACCCACAGGCGGGAGGCACTGGAGTTGCAAGAGGACCTCAAGCTGCTCACCAAAAGATGCAGGCCACAATGCACGTGATGCAGTGTGGCCCAAGATTCTGGTCACTGGAGGTGCTCAAGGTTAGGGCTACTTGGAGCCCGAAGATCTTCTTGGAAGAAATCCAACAAGCCTTTGCAACTGCAAGTTGACGCGCAGCACAGGGGTTTGGGTATTGCAACCCCCACAAAAGATACTGGCCTCAAACTTGGTGAGAGGGCAGGGCAGGTCTCAGGAGCTGTGGAAAAATCACCACCTGTGTTGCAGACCCTACGGAGTCCAGAGGAGCTCAGGATCAGCAGACCAGTCGACTTAGTTGCGATGCCTGCGAATGCAGGGGAGTGAGTCCTTCACTTCAAGGGAAATTCTTTCAGGTGTCTTTGATGCTTTACAGGCCTTGGAAGGTTCCTGTATGATGCACAGGCACAGACGATGCAGCAGACTTGAAGGGAGATGAAGTCAGGCCCAAACGAATTCCTGCGAAGTCCAGAGTGCCCAGACGGTAGAAGTAGAAGTGGGGTCTGATCTGAATCTTGTCCCACTACGAATCTAGGGACCTACACCCAGGTAAGCCCTTAGGAACCCTAGGGAAATGGTTGGGATGATTCAGGGGACCCTCCCAGGGGAGGGTCTGGATAGGGGGGAGGTTACTCCCATGTCCTTTGTCCAGTTTCACACCAGAGCGGGAGCGAGCGGCTCCCAGGACTTGTTTGAACTGGACTATGCACGAGGACACCAAATGTGCCCCTCATGCAGACTGAGTGGTGCTGGCAAGCGCTCCCACCCTACCCCAATGCACTAAATCCTGTCTGGAGGTGGTCACATCTCCTTGTGACAGGATGCCTATTGTTCTGCCTTACCCTACTCGAGCTTAGCTCAGCAGCAGGAGAGCAGAATCGTGTCTCTAGTCGGCAGCAAATATTTTTGGCTGGTACCGGGAACACTGAGAGCCTAATGGAGGGCTCTTGCAGTGCTTGGAATCATACCTCCCACACCATTTAGGAGGTGGGGGTATGATTCCAGCATGTTTGATACCAAACATGATAGGATTTGTGGAAGCCAGTTTCGAGATGGTCATCGCATAATTACACGGTACCCCTCTATATAGTATATGGCTGCTTCACTGACAACCCGGGTGAATGGACTCCGTAGGCTGTAGAGGTGTCCTGCTCATGCAGGGGCACCCTCTCACTTAAAACCAAGCACCCTGCCTTCAGGATTGCAAAGGCCTGCTATAGGGGTGACTTATAGGTTTTAAGTGCAGTGACCCAAGATATAGGAAACCTATATCTTTAGTAAGTAGTGCTAGCACCAGCTTATACAGGCTGCAATGGCAGAACCGTAGTTCTAATTTGAATGGTCTCCAATGGGTGGCATAATACATGCTTCAGCCATTGGGAGACCTCTGGGGTACCTATCCCTTGGGTACATTGGTACCAAATACAAGGGACTTATAAGGGTGCCCCATTATCCAATCTGGGGTGTACCTAAGTACTGACATAACAATTTAAGGGAGAAAGCAGATAGACTGGGGTCCTGATTAGCAGGATCCCAGTCAGACTAGTCAAATACAGCTTAGCACCAGGCAAAAAGGTGGGGGGGGGGTAATCATAGAAGCAGATCCTACTTTCCTACAATAACTATGCCACAAATTAAATTTACTGGCCTCTTGATTTGACAGCTGAATAAAATGTAAAATCAGCTTTTTAAAGTTGAATGACCAAGTTTCCTAAAAGCCTGTTTTTCTCCTCTTCTCTGTTTTTCCTTTTCATACAATATTCGAAACAGGATTAATTTAATGGTGGTTTTCTTTTACTATGTCTTTCTGTGTGTCTTAGGGATAAGTTATTTTGAGATTTTCTCATATTTTGCGATAATCAAGTCTGTTGCTGCCTGCTGCTTCAACTGTATTTCTATTCATTTTAAATGACTTATTGTTTAGCTTGCTTCAATAATGTAATGTCATTTCTCTTGTTTGCTGGGTAAAATGGATAATTGCTAATAAGTTAGGCAGTCCCTAATTATTTAGCGCAATTTCTACAATGATTGATTGGTTTATGTAATATATCTTTGCTGGTACAGCCCTAAAATACCAGTTCTTGCTATGTCAAGAACATTGTTTTTCACTCCTCTGTAACTATAAATTGTGTCTTTTCTGGGATGTGTACTAGACCTTTTGCCTGCTTCCACAAAGATAGACTCCATGACAGCCTGTTATTTGATTTATGATAAGAGACCATTTCCTTGTTTTCATACTGAGCAGTCCCCATGTTGGACTGTTATCTGACTTTATACTTTGACTTTTCCAAAGCAGTCTTTATGTCGGACTGTTTTCAGATTCATATTGGACTTTGTCTCAACTTGTGAACTGCGTAGATTTATACTTTTTCATTACTGAACTATATTTTGATTATGGCTAATTCCTTTATGTTATGACCTATCACAATTATCTCATTTTCATGCATTGATATTGCTGATTTTAATATGACTGACTATTTACTTTTTTTCTTCTTTAATGATTACTGATTTTGAATAATCCTTTATGGTTTTGACTTTGGATATTGTTCTTTTTTTCTTTATTTGCACTGGGGCCCTAGTCCTTCGGGACTCACATGACCCAATCCTGCATATATGTCCTTTGAATTTATTGGTGCCAAGGAGAGACACACACATGACCAACCCCTTGTCCATTGGGCACTTCCTTCTAGTAGAGATCCTCTAAACGTCCTGCTTCCTTTTTATTATAAATAACTTTCCCACAAGCTGCAGAGGGGGAGATCAGTATGCTACAAGTATCATACAATATGCGTGGTTGCCATGTTTTGAGAGCTAAATAAATAGGCAATTCATTGTTGTTGCTTCAGACCACTGATGTCTTAGATGGGATGAGGGACAACCCTCTCGCCTCCATTTAACATGGAACAGACCCATCACACTTCACAGTGCAAAAACAACATTGGCAAAGCCAATAGATCACAGCTTTTGGAGCTATTGTCTTTGCCAAGACTGGGGACCAGGAGTGATGTGGGGGAGTAAAACACAAGAGAAATAGCACATGGGGTAGGGTGCCCCATGAGAAAAGTACCTGAGGGAGAGAGCAACATTGCACAAGGAAAGCACATGAGGGAGAGAGTAAGACTAAGGGACCGATTCCGATTCGGGCCGGAAATCTCTCCGACCGAGCCGGACCCGGAGAGATATCCGACCGAATCGGACCCGTGCAGCCCGACCGAACGAGTACAATGCGCACGTATGCCATCGGACTCGAGTCGGTCGGACTCCCATTGAAGTCAATGGGAGCCTGTCGTACATACGCGTACGCGGGCTCCCATTGACTCAATGGGTGCGATGCGGACAAGGGCGCCCCCTACAGCGTGTACGCGGCGAGCGGTTCGTGCCGTACACGCACAGGTAGGGGGACCCATGGGTCCCCCCTGTGTGCGACTCGCGCGGCTACGCGTACAGGGGTCCGACACGGACCCCCAAAGTACGTCTCCGACAGCTCTTTCGAGCCGGAGTGCGCGGCTCGGTCGGACTGCTCGCGGCGCGCATCGTACTTACCCGGCCGGGGAACGTCTCCATTGCGCGGTGCGAGTCGTGTCCGTGCGAGTCGGTCGGTGTGGTTAGACCCGTGATCGATTCGGTCGGAGCGGTCGGGACGCCCGGACGAGTCGGTCGGCGATTTCGCATCGTACTCGCTCGTCCGGACGCGCGTACGGATCGGTCGGGAAATAAGGCTCCGAATCGGATCCGGTTAAGCCGAATCCGATTCGGAGCCCTACCGGCCGAGATCGGAATCGTCCCCTTTGTGTAGGAACGGTTGAGGAGGGGAAGCACATGAGGAAGAGAATAACACGTAGGGTAGGGGGGACAGCAGTGGAAAAGCATACAAGGGGAGAACTGGAAACATGTGCATTATCTTGGAGTGCTTAACCAAAAAGAAAAAAAGTATTTTCCTAAAAGTGAGAAGTGGAAGGATATAAATCAGCCAAGCAAACATATGTAAAGGTATCTATGCTCCAGAGGAAGAGCAAATAGTAGATGGAAAAGATGGGAAAGGAAAGCCATTGAATGGAACGCAAGCAAATACGGCTGACAATAAACCCAGTCAATGGTAAGCAATGGAGGGGTTGTTAGGTAATATATAAGTATAGAGAAGGATGTGAGGTGGCAGGGAAAGGTATGTTGGTAGAGAGAAAGTAATGCTGGCGTTGCAAAGGGTGGCAGACAAAGAGATGCTTGAGAAAAAAAGAGGCATTGTTACAAATAAAGTGGTGAAACAATGAAAGGGGGCTGTGGAAAGCAAAAGTGGTGCTCAGACAGGGAAATACAGTGCTCAGGGATCTGTAAGTTGTTTCTCTTTATATGATATTTGGTATGAACTCAAATGACAATCGGTGGTCCGAATGGTAATGTTCCTCATTATTTGGCATAAAATGAAAAGTACGAGATATGACCAATAATGAATGGTTTCACTCAGATCCCTCTACGCAATTCTGAAATTCCTGTTATGCAATAGGATATGGTGAGGGATCAGCAAGATGTATGTGTAGAGAGCAAATATACCGTGGGCCATATGTACAAAGTTTAGGAATAGCGATTTCCTAATTGCATATTCCTGCGAATCACAATTAGGAAATTGCTATTCCTAATGTATAAAACACATTCAGTTTCATTTAGCGACCTACCTTATGGATATTAATAAAGTCGGCCACAGTTTGCGACCCATTAGGAATTGTAGCCATCACACTGATGGTGACCTGCTGGGGTCAGCAGACCACCATGGCTGTGATTGCTTTTTAATAAAGCAAACTTTTTTTTTTCAATGCAGCTCATTTTTCTGAAAGAAAAATGGGATGTGTTTAAAAAGAGAAAAATGAAATATTTAAATTTCATTTTTTAGGAGCAGGCAGTGGTCCATGGTACCATTTCCTGCTGTTAAAAAATATTTGATAAACATTCACAAAGGGGAAGGTGTCCCATGGCGACCCCTTCCCATTTGCGAATGGTTCCCACCTCCTCTGAGGTGCAGATATTATTTTATATTTTGCCGCAATTTGGTTGCAAAACATTCATACGTACCACTGCAAATCGATATTAGGAAGGGATGCTCTAAACACGCCCCTTATTAATTCCGACTCGCACACCCAAATTGCGATTTAGTTACAGGTTATCAAATCATAATTTGGCTTTTGTACATTTAGAAAACCATTTTTGAGTTCGCAAATGTCCTGATACTGCAATTGGGGCATGTACGACCTCAAAAGGTTTTGAACATATTGCCCCAAATTTGGTTTCAGGGCTAAGGAAATGAAAAACATACATAAGATTTATTTGCTTGAATGTCATTATCAAGCACACCATGACTGTGTCTGCTTGTAAATCAATTTTTAGAAACTGGTAGCTTATCTATTGTGGATCGAATAGATCACAGGTAATTGGTCCAAGAGCAAAACAGTTGCATCTAAAATGTTAACGCTGTAGTAGTATCAGTGTGCTTTCATTTTCGGAGAAAAACATTTCTGACTTACCGCTGAGTAACAGCCATTCATCAGAAGCAAAAAATAAATAAAAACATCACCCTCCTCCCACACATGCATGTCCAGCATAAACTGTCCAGGATTCAGGCATATTTTGTTTGAAAAAGAACCTTCGTGGCAGAAGGATGCATATACATATACAGCAGGTGAAATAGGAGAGAATGTGATGATGTTCTTCGGGCTGTTTGACTCTATAGTGGACTTTGGAAATTACTGCACAGAAATTCTACAAATGTGGATGAAATCCTTTGCGTTTAATGCAATTACCAAGCAGTAGCAGTCGCCTTGCGCAGTTAATTCTACCTCAAAGGTTTTGCTGCTTCATCCTGCTGCTGAGTTACAGACAGGCTTCCAGAGAAAACTGGGATAGTGCTGCCTCCTCGGAATTAAAGGGGAGGGGAAGCAAAAGCAGGAGGCTGAAATGGAAGGGGAAATAGCTGAGATGGGGTCCATCACGTTAAACAACAGCTTTCTCTTAAAAGAACAGCAGCACCTGCAAAATAAAACAAGCATTGGTAAATGTATTAGGTTTCGCCTATTTGATTAATAATAATCAGTTTTTTGTTATAAGTTGTAGCTTGTCGAGTAGTTGTACAAAATAAGTTACAGAAAGTCTGTTGAAGTGTTATGACTTGTTTATGTACAAAAAAGCAATATATTGTGTTGTCACTAATGGTATAGTGTGTAATGCATTCCCAGGGAAGCTTTCTTAATATTTCCAAGATGTTGTTTGCAAACAAGACTGCTGACCTGTCTGGAAGGCTTCAACCTAAAAAGTGTTTCGATCATGTGGAGTTCTTGACCTCTGCAGTGAAAAGTTGTTTTAATCAGTTCACTCTCAAAAGGGCAATCCAGAAAATGCTGGAAACTTAGTGGATGCCCTAAATAGGTCTAGCACAATACTCTTCTCTTTCCCGGTGGTCACTCCTCTGCACCAGTTCATGCTTCCTATTGATCTTCTTCTGTTTCTTTGCCTACACAGCATAGTGTATCATAGCTTGCTGGGTGCCTGGCCAATTTCCCTCCCTTTTCCCTTAGTCCTTTTACATCCCCACTGTCCATCACCTTCTAACCCCATTGAAAGCACACCACCGCTAAGATGCGACAGCTGATCTTCAGAGCTGGAGAGCATACAAAATGCCTGTGCCACATGACAAACAAATCCTGCCCACTAGAGGTGAGAATCTTAAAAGCCACACGAAAAGCAAATATGTTTGTTTGAAGAATGTTGTTTTTTAAATTAAAAAATAAAACAAACTATGATTTTCAAAAGAAGTCCAAGAAAGAATATTGATCCAAAAGTTATCAAACATAAAAACGAGAACCTATATCACAACAATTACTGCCTGAGCTTTAGCAAAAGCTAAGGTTGTTGATCACAGCACACAGTTATAATCAAGAAGTTGCATCTTTGTGTGAAAACCTCTAATTTCGGTAGAAACAACATAGCAAAAGGAATGCAAATCACTAGCACAGGAAAACCACCAAAACAGAAATACAAAAATATTAATTTTACTTGAAGAAATTAACTATTTTTTATTTATTTCAAGGAAACATAACCAGAGAGCAGAATTTTCTGTCAAGGGGAAATGGGTAGTGAGTGTTGAATCGATACATTCACTATATTTAAACAAATTGTTTGAGGAACTGCTGACCCCCTTTTAATGCATTCTGCAATGAAAGTTTAAAAATACTTGGAGTATACCTTTGTTTTTGTGCCCGCTACCCTATCCCCTTTTGTTCAAATGCCCCCAAAACAGCCTTATAGAATGTTTCTTTTAGGTGGGAATGTGTTATTTAATTCAGTTTATTAGTCCTGTCAGTCACACTTTCTTTCTTGCTCCATAACATTTAGATTAATAAATAATTCATTATATGTAAAGAAAAATAGATGGCAAATGAACCATTTTTCAATTATTCCATAATGTTTCCGTAGAGTAAGTTTATTTTTCTAGCTTGTTCCGGAAATACATATTGGCTGTTGGTCATGGATATGGATAGCATGCAGTATGTTGTGTGTCATATTGTAAGTTCTTCCTGTGTTGCTATATGCTGCAGTCATATATTTTTTCTGCTCACGTTTTGC
Source organism: Calotriton arnoldi (assembly GCA_963921515.1). Lineage (NCBI taxonomy): Eukaryota > Metazoa > Chordata > Amphibia > Caudata > Salamandridae > Calotriton > Calotriton arnoldi. Next base: position 1,110,734 of record CAWUFW010003217.1, read on the forward strand.
ATTCTAATTGCTGTCGTTAACATACGTCTGTGCTTTTAAGCTTGTCGAATAATGCAACATAACTGCATCGGGTTTCCAACTCCTTTACTTGTTGGATTGCCTGCATTCTCAACGACAATAGTGGGCCGTTTGCATTGTAGTAAGAATTATAAAGCTTCATTGATGCACAGAGAACAGTTGCAATAGGGCGCACAGACTGATCTTTAGTAGTTCGACCTTTTTACATGTAGGAGACAGTGGCGGTTGGCATGGCTCGTGGTTGGTGAGCCAGGCACGGGGCGGGCGCGAGGGGGTCGCACGGGGGAAGGTCAATCGGGAGAGGTTGTGTGAAGGGCGGGGGTGCTCAATATACAAAAAAAATAAATGTACTTTGCCGCCGGGTCCCGTGTCCCTGCTCCAGCTCTCCTCGTCAAACACGAAGAACAGGAAGCACAGCCAGGCCCCACTAACCAATCACAACGCTGCAATGCAGCGTTGTAATTGGTAAGCACCCAGGCTCCCCTGACCAATCACAGCACTGCAATGAAGCTTTGTGATTGGTCTGAGCGTCCGGGTTGGACGCTCAGCCAGGGAATGGGGGCCTGGGCATATTCTCCATGCAGGATGTAATGCACCCTGCATGGAGAACAGGGAAAGTGTGCATGACTGTTTTGTGCATCCCGAGAGGGCCGGCCAAACAGTCATGTGCACTTAGGAGTGGATAAACCACTCCTCCCCTACCCTGCTCAGAGAGTAGAGCAGCCCCGCCCACCCGCCCGCCCGCAAAGCAGCACGGAAGCATAAAATGCTAATAATTCAAAGTTACCATCATTTTATGTTTTTACTTCGCACTGCTTAAAAGCAGTGGGGCGATCCTCCTCCGCATTTGCAGAGGAGCCGCCACTGGTAGGAGAGTGAATTGGCTGGCAGAAGGGGGGTCTAGGAATGAAAGACTCTGAACAGGACAGAAATGGGTCTAAATAGGAGAATGGTGCATGCCATGCTGCCTGCCATTCTGCGTCATTCATCAACACTGCTGTGTCTAGAGGCAGGCCAGCTGTGGTGTGGCCCCTCCTCCACGGATGTTGACTGGTACTCCATATAAGGAGCAATACAGGGAGAAACAAGCGCTGTGCAGGCAAAATATGTTATTACTATCTGCTGAATTTTAAATCACGTTTGTTGCTGCTGAAGTTTATTTTGTGAGGTCTCAGCAGCGACGTAATTCAAGCAGCAGCTGGGAGTGCACACTAAATTGGAGGATGATGTGACATAACGGCATGCACTGCCGACTTGGAAATGGGCGAAATAGGTTCACCTCTCGGGGTGGGCTCAACAGCCTGTGATTCTTGGTAAATCCCTTAATCTCCCTGTGCCTTCCAAAAATGAATGTGTCTGTAAACGAAACTAGCATCTAATGTTACTCAGACCTGCAATGAAGAAATTACAAATCAACAACGTAGTAAGAGCTATCTCACCAATGAGATGTGACTCATTAAAACAACACAATGTCCTAAGAAGTGGCCATGATAAAGTCAGGTTGTTCGAGCACGACAAAGATAATAATTATAAAGGAGCCCGCATGAAACTGACCTTGCACATGCAGTGTATATCGAGAGCTGTCGGATATGTACAGCAAGCCCGGTGCAGGCAAAATATTTTTTTTAAAGTACATCTTCAAAAGGCATGGAAACAGTAATTGAGCCTCAGAAAACTGATACGTGCAAACACAAAATGAAGACCAAGAAATAGCATGCTGCAGCCAATAGAAATGGAGGAAAAATAAGTGACAAGCACAGGAACCAATGAAAAGCATCGGGGTGGAATGTAAGCCCCTTTCAAGATATATATTAACAATAGATTTCACAAACACAGCGCAAGCACTGTGCAAGCGAAATCTAAACATGTAAAGACTTCAGAATTGTTATTAGAGCTTCAGTAATGCTGGCTGAAGTTTCTAAACAGATCTGTTTCTAAAAAATATAAAAGGCACTGTGATCTATTGTAAAATAAATCTTGCTGTGACGCAATCACAAAACTGATATAACAGTCAAAACACATGAACAGGGAAGAGTGAGAGACATTGTTAAAAAAATATGTAAGAGGAGAAAACAGGGCAACCAGAAGTGCAGGTAGTGGAATGGGAAAAGATGTTTTATGGGTGAACAGGGAGAAAAATCACATGAGGAGATGAGAAGAGAGCAACATGGAATGTGGCGTAGGGGCGTATGACTGGGGAAAAGTATTTAAGGGAGAGAACAAACTTGTGCACTCTCATGGAGTCATTAACCAAAAAGGAAATAGTAGTTCCCTAAAAGTGAGCAGTGGAAGGATACAAGTCAGCCAACCAAAAGATTGGTAAAAAGGGTGTGCTCCAGGAGGGGGGCATACACAAATTTGACAAGCTGGAAAAAGGGAAAAATATTGATTAAGAAGCCAGGAAACAAGAATGATGATAAAGTCACCCAATGGTAAGCAATGGGCAGGCTTTAAGCCCCTGTATGCTCTTGGTAGGCCCACAATATGTCTTTCGCAACATACAGCTTTCACTGTCTGGTAGACTTAACAGCCCAGAATATGTTTTTCACAACCAGACTGCTTGGTCTGTTTAGTATGCTCGGCATTCACCATGGCTTCATGGTAGGCTCGACCTAATAAGTGCATGTTCTCTAATGTTAAGACTCCTGTTCCACATGTTAAAACAATAATAAAGTTAATAATTTCCTGCAAATCTCCCTCCTAAAAAATTCCAATCGATGGCTTAAACATTCTCTTTGGTGTTCCCAAATGTTGCACAGCTGTGTCACTCATGGTGGCCCAGGGTGCCTGCCCTCGTCTATGTAGAGTCACTGATGGAGCCCTCTCAGGGATGACCTACTGCCAGACAAGCATATTTAAGCAATGCATCTGTCACCACCACCTACTGCTTGCTAAGCTCTAAAGTATTTGGGACACTCAAGCTTCAAAAACCTTCCATAGCATAGTTATAGTTATAACTTCCACTGTGTAATTATAGTTAGGTCCGAGTTTCCATAGGAAGGGAGTCTTTGTTTTGCAAATAACTTTGGGGCCGCTTGATGAATCTGCATGAAACTTTTCAAAACAAATTCATCCACTTCAGCTCCTTCCTAGAAAGTTTTGTGCCAGTCTGTTAAGCAGGGCAAAGAAAAAGGATGGATCTTAAAACATTAATTTCCAATGTTAATTCGCACAGGAATTTTTGAAAAAGCGATACAGAGAAAATGGTTCAATGGAATTTACCCAAATGCTCAGAAAGTGTGCTTTTTGTTATTTGGTGTAAATCTGTTCTGCTGTTTTCAAGAAATTCGCATTTAAAGAGGTGCCCTGGTGGCAATAAAAAGGTCAAAAAGATAGTGATATCTGGACTGTTCGTGTTCAGATATGCTCTGATTGGCTACTTTAAGGTGGACTATTCAGTCCTGATTGCCTTGCCACAACCTGAACAATAACAGGACTAAGGGACATGGACCCTACATCCGGAAATCAAATAAAAAAAATATAAGGAGGCAGCGTGAACAAACCCCAACCACAAGGGGCATGTGAGTGGATCCCAAAGGAACCCCATTGATTTACTGGTCACAACATGTGCAGCCATTACACAGCCTTGACAAGTATCACTCATCGAGGGTTAAAGTAACACAAATTTGATAATTTTCCTGCACTGAACTGTCACGTAAACAAATATGCTTTCTTAGACGTCAGCCTAGTTAGTTAGTTAGATGGACTAGAATTCATCAAGCAGGCCTGGGCTAGCCCTGCAGGAGGTAACTTTTCTGAGCGGAAGGCCTGTGAGCATTAAGCTTCTGTCACTACCTTGGCTCGAGGAGAGGTGTTGGCATGGGAACCAGGTGGTGTCAAAAACTGTACAGTCAGCATTCGGTTGGTTATTCTCTAGTTTAGACCTATCACCTACTTATTGCCAGAGTTGTCTATGTTCCTGCAGTTGCCCTGCCTGAGCATATACATCAGAGTATCAGATCTTTGAATAAAACCCAACAACACCCAGTGCCATTGTCCCCACTTGCCTTGTACCTGGCAAGGCTGAGACTGCACTGAGCATGCGATGATAAAGAAATGAGATTCTTATTGTCTTGTAGATAAGTGGTTTTAAATTGCTATAAGGTAACATTTAGGAATTCTTCAGTACATAAAAAGTAGTCCACTTTGCTCACTGCATCACCCACATGACATAAGGGACGTGGTTGGGTCAGTGGTCACACCATTATTTGCAACAAACCACAAGTGCACGAATTGCATATTCTTTAAAGAGATGGTAATACAGTATAAGTATGTGTTTTTGATAGAAGTACCTCAAGTTTTTGGTCACAATTGGTGGGACTTGAACCATGGCACTAGCAGCACTCTGGCCATCATAGAGAGGCAGACTGCAGAGTGAGATGAGTCTTTTTACGAGGTTATATAATTCCGAGGAGACTCTCTGAGAGTCTATCCACAGTGACAACAGCAAGGTGGGGGCCAGCCTATGTGATGATATGCATAGATATCTCAAGGTGGTTTTCAATCTTATTTGCTGCTTCTGCCCCCCTAAATTTCAACATTGTTGATTCTGTTATTTAGCTGAAATAAGTATGCCACATGTTCAGCAGGTTCTGGTTTTCTAGGGGATACAAAACAACAAGCCCCACAATGCAATGTACTTTTGTTTGAAAAAGCTAGCACTGGCAAAAGGTATCACGCTTGAAGAGGGACCAACGACTACTATTTCCTGTTGACAGCAGATTGTCCTGCCTTGCCATGACATAATGCTGCTGCTCAGTAAAAGCTGTCTCCTTTCAGTGCAGCATAAATAGTTCTAAATATACAGACTGGCTTCATGCACTTTTATGGTCAATTATAAGAGTCACTGTTAGAACTGGGGGTCTCTAGTTGGCAGAGGTAGGTACCTTTGTCCAAATAGGGACCCTTGCTTCTAGTCATGGCAAGGGGGATACACTACTAAAATAACCCCTGCTCACCCCCTTGGTAGCTTGGCATGAGCAGGCAGGCTTATCTCAGAGGCAGTGTGTAAAGCATTTGTGAACACATACAGTAACCCAGTGACAACACTACAGATGGACACCACACAGGTTGTATTATAAAAATAAGTATTTTTATATAGACTTAACACAAGACCCAAAATGACAAAAATCCACAATACACTATGAAAAATATGACTGTCAATGGTAGAAAATAGTTCAGTTCAATAAAGATGGTAAATGCGACACTTTACGTTCAATGTACCTTTGGATGCATAACGCGATACAAACAAAAGAGTTGCAGGGAAGGTGATGCGTCGGTTCCTTACACGCAAGACCGGTGATGCGTCGGTTCCTTGCTCCGGGGAGGTGATGCGTCGGTTCCCTACTGCTGCATAGGGGACGGTGATGCGTCGGTTGCTTACCGGAGAGGAGGTGATGCGTCGGTTCTTCGCGGCGCAGGGAGATGATGTGTTGGTTTCTTACTGCGCTCCTGTGGCGATGCGCAGCGCCGCGATGACGACCCGGTGCAATGAAACAAAATGGCATCTTCCTCTTGATGCGACACTCAGGGGGCGATGCGTGCACGCCTGACGGCCGTGCGGCATCTCAGTGAATCTTCTGAGCTGCAACAGGCCCTGCGACACGCTTCTCCGATGATGCGACGGCGTCTGATGCGACGGCGACACTGTTCTCCGGTGATGCGAGGCGCTTCGGTGATGCGATGGCGACAGTGGCAGCGGCGGCACGCTTTCTCAGCGATGCAACGACAGCGGCTGCGGCGGCGACACGCTTCTCCTTCGTGAGTCGCGCTTCCATCTCCCAGCTCCCAGCGACACGCAGTCTCTCAGAAGGCCCAACACAACAGTAGGCACTTCAAATTCCCAGCAAGGGAATTCAGGGGAGCTGGTTGGTGAAGTCCTGTGTTCCTGAGACTTCAGCAGGAGGCAAGCTCAATCTTCAAGCCCTTGGAGATGTTCTGCACAATGATGAAAGTAGCACAAAGTTCCTTTCTTCTTTCTTTGGCAATCAGGCAACCACTGCATGCCAATCCCTCAAACAGCACACAGCATAGGGATAGTCTCCTCCTTCAGCTTCTCTGGTTCCTCTCCTCAGCAAAGGTTCGTCTTGTTTGTTCCAGAAGTGATCTAAAGTCTTGGGGGCTGGGCCCCAGTATTTATACCCATAAACCCTTTGTCCTCTGAAGGCAGAGGGTCCTGTACCTAGTCCAAACCAGTTCTGGGTGCATTCTGCCAGTGCACACCTTCTTCCTTTGTCAATGTGGGCCATGGACATCAGACACACCACAGGAGGTGGAGCAAGCATTGTGGAAGGCAGGCACAGCCCTATTCAGGCCCAGGTGCTACTCCTCCCACCACTCTACATGCAGATAGGTCTTTTCAGCCCTGTGCTGACTCACCCTGTCTCCTGGAGCCCCCCAGCCCCTGTCCCTCACAAAACCAGACATACAATACACAAGCTAGCAGAGGTAGGCTGGATGGTTAGGCAAGAAAATACCTACTTTCTAAAAGTGGTATTTTCAAACACAGAATGTTAAAACCAACTTCACTAAAAGATGCATTTTATGATTCTGAGTTCAGGCATACTAAATTCGTTTTTCTACCATGTTCCGTGGGTCAGTTAGTATTATAAGATGTTATAATCAAACTGCCCATTCTGACCTATGGGGACAGGTAGCCTTGCAATAGTGAATAACGAAATTGGCTGTAATTCACTATCAGGACATGCCACACACATCAGGGCATGTCCTACCTCTTACATACAATGCACCCTGCCCGCAGGCCTACTTTAGGGGTGACTAACATGCAGCAAAGGGAAGGTTTAGGGACTGGCAAGTGGGTGCACTTACCCAGTCAACATGGCAGTACTAGACTGCACACAGGCTCTGCAATGGCAGGCCTGAGTCACACTTTACAAGCTGCTCCGGTGGGTGGCACAACCAGTGCTGCATGCCCACCAGCAGCATTTGCTTCACAGGCCCTGGGCACAAACCGTGCACTGTACTAGGGTCTGACAATGAATCAAATAGGCTAAACATGGAGTCACTAATCCATACATCATTTTATCATAGGGAGCACTTGCACTTTGGCACTGATTAGCAGTGGCAAAGTGCCCAAAGCATCTATACCAGCAAAAACAGGTCAACAACAGAGGAGGCATAGTGAAAAAATGGAAGGGAGACCCACGCCAAGGATGCCAGGTCTAACAGTCACGCATAAGGTACTGAAATGTCACATATAAGCACACCTTAAAAATAAAAATGTCACACATAAGCAACCAGTAAATTTGACTGCTATGATTACAATCAATAGGAGACATGGTCTCCATTGAAATTCATTGTAATGACTGCCAGGTTTTGATAGTCACAAAAAAGAGGACATATAGAGAGTGATAACTCATTTTAGTCACAATATAAATCATATCGATTTTTGGAATTGTGGAGTGTTTTAAGGTGATTTTATCCTGTGTTAAATGCTGCTCCTCTGCTGACATTTGTGAACCATGTTTGAAAGAAAGGTGATTTTCTCATAGTGGTTATGAAAAGTGGTCCAGTTGCTAAAACAAGAGCAAAGTTTCTATTATTCCACTATATCTTCCTTCAGCATTTGAAAATAAAGTCTGACATTCTGTATAAAATGAACTTGCAATAGCCACAGCAGCTTGTCAGTTGATTGTCCAGTGTTCTACTGCAGCTTCCCACAGTGTTCTAATGACTAACTAAAGAACGTACATTCTGAATTAATGACAAAACTGTGGCACACCTGAACTCATCCTAATGAAATGAAAGGTGTAAAATGTAAAGCATTTCCTTTAAAAATGAAGGAAATGATGGGGTTCTTTGTGTTATAAAAGTTATTGTTAGTGCTATAGAAAGCTAAAATGAGGACACATGAGTTCTCAAGTATCCTTCTCATCCATGTCAGTAAATCATTCTGACATGCAGACTCAAACATGTACTTTCATCACTAGGAACAGCTTAACTCATTTGTGATCAACTTCAGCTTTACCACAAAGTTCTAATAAGCAACTAGGGTGCAAACATACTGTATCTACGTCAAAAGTGTGGCACATCTGAATGCCATGTGATGGAGTCAAGGTTGCAGAACGGAAAGCATCTCCTACAAATGATACTGCAGTTGACGAAAAATGGAAGGGTTTCTCCAGTTCATAGAAATTATGCTTAGTGCGCTGGAAAGCTAAAATGAGGCTACAATGTATATGAGTTTTCAAAAATCTTCCTCACCCATTTTAGTGAAACATTCAAACATGTGCAGTCAAATATGTGCTTCCAACACCAGCAGCAGTCTGTCCGTTAACTCCCTAGTAATGAACTGCAGTGTTCTAATGAACAACTACAGTGCTAACATTTTGTATTCAATACAAAATTGAGGCACTCCTAAATTTTCCTTTGTTGGAATAGAAGAGGGCAGGCTGAAGTGAATGAGCATGTAGATGTAATACAGGCATGAAAACCGTAGGTTAGAATTTGAGGAGGGGGTGGGTTTTTGGTAATTAGAGCTATAATGTATTTTTAAAGGGGCTAAAATTGAAAAAGAGAAAGATGCCTGCATAAGTACTTCATCCCCTTTCCGTATTTATTTAATCAGATTGCCCATCTTCTCAGTAGCTTAACATGTCATTAATGGTAGTCTACAGACTCATGTAGGCCACCGTCCCTATTAATATATCCATTCGGAGTGGGTTGCAAGGAGCGACCTACCTAATAAATATTATTTAGATAAGTCAGAATTCATCACTAGTTGCAAAAACACTGTTTGTGACCAATATAATGATACATCTGGCCCCGAATCTCCATAGGGCATCATCATTAAATAAGGGCATTTGCCACATATCCTATAATGAGACTCTGTCCTTATTCTTCAGGTTGGCTCTACTACAGGTTCCTCTACCTCTGCCAGATCATAATGTTTTCACATGAAAACGGCACACTCCAGTGAGTTGCAACTCCCTCTCTTAAACACTTTAAACATTTCCACAGAGGGAAATTTCATTCCTTAGACTTAACACTTCGAATGTTTAGCACAGAAGATCATGCGGTTTAATACAGTAGCATAATTTAGTTCGCAATCATCACTGCTTTAGCTGACTGTCTGAGTCCATGTGCCAAATCAGAAGTAAAAGACACAGAGAGGGGCTTGAGGTGGACACATTTTAATCATTCTTTTCTACGGTTCAATCATCTTCCCCCATCTCTTCATTTGAGAATGTTTGACACGTGGGATCAGTGCTTAATTTTAACCGGTAGTTTTCCAGTGCTCGGCACCAGCACTTAATTAACAGCACCAGGATTATTGACAGTCTGCCAGATGGTGGCGCTGTATATCTCATTTAGAGATCAGGGCAAGAACAGTTGTTTATTCGTTCAATATAACGTAAAAATGACTAATACCTGTCACCCAAGCCATTCTTATAGCATTGGGGGCATGGAATAATCTGAATTGTCACACTTGTAACAGTGTGATGGTTAGCAGTTATGTTGGTACTGTCATTGCCAGTGCTGGCAAGGGCAGTTGGTGTTGCAAGCTGCAGTTGCCTCCTGTTATGGGCCCTGGCATTTATTTTTGTACAAATTAAGCACTGCTGATCAGCCAAGTGGAGTATTGGACAGTTATATAGTTTGCCTCCCAGATCTTAAGTAAAGGCAAAGAGGTTTGTCTTGGGAATGCATTATTGCTAAATGCATACAAGGCATTGTTTTTTAGTCTGTCTGCCTTAACATGTTCTACATCAGCAACTGCAGACGCATTTGGGATTTATGTGTCTTGCCTTGGATATGTTGAATAAAGTAAATGTGATTTATTGCTATGATTTAAGTAAGCATTGTTTTCACTGTAAATAGCTCTATGACGAGAAAGCAGTTTATGAGTAGATGTACTGGAGTTCTTTAAAGAGTATTGGAAAAGACTTCCAAAAATGTGAGAATTGAAAAAGACTTCCAAAAATGTATGTTTTTAGTCTTGAACACAGAGGTATGTACTTGATACTTAATTTAACTCTAGCCAGAATTCAACTCAATGTTAAATGGATTAATGTTTAACAGTTCATGAAAAATAATCAAATCAATAACATCACCTTTTCCGGTAATAAATTGATGTATTTGCACAAGGTTTCAAAACAAGCTCTACCGACTAGGGGCCTTTCAATTTGCATATCCTGTAATTTGATAATTGAGGTGTAACAACTGGTCGATTTACTCTCTCCCAAAATGCATTATATGTTTGACTAACAAAAGTCAGCGCAAAACTTGATAATGTGGAAATCCTTAATGTATATTTTCAAGCAGGGTGGTCCTTTTGAGGCCCAGTTAATATGGCAAAATATTGCAGATCATATTAACTCCATCAGATAGGTCTGTGTTGACTCCCCTAAGGAACGGTACCCGCAAAAGGAGGAACAACTATTGCTGATTTGTGGGAATTTTAACAACTATCCCTCTTATGATGTTGTTAACAAAGAAGTACTGGCACCAGATGATTGTCGGGTATCCCGAAATCCGACAGGAGATGGTTAAAAACAGGTAAGACTGTAGAAGCCTGTTCAACTTTTCTTATAAATGACGTCTCCATTCTTAAATGGCCGAACACCTTCTGACTGTCCAGCGCAGAACTCCTTTAATCTTGATGAGAAAACCTCTTTGATTGATTACATCATAATCAGTATGGAAAACGGGGGGAATGTGTCCTGTGTGGGAATTATGATGAGGCTTGAAAGTGACCATGATCCCTTGTAACAAGTTCTACACTGAGCACTATGGTGCAGCCGGACTGCAGTGATCGCATTTGCGGGGTCCAACATCCGCGTCCTGCATCTACTAATAGTTGAGCAATCCGATGGAGCACAGAAAAATACCTTGATGAAAGCCAACTATTTAGTGGCATTCTAGAGAATTTTGGAAATGCTATTCCTAACACAACAATTGTTAGTAATGTTAATATAGAGTATCTATCTCAACAGATCTGAGATTAGAGCACTGTAGATACATACAACTAATCACCGCAAGCTACTATAAAATATTCATAATAATTACACTCGGTATGATGCAGAGTGCTATGATATGAAGCAGAAAGTCTTTATAGCATTTCGTTCACAACATCTTAGGGCCCGATTTCGATGTCGGACGGACCTGAGTCCGTCCGACATCAATTGGGTACTGGGACCAACCGACCTCCTGTCGGTGGTCCCAACCCAGCAATTAGGATGTGACCGAACACTGTTCAGTCTCATTCCTATACTTCACAATGGGAGCATGCATTCTGACTGGAATGCATGCTCTCATTGTAAAGAAAAGACGTGCAGTTCACCCCTGCACCCCGTTGCAGGCACCTCAATGTGCCTGCAACGAGGTGCAGGGATCAACAGGGGGGCAACATAGGTGCCATACAGAGGCCTTGCACCAATGGGGGCCCTGCTGGGGGCCCCCAAAGTCGACTTCCAACATCCTTTCTGTGTCAGAAAGGCCGGCACAGAAAGGCTGTCAGAACCTGACATTGTAGTCTTTCAGGCGGAAAGAGCCGCCCTTGAAATTACAGGAGGCTTTCCGAATGGCAGACAGGCTCTCCGAGCCCGTCGGAAGCCAATCGGAAATCCAGCTTGGATTCATTTCTGACCGACTCCATCCAAATGGGTCAGTCAGAAATGAATCAAAACTGCTGATTACGATGCCGTAGGAACGGCTCCGACCCTACGGCATCGTAATCAGCCCCTTAATGTGCAAGTAGAGCTTTATTTCCATGCATATAGACTGGAATATAAAGACTTATTAACAGCTAAGAAGCAAGCTGCACAAAATGTATGAGCTAAGCGAACTGGCTGCTAGGAATAAATCGAAAAGATTCTGGGAAATTTTTACTTATGTAGAGAGAGGAACAGTAAATAAAAAAAGGAATGTCGCATCGGTCCGAAAGAACGGGCCAAATATTTTGTGAATCTATATAGGGACAACAACTCAGGTGGCAGTTCTTAATCACCCATGTGCAAGAAGTCAACTGAAATATATCCCCAAATAAATAGTTTGACACCAGAAATCGAGAGCATTGTACAGTATGGAAAAGAACAAAGCCCCAGTCCTAAACTTAGGGCCTGATTTCGACGACAGCAGGTCCATTGGAGAGATGCTACAGGCAGGGATCACGACATGGTACATTCCTTCCGGTGCAGGAACGTACTGTGGCGGTCCCACGGTGGTGCCTTTATAAGGCTCTCCTATGATCCTTAGAGAGGCACCGACGTGGGACTGCCGCAACACGTCCACCCACCAAGGATTACAGTTGTAATCCGGTGGGCCACGTGAGGACGGCTTTGGTGGTCTTCCCATGAAGTGCTGGCATTGTGCTCTGCAGGAGGACCGTCAAAGTTATAAACACGCCCTTAGTCCCTATCAATTTATTGCAGGTAATCCCAAGTCTTTAATGCTGTCATTGTCCATGCTAATATCCCATGCTTGTGGCATTCTGCCATTCTGATACCATTATACAAGAATGGTGGTAAAGGTAGTGTCTCAAATTACCAGTCAATCTCCTTACTGGATGGGGTTGTGGGGTCGGTGTAGGAGAGTAGGATCTGCTTCACATGGGTACCCCCACTTTTTGCTGATGCTTCACTGTTTTTCGACTTTAGTCTGGCTGGGGCCCTGCTAATCAGAACCCCAGCCTAGCTGCTTCCTCCCTAAAATGGTTTCCCTGTGCCTTAGGCACATCTCTGATTGGAATCTGGAGTGCCCTTATAAGTCCCTAGTATATGGTATACTATTTACCCAGGGCATAGGTACCTCAGAGGCCTACCAGGGGCTGCAGCATGTATTGTGCCACCCCTGGAAGGCCATCCAAAATGACACCACAGGTCTGCTACTGCAGCCTGGGTAAGGTGGTGCATGCACCCCTTATTGTGATATAGGCTACCTATATCACTACAATTGCACACACATATAAACCTATAAGTCACTCCTATGGCAGGCCTTAACAATCCTGAAGGCAGAGTGCTTGGTTTTTATGTGAGAGGGTGGCCCTGCATGAGCAGGGCCCCTCTGCAGCATTTGGAGTCAATCCTCTGATGCTGTTTGTGGTACAGCTTGACCATATACTCTTAAGTACATTATATCCTCGCGGTAAATGCTAACTTTGGGATGGCTGCACAGAAACATGTCGTGTTTGGTGTCAAACATCTTGGAATACTACCCCCTGCCAATTCTGGCGGTGGGGGTAGCATTCCACCCTTCTAGAGGGAGAGACATGTACACACCGGGCTACCCGGTAAGTTCTTTCCAGAGCCCTGGCATCACAAAATGGATGCTGCTGCCACAGACACGGGTCTGGCCTCCTGCTGCTGACTGAAACTCCGGCAGGGGAGGCCTGGACAATAGTTTTCCTGTCCCAAGGAGGTGTAACCACCTCCCCAGACAGGATAATGTGTATTGGGGCTGGGCGGGAGCACCCTCTGGTGCTTTGAAGTCCTGCACTGGGGGCACATTTGGTGTCCCTGTGCATATGCCAGTTCAAACCGGTTGCAGGGGCTACCTGCCCCTGCTCTGGCACGAAACTGGACAAAGGGAAGGGGTGTAACCACCCCTCTTCCCTGACCCTCCCATAGGTGGGTCCCCAGAGTATGTCCAACCCCCTAACTTTGTATAAGTATGGGACCCCAGTCCTTAGGACTTTAGATTACCCTGGACGAAACTCTGAAGCTGAATCCTGGACCTTCGACGCTCTACTACAAGATTAGAGGACTGAAGAATCTCCCTTGGGGTCAAGGAGTGACTCCCCTGCTTGGCAGGCACCAAAGAAGCAATTGTCCAGTCTGCATCGCTGAAGCTCCCACCGGACGCCGAAGTCTTTGCATCACCAGAGGTAGATTTCCAGACATCCTCGAGGCTGCCCTGAGTCCCCAGCAAAGCTGAGGCCCGTAGCTGTCGTGGGGAACGTGGAACCGTGACCCCTGGACACCAAGCACATTTGCAAGTGCATCCTCTTCTTGGTCTCCCACGAAGTTGTGCTTTGGGCTCTGAGTATCCCCCGCCTCCAGCACCAACTGCACCGAAGATCACGGGCCTCCACTCCACGAGTGTCCTGTGAGCCAGCTCCAAGTGCGTCCACTCGAGGCTCCTTCGCGGTCACTAGTCTGTTGGCTAGTGGGCCCTCCTGAAGGCAACTCTTCTTCTGCTTGGGCTTCCCTGGTTGATCCAGACGAGCCCTGACTTACCCTTGCTGGGTGAGTCCCTCAGACCTTGCTGGTCTGTACCACTGTCCTTCTTCTATTTCCATGTGACTTGCCGTTGCCAAGGCTTGTTGGGTCCAATCCGGTCGCTGACACCCCTGCAATCGACAGACATTGTGGGACAGCTCGAATCCAGCTCCTGGTTGTCGTCGACACCTCCTGGACCTCGTGGCTGAAGAGTCAAGACGACCGTCAACCTACCTGAAGCACCCAACATCGGTGGGCATCTGCTCATCGCCTTCCTGGTCACTGGCTAGTGACCCAGACTCTGTCCCCTCTGCTTTCAGGTTCTTCAGATCTTTGATCCACCCTTGGATCCACCCGAACACTTTCGACTTGGTCGCCAGCAGCACTTTGCAGCAGATCGCCATTGAAAACGACGACGAAACCCAACCCCGAAAGACACCTATGCACCCGGCTACCCTGGGTGAGGTAACTCGAGTACTCCGGTGCTCCCGTGGGTATAGACTCTAGAACAACCTAGTTCTAAAGGGGTTTGCTTCAAGTCCTCCTCTAAGTGTCCTTTTTCTTTAAAACTCCAACCGCGACATTCCCCATAGAAGTCAACGGCGGCTCGCGGCTGTGTTCTCACACTGCACGCGTCCCCCGTGGCTCCCCTGTGTCACTACCTTGGGTGGTTCCTTGAGGGCCAAGCACTTCTACAGGCTCTAGGCCTTGTGTCTAGCTCAGTCGTGGGTCTTATACCACTTTATTGGTATATGGTTTGGTACTCAAACGTGTATTTGTGCTATTACTGTTGATATTCGACTTGTAACTTATGTACTTTGAACTCTAGCCTCATAAAGAGACTAGAGGGGTGTGTTTAAGACTAAATACATATATTTTAAATATATACCTGGTGTGGTCCTCTTTCATTTGGTCACTCTAGAGATTATAGACTGGTAAAACAAGCTGCTTTACATTCCTTCAAGACTTAGCCTGAAGGCTGCTCTCCATAGCTACCACTAGGATAGCTTTCAATAAAGGTTGTCTTTAACCTATCTCCAATAAGGGGTTGTTTGGACTGGTGCAAGGTGCCCACTATAATTAGTGGACAGCATATACCAGGCCAACTTCTCACATTGGTGTGCAGCGTGTGGGATTCCAGCTTGCTATTGTTTTACCAGATAATCTCAATTGAATTGATCAACTGAAAACCACTAAGGGTACCTTAGGTACATATAAATCAAGCTTAGGATACAGTAAGTTCTACTGAACTTAGAGTTGTGTGTTAAGGGATAGCACACCCTTTCTACAACTCAAGAGAGTTTAGTAGGCCACACTAGAGTAGGTAGTGCATACACCACACCACACTAGTAATGTCTTCACTGCCAGGAACCACTGAGCTCCTGCCATCCAGATATGACACCCTCACATTCTTGGAATTGAGGGAGTTGTGCAAAATTAGGAAGTTGAAGACAGGCAAAAGTGCCAACACCCAACGTCTCCTAGAGATGCTTCTGCTAGATGACTTTAGAAGACCCATAAGGTCTGAAAGGGTAGGCAGAAGAAGAGGGAGAGTCCAGGGATGAAAATACCCAGGACCCAACCTCTGAAACTGGCCAGGGGGATGACAATGATCCTGACCTGGAAAGTGCAGCTACTCCTGAGGAAGAGGAGGAGGCCCAGAATGACCTCCCCTCTATCTCCCCAGGAAGAGTTGAGAGTGTGCCCAGAAGGACTAGATCTCCTTCTCAGGAGTCTAACCACTCTGACACCTCAGTAGGGACCTCTGTCTCCTCTCATGGAAGGGAATCCTCTCATGAGAGGAGAAAGAGACTGATTCAGTATGAGCAAGCCCAGCTTGAGCTCAGAAAACAGCAGTTGGCTATAGACAGGGAGTCCCTAGATCTCTATAGACAGAGAAAAAAGATGGGACTAGAGTCCCATGGTGGCAACAATTTCCCCAGAGATAGGGAAAGGTCTTATGACCATAGAAACCTGAGCAAGATTGTTCCTCCCTACCAGAGTGGGGATGACATCCACAAATGGATAACTGCACTGGAGAGGGCCTGTAAAGTACAGAGGGTCCCTCAGGAGCAGTGGGCAGCAATCTTGTGGCTCTCCTTTGCAGACAAAGGTAGAGATAAGCTCCTCACTGTTAGAGAGGAGGATGCTGACAATTACAAAGTCTTGAAGAGTGCTCTGATTGAGGGTTTGGCCTAACAACTGAACAATACAGGTTAAAGTTCAGAGATACCCAAAAGCACAGACTCAAGACTGGGTGGACTATGTGGATTGTTCTGCTAAGGCTCTGGAAGGTTGGTTGATGGGCAGTAAGGTATGTGACTTCACAGGATTGTACAATCTTATCATGAGGGAGCAGATTCTTAATAACTGTCAAAATCAGCTGTTGCATCAGTACCTGGTGGACTCTGATCTGACCTCTCCCCAAGAATTGGGAAAGAAGGCAGACAAATGGGTCAGAACCAGGGTGAGGCAGAAGGTACAGAACCAAGGTGGTGACCCTAAGAAGCAAGATTCTAAAAACTCTGATAAGGGTGGGGAGAAGGGTAAAGACCAGAAGTCTTCACAAGGCCCCCAAAAATCTTCTTCAGGTGGGGATTCACAGTCTAACAAGGGAAAAGGCCAAAAGAAACCATGGTGCAAAGTCTGTAAGCAAAAGACACACTGGACCAGTGATTGCACCAAGTCCAAAGACTCTATTCCAGCCCCCACCAATGCCCCTAAGGCACCTGTTCCCCCTAGTGCAGTTACAATTGGTAGTGGGAGTACACAGGCCAAGGGTTTAGTAGGGTTGACCCTGGGTAATGAGATGAGCTCTGGCCTAGTCAGAGAATTCACTCAGGCTGTCCTAGTCTGTGATGGAGGCATGGATGTGACCTCCTCTGTGAGTCCCAGTAATCTAGGCAAGTACAGGCAACAGCCCTTAATCAATGGAAAAGAGGCTTTGGCATTTAGGGACACAGGGGCAAGTGTCACCATGGTGACACAAGACCTTGTGGATCCTGGGCAGATTATACTTGGTGAAATGTACCAAGTGACCAATGCTATCAATGTCAGAACAGACCATCCTCTGGCAGTTGTTAACTTCTCCTGGGGAGGGGTAACTGGCCTTAAGAAGGTTGTGGTGAGTGCAAACCTACCAGTGGAATGCTTGCTTGGCAATGATCTTGAAACTTCAGCTTGGGCAGAAGTGGAGATCAGGAACCATGCAGAAATGCTGGGGATCCCTGCAGATGTGTTTGCTGTGACCAGGTCACAGAGCAAAATGTCTAACACTGAATAGGCCTTGGATCCTGGAACCATGGACCAAGTGCCATCCAAGAGGAGGAGTAGTAGGGTTAAGGCAGTGCCTTCCCCCTTGGCTCAGAAGGAAGATCAGTCTCTTGAGGGGGATGATCTCAGTCCTGAGGAAGGAACTGTCCCAGAGGAGCTTGAACCTGACCAGGTTGAGTTCTTGGGGACAGGGGGCCCTTCCAGGGCAGATCTGAGCCAGGAGCAGCAGAGCTGCCCCTCTCTTGAACCCCTCAGACATCAAAGTGCTGCTGAGGCTGCTGGGAATGCTAGTGGTCCCCATAAAGTATATTGGGATGATGGACTCTTGTACTCAGAGTGTAGAGACCCCAAGCCTGGTGCCACCAGGAGGTTGGTTATACCTCTGAAGTTCAGGGGCTTCCTATTGACCCTAGCCCAAGATATTCCCCTAGCAGGTCACCTGGGCCAGAACAAGACTTGGGACAGACTTGTCCCTCACTTTCACTGGCTCCACATGTCTGAAGACACCAAGGAGTTTTGTCGCTCCTGTGTAACCTGCCAGGCCAGTGGCAAGGCAGGTGGCACTACAAAGGCCCCCCTGATACCACTACCTGTGGTGGGGGTGCCCTTTGAAAGGGTGGGGATTGACATTGTTGGTCCCATGGATCCCCAAACAGCATCTGGGCACAGGTTTATCCTGGTGGTAGTGGATCATGCCACCAGGTACCCAGAGGCTATTCCCTTTAGGACCACTACAGCACCTGTGGTGGCAAGGGCCCTCCTGAGAATTTTCTCAAGAGTGGGCTTCCCTAAGGAGGTTGTATCAGACAGGGGTGCAAAATTTATGTCTGGATACTTGAAAGCAATGTGGAAGGAGTGTGGAGTGACTTACAAGTTCACCACACCCTATCACCCACAATGCAATGGTTTAGTTGAGAGATTCAACAAAACCTTGAAGGGCATGATTAAAGGGCTCCCAGAGAAGCTTAGGCGAAGATGGGACATACTCTTGCCCTGCCTTTTATTTGCATACAGGGAGGTGCCTCAAAAGGGGTTGGCTACAGCCCTTTTGAACTTTTGTTTGGTCACCCTGTCAGGGGTCCCTTGTGCTTGGTGAAGGAAGGATGGGAGTTACCTCTCAAGCCCCCAAAGCAAGACATAGTGGACTATGTACTTGGTCTCCGCTCCCGGATGGCTGAGTACATGAAAAAGGCAACTAAAAACCTTGAGGCTAGCCAGGAACTGCAAAAAGCCTGGCATGACCAAAAGGCTGTACTGACTGTTTACCTGCCAGGACAGAAGGTGTGGGTGCTGGAGCCAGTGGCCCCAGCAGCTCTCCAAGACAAGTGGAGTGGACCCCATACCATTGTTGAACAGAAGGGTGAGGTTACCTATTTAGTAGACCTAGGAACACCCAGGAGTCCCCACAGGGTTCTCCATGTCAACAGATTGAAACCATATGTGGACAGGGCAGACATGGGCTTGCTCATGGCTACTGATGAGGGACAGGAGGATGAGAGTGACCCACTCCCTGGCCTGCTCTCACAGAACCCTGATGATAGGTCAGTGAATGGTGTAGCCTTGGCAGGCAGCCTCACTGCTCAGCAGCAAACTGTTTGTAGACAAGTGCTCAATCAGTACAGACATATGTTCTCTCTGACTCCAAGTCAGACCACCTGGTGCACTCATGAAGTGGACACTGGGGACAGTCTGCCTATTAAAAATAAGATTTATAGGCAACCTGACCATGTCAGGGACTGTATCAGGACAGAAGTCCAGAAAATGTTGGATTTGGGAGTTATTGAACCCTGAGATAGCCCTTGGACTAGTCCAGTGGTCCTTGTGCCAAAACCTCACACCAGTGGTGGGAAAAGAGAGATGAGGTTTTGTGCAGACTACAGGGGTCTCAATGCAGTCACTAGGACTGATGCCCATCCAATACCTAGGGCAGATGAGCTAATAGACACTTTGGCCTCAGCCAAGTATCTAAGCACATTTGACCTGACAGCTGGCTAATGGCAGATCAGACTAGCTGATGATGCAAAGCCAAAAACAGCATTCTCAACCCCTAGTGGACATTATCAATTTGTGGTAATGCCCTTTGGTCTGAAGAATGCACCTGCCACTTTTCAGAGGTTGGTGAATACAGTCCTTACAGGTCTGGAGGCCTACAGTGCAGCATATCTAGATGATATTGCTGTCTTTAGCTCCACCTGGGAGGATCACCTGGTCCACCTCAGAAATGTTCTGGAGGCCCTGCAAAAGGCAGGCCTCACTATCAAGGCCACCAAGTGCCAGATAGGGCAGAGTCAGGTTGTGTACCTGGGCCACCTTGTGGGTGGAGGCCAGGTTCAACCATTGCAAAAATCCAGACCATCATGGACTGGGCTGCTCCAACTACCCATACTCGGGTGAGAGCCTTCTTAGGCCTGACTGGGTACTCTAGGAGATTTGTCAAGGGGTATGGATCAATAGTGACACCCCTGAATGACTTAACTTCCAAGAAAATGCCCAAAAAGGTTCAGTGGACAGCTAGCTGTCAAAAGGCATTTGATGACCTGAAGCAGGCCATGTGCACTGCTCCCATTCTCCAGAGTCCTGATTACTCCATGAAGTTCATTGTCCAAACAGATGCATCTGAATTGGGGGTAGGGGCTGTACTGTCACAATTGAATGATGAAGGTCAGGATCAGCCAGTAGCTTTTATTAGCAGAAGGCTGACCCCCAGAGAGAAACGTTGGTCAGCCATAGAGAGGGAGGCCTTTGCTGTGGTTTGGGCTCTGAAGAAGTTGAGGCCATACTTGTTTGGTACTCACTTCCTTGTTCAAACAGACCACAAGCCCCTCCTATGGCTAAAACAAATGAAGGGTGAAAACCCCAAACTGCTTAGGTGGTCCATTTCCCTACAGGGGATGGACTTTACAGTGGAACATAGACCTGGGAGTAACCATGCCAATGCAGATGGACTCTCTAGGTACTTCTGTAGGAAAGTGGCTCTGTATATACTGTACCCAAGTAAGGTTCAGGGTGTACAGAGTCCACAGTCCCCAGAGGGTTGACAGAGGCTAAAGTTAGATATAACCTTACTCTCCAAAGTGGTAGCTTGGTCGAGCAGTAAGGCAGTATCAGAGGACAGTGTAAAGCATTTGTTGTACACACTCAGTCAGCAAATGAAGCCACACACTCAAGAACTGAACTCTAGGCCAATGGTTTGTATATAAAAAAATATATGCTTGTTTTATTTTAGAACCAACAATAGGGTCAAAATATACTTTCTCAGTATGAGATGCTTTGGTTATTCACCTTACAGATAGGCAATAGACTTTTTAGATAGTGGTAATCACAGTTGGTGCAAGAGGCAACACAGGGTCAAATTCAATGCAACATTGAGCTCAATGGAAAATTATGCTTAATTACAATTGATTACTTTACAGAGCACTTTTCTAACCACAGGACTGGATCCTGGATTCAGTCCTGGGACACTTCCTGTAAACAGGTAAGAAAAAGCGTTTTGGTTATTGTAGTGATTTTTGAAGAATATTACTATATTTCAAAAGCTGACACTTAGAAACTTTTCTGGATAAAATTACCAATGTTATCCTATGAAAGGAAATACAGTGTGCAAGCAAAGTATGTTTACGTTACTTTTGTAATCCAGTGCTGGACTCCTAGGTTCAGCACTGGGACCTTTACTTAAAACAGGTAAGTAATTACGTTTTGTAGTTTGTTCGATTTTTAAAGAATATTTGTAAAATACAGAAATCGACACTTAGAAGAAATTTCACAGAAAACCAGTCAATGGATCCCTATGAAGGAAAAGTGAGGTAACGGTAAGTAACGTTGCGATTACTTTTTAGGGCCAGTGTTGGGCACTCGGGTCCAGCACTGAGGCCCCTCCTAATACTAGGTGAGTATTTTCGTTTTCGTGACTCGGTTGATTTTTGGTGAATATTCTAAAGTTTCAGAACTCCACACTTAGAAGAAATTTCGCAGAAAATCAGTCAATGGAACCCTATGGAAGAAAAGTGAGTTATCGGATTTCGGGTAAGTACTTGACTGGCAGGGTTAAGGTTCTGGGTAAGACTCAGGGGTCCCCCAGGATCAGGTAAGTACAGTTTTTACACCCTCAGCGGCACAGGGGCGGCCGGGTGCAGAGTGAGAAGGCCCAATGTTATCCTATGGCAGGCGGGGGGCCCCGGGTTGGTGGCTGCTGGCAAGCAGGCCACGCGACTGTGGGAGCTGGGCTCCTGGTCACTTGCTCAGGGCAAGTAGGGAAGTAGGTTAGGATAGAGGTTGCACTTCCAGGGGCACTCGGGCGGCTGGGTGCAGGGTGCTTTTGAGCCGTCGGGCGCTCAATGTTAAACAATAGAGGTCGTGAAAGGTGAAGAAAGGCTGCAGGCTCGGGGACGGTGATTCTTCAGGGACGACCAACACTTCAGGAGGTAAGTTGGGGTCTTGGAGGATAGGTAGACACCCAGGAGTTGGGCACAGGGGGCCGTGGGGCGCCGGGTGCAGGGGTGTCTTTTGAGGTCGGGAAATCTTACCCCCTGCTGGTCGCGGTTGGAGGGGTCCCTTGTCCTGAGGCTGCAGGCGTCGTCTGGGTCGTCGAGGAGGGTCCTTGGCCACTGGATTCCAGGTCAGAATCGCCGGGGGTCGTCCTCGAGGTCTTTGGTCACTCAGGCACAGGCTGGACTCGGCGGGTGCAGAGTGTGCAGGTTTCGCGGCTCCGTGCCAGGGCCGGGTCTTTGGTAGGTTTTCTTTTGAGCAGTACCACTGCTCGTGGGAGTCCCTGGGTCGAAGGCTGTAGCACAGAAGTCAGGTCCTCCGGGGTTTGTGAGGTTGCTGAGGCCGGGATTCCGCAGGAGCAGGTTCAGAGGTCGACAGGCCGGTAGGGCTGGGGCCAAGTCAGTTGTTGTCGCCTCCTTTTTAGCAGCTGCACGGCTGGTCTTCTTGCTTCGTCTTCTCTTCTTGTTTTCGGATTTGGGAACTGCGGAAGGAAGGTTCAGGGAGCCCCTAAATACTAAATTTAGGGGTGGTTACAGGTAGGTAAGGGCAGGGACCAATGGGTCCCTTCCCTGGGGTGGGTACACCCCTATTCTGTTCCTCTCCAGTGGGAGGGGACAGGAGCCTGTCCCTGGTTGGCCAGGTCCCCCATCCTCAAGATGGCGGGGACTCGAGCTTGTGCTTCACCTCGCCTCCCCCACCTTAGGGGTGGAGTTGGCAGAGGTGGGCACAACCCATTTCCTGCTTCTGGTTTTCCCGCCGGTTCTCCCGCCAGGAGTGGGGGTAGAACCAGTGGGGACCAGTTTGCTGGAAGCAGCAAATGGTCTGGGGAAACTCCAAAGGCGGCAGGCCTTTGAAGCTCCCCCTGCCCATCCTGGGGGAGGAGGCTTTGGCACCTCGTCCCGGGATGTGCATTGTTTCAGGCCCCTGAGAGCAGAGGCTCTCGACCCAGGGGTCCAGAAACATGTCTGGTGGTGGCAGCCTGGGCAGCCACTCAGTCCGGACACTGGAGGTCGGGTTGGTTTCAGGGGGCATCTCTAAGATGCCCTCTGGAGTGCGTTTTACATTAAATCCCACACTGGCATCAGTGGGGGTTTAATGTGCTGAGAAGTTTGATACCAAACTTCTTAGTCTTCAGTGGGGCCATTATGGTGCTGTGGAGTTCGTAATGACAGACTCCCAGCACCATATACTCTTAATGGCAGCACTGCACTTACAATGCCCAAGAATGGACTTGGGCACTGTAGGGGCACAGGGCTCATGCCTCTATGCCCTCACCACTGGCATAGTGCACCCAGCTAGAGGGGTGGCTGACCTAGGCCAGGGCAGTGGCTTGTAGGCATGGCACACAGGGATGTGAGCCATGTCGACTCTTCACTTTTGTTCTGCACCAAGACACGCAGCCTGCAAAGGCAGTGTGTGTGTGTAAAGGTGCAGGGTCCCTAAGGGTGGCACAACAAGTGCTGCAGCCCTTAGGGGCCTTCCCTGGTCACAGTGCCCTGGGTACCCATGGTACCATTTACCAGGGGCTGACCTGTGGCCAGGGATGTCAATTGGGTGTAGGTATCAATGCAATTTTAGGGAAGGAACACAGGCCCTGGGTACCTGGTTGGCAGGAGCCCAGGGCACACTCAGTCAAAGTACATCAGCCATTCAGCAAAAAGTGGGGGCATACCATGTAAGAAAGATGGCACTTTCTCACACAACTCCCCCCAAACGAAAGATGATGAGACTAACCTTGCCCTATGGAGTCTTCATTGTCTAAGTGGAAGAACCTGGAAAGGCCATCTGCATTGGCATGGGCAGTGCCAGGTCTGTGTTCCACTTCAAAGTCCATTCCCTGTAGGGAGATGGACCACCTCAACAGTTTTGGGTTTTCTCCTTTCATTTGCATTAGCCACCTGAGAGGTCTGTGGTCAGTTTGAACTAGGAAGTGAGTTCCAAACAGGTAGGGCCTCAGCTTCTTCAGGGACCAGACCACAGCAAAGGCCTCCCTCTCAATGGCACTCCAACGCTGCTCCCTGGGGAGAAGCCTTCTGCTTATAAAAGCAACAGGTTGGTCTTGGCCTTCATCATTGGTCTGGGATAGGACCGCTCCTATCCCTAGCTCAGAGGCATCAGTCTGCACAATGAACTGCTTGGCATAATCTGGTGCTTTTAGAATTGGTGCTGAGCACATTGCTTCTTTCAGAGTGTCAAAAGCCTTTTGGCAACAAACTGTCCAGTTTACTTTCTTTGGCATCTTCTTGGAGGTGAGTTCTGTGAGGGGAGTCACAATGGACCCATATCCCTTCACAAACCTCCTGTAGTACCCAGTCAAGCCAAGGAATGCCCTGACTTGGGTCTGAGTTGTTGGAGCTACCCAGTCCAGGATAGCCTGGATCTTGGGCTGTAAGGGTTGTACCTGGCCTCCACCAACCAGGTGGCCCAAGTACACCACAGTGCCCTGCCCTATCTGGCATTTGGATGCCTTGATAGTTAGGCCTGCAGTTTGCAGGGCCTTTAAAACCTTCCCAAGGTGGACCAGGTGATCCTGCCAGGTGGAACTGAAGACAGCAATATCATCAAGATAAGCTGCACTAAAGGACTCCAACCCAGCAAGGACTTGATTCACCAACCTCTGGAAGGTGGCAGGGGCATTCTTTAAACCAAAGGGCATAACAGTGAACTGAAAATGCCCATCAGGTGTGGAGAATGCTGTTTTCTGTTTGGCTCCTGGGGCCATGCCAATCTGCCAGTACCCTGCAGTTAAGTCAAAGGTACTCAGGTATTTGGCTGCACCCAATCTGTCTATCAGTTCATCAGCTCTTGGGATAGGGTGTGCATCTGTCTTGGTGACAGAGTTGAGACCCCTATAGTCCACACAAAACCTCATCTCTCTCTTTTCACCCTTTTGATGAGGTTTGGGGACCAGAACCACTGGGCTAGCCCAGGGGCTCTCAGAGGGCTCAATAACCCCTAGCTCCAGCATCTTGCTGACTTCAGCTCTGATGCTTTCCTTAACTTGGTCTGACTGACGATAGATCTTGTTTTTGACAGGTGCACTGTCACCAGTGTCCACATCATGGGTACACCAGTTTGTCAGACCAGGGGTCAAGGAAAAGAGCCCAGCATACTGCTGCAAGACTTGCTTGCAGTCAGTCTGCTGTTGGGCAGTGAGGGTGTCTGAAAAGACAACTCCATCTACTGACCCATCTTTTGGGCTGTGGGAGAGGAGATCAGGGAGAGGTTCACTCTCAGCTTCCTGTTCCTCATCTGTCACCATCAGCATGGTGATGTCAGCCCTGTCATTGTAGAGTTTTAGGCGGTTCACATGGATAACCCTTTTGGGTGTCCTGCTGGTGCCCAGGTCAACCAGGTAGGTGACCTCACTCTTTTTCTCTAGGATAGGGTAAGGGCCACTCCATCTGTCCTGGAGGGCCCTTGGTGCCACTGGCTCCAAAACCCATACCTGTTGCCCAGGTTGGAATTCAACCAGTGCAGCTTTTTGGTCATACCAGTGCTTCTGAAGCTCCTGGCTGGCCTCAAGGTTCTTGGATGCCTTTTCCATGTACTCAGCCATTCTGGACCTTAGGCCAAGCACATAGTCCACTATATCTTGTTTGGGTTCTTGGAGAGGTCTCTCCCAGCCCTCCTTTACAAGACAGAGTGGTCCCCTCACAGGATGGCCAAACAGAAGTTCAAAGGGTGAGAAACCTACCCCCTTCTGTGGCACTTCTCTGTAAGCTAAAAGCAGGCATGGTAGTAGGACATCCCATCTCCTTTTGAGTTTTTCAGGGAGCCCCATGATCATGCCTTTCAATGTCTTGTTGAACCTCTCAACAAGGCCATTGGTTTGTGGGTGGTAGGGTGTAGTAAACTTGTACTGCACCCCACACTCCTTCCACATGTGGGTCAGGTAAGCAGACATGAAGTTGGAACCTCTGTCTGAAACCACCTCCTTAGGAAACCCTACCCTGGTGAAGACACCAATGAGGGCTTTGGCTACTGCAGGAGCTGTAGTAGTCCTAAGGGGAATAGCCTCAGGATACCTAGTGGCATGATCCACTACCACCAGTATGAATTTGTTCCCTGAGGCTGTGGGAGGTTCCAGTGGACCCACTATGTCCACACCTACCCTTTCAAAGGGAACCCCCACCACAGGTAGTGGTATCAGGGGGCCTTTGGATGGCCACCTGTCTTGCCACTGGCTTGACAGGTAACACAGGAGCTGACAAACTCCTTCACCTTTTGGTGCATCTGGGGCCAGTAAAAGTGGCTAACTAGCCTTTCCCAAGTTTTGGTTTGGCCCAGATGTCCAGCTAGGGGGATGTCATGAGCCAAAGTTAGGAGGAACTCCCTGTACTTCTGGGGCACTACCACTCTCCTGGTGGTTCCAGGGTTGGGGTCTTTTGCCTCAGTGTACAGTAATCCCTCTTCCCAATAGACTCTGTGGGTACCACTGACATCTCCCTTGGCTTCTGAAACAGCTTGCTGCCTCAGGCTTTCAAGAGTGGGACAGTCTTGCTGTCCCTGGCACAGCTCTTCCCTAGAGGGTCCCCCTGGGCCCAAGAGTTCAACCTGGTAAGGGTCAAGCTCTAGGGGCTCAGTTCCCTCTGGGGCTTCCAGGTTCTCTCCCTGAGGAGAGGGGTCCTGCTCTTGTGACTGTGTAGAAGCTGGTCCGCCAGTCTTCTTTCCTTTTCTCTTGGTAGGCTGGGCCATCATTTCAGGCTCCAACACTATTTCTTCACCCTGCCTTTTGCTCTGTGCTCTTGTTTTTACACACACCAATTCAGGGATGCCCAGCATGGCTGCATGGGCCTTTAGCTCCACCTCTGCCCAGGCTGAGGTTTCCAGATCATTTCCTAGCAGACATGCAGCTGGTAACTTCGGAGAGACCACTACCTGCTTCAGGCCAGTAACCCCCCCAGCCTAATGTCACCATGGCCATGGGATGACTAGTGGTGACACTGTCAGCATTGGTGACTGGGTAAGTTTTCCCAATCAAGTATTGCTCAGGGGAAACCAGTGTGTCCCTCACCATAGTGACACTGGCACCTGTATCCCTCAGAGCCTCTACTCTAGTTCCATTCACCCAGGGGTATTGCAAATACTTCTTTAAGTTGGGTGGCCACACAGCTACAGTGGCAAATTCCACTTCCCCTAGGGAGACCAGACTTGCCTCAGTGGGTTCCCAGATTTGCTCAGGGTACACTTCTGATCCCATCTGTAAACTTGCTGCCCCAGGAGTAGCTGTACTGGGTGCCTTAGGGGCTTTGTTGTGGGGGCAAGTTTTGTCTACAGTGAGGTGTCCTGACTTCTTACAGTTATTACACCAGGCCTTCAAGGGATCAAAGTTCTTCCCCCTATAGGGTTGAGGCACATAGGGAGTAGTTTGGGACCCACCCCCTGAACAGGTTTTTGGGGCCCTTTGGAAGACTCAGACTTTTTATCTTGGGGATTCTCACCACCTTTCCCCTGGGGGGTTTGGTGACCACCTTCTTTTGGTCACCCCCAGTGGTTGTCCTTGTCACCCTAGTCTTGACCCAGTGGTCTGCCTTCTTTCCCAATTCTTGGGGAGAAATTAGACCTAGGTCTACCAAATGCTGATGCAACTTTTCATTTGTGCAATTACTTAGTATGTGTTCCTTCATAAACAAATTGTAAAGTCCAGAAAAATCATGCACATTATGTCCAGCTAACCAGCCATCCAGTGTCTTTACTGAGTAGTCCACGAAGTCAATCCAGGACTGGGTCTGGGTTTTGTGAGCCCCCTGAATCTAATTCTATACTCCTCAGTAGTGAGCCCAAATCCCTCAATCAGAGTACTCTTCATGAGGTCATAGGACCCTGCATCTGGCCCAGAGAGGGTCAGAAGCCTGTCTCTGCAGTTACCAGAGAACAGTTCCCACAGGAGTGCCCCCCACAGAGGTTTCTTTACTCTTCTTATTTCACAAGCCCTCTCAAAGGCTGTGAACCATTTGGTGATGTCATCACCTTCCTCAAACTTAGGGACAATCCCTTTGGGGATTTTAGGTTCAGAAGTTTCCTCCCTATCCTTATTTTTAGTATTGCTGCCACCATTGATGGGTGCTAAACCCATCTCCTGTCTTTCCTTCTCTAGAGCCAGGAGTCTGGTCTCTAGGTCCAGTCGTTTGGCCAACCTGGCTAACAAGTTGTCCTCCTCACTGAGGGTATCCTCAGTGTCCTCTCTGGGACCAGGACCACCTAGGTGGCCCCTAGGTCCCCAGAGGTCTATTCTTGGAGTTAAGGGTGCAGGGACCCTATCTTCCCTAGGAAGTGATGGAGGTGGGTTACCATCCCCATCCTCCTCATTCCTTTCCTCCTCTGTTGGGTCATCACCATGCTCAGAGGGGTGGGCTTTAGCATACTCAGCCAGGAGCTCCTGGAGCCCTTGTTTGGTTGGATGCTGGCCCATTGGTATATCTTTAAGTTTGCATAAGGACCTTATCTCTTTGAAAGACAAATGAAGATAAGGGGTGAGGTCGAGCTCCTCAACCAGTTCCTGTATGTCATTATTATCTTCACTAGTAGCTGGGTTCTTGTCTTGAGACATTTTTTTAAAAAAATTCTAACCCCTCTAACCTTGGCTATAGTGACTTTTTATTTTCTAAGATGCTACAGGGACTTAAGCAAGGCCCTAACAAGACTTTTAGTAATTTGGTAAAAAAAAAAATGCCAATTAAAAAAATCAGAATTCTAAAGGCAATTTAAGAGTTCTGTCGTGTGATCAGATGGTAACCAAGTAGTCCAACAAATGCAAGTTTGTATCCCACCGCTGATCCACCAATGTAGGAAAGTGGCTCTGTATATACTGTACCCAAGTAAGGTTCAGGGTGTACAGAGTCCACAGTCCCCCAGAGGGTTGACAGAGGCTAAAGTTAGATATAACCTTACTCTCCAAAGTGGTAGCTTGGTCGAGCAGTAAGGCAGTATCAGAGGACAGTGTAAAGCATTTGTTGTACACACTCAGTCAGCAAATGAAGCCACACACTCAAGAACTGAACTCTAGGCCAATGGTTTGTATATAAAAAAATATATGCTTGTTTTATTTTAGAACCAACAATAGGGTCAAAATATACTTTCTCAGTATGAGATGCTTTGGTTATTCACCTTACAGATAGGCAATAGACTTTTTAGATAGTGGTAATCACAGTTGGTGCAAGAGGCAACACAGGGTCAAATTCAATGCAACATTGAGCTCAATGGAAAATTATGCTTAATTACAATTGATTACTTTACAGAGCACTTTTTCTAACCACAGGACTGGATCCTGGATTCAGTCCTGGGACACTTCCTGTAAACAGGTAAGAAAAAGCGTTTTGGTTATTGTAGTGATTTTTGAAGAATATTACTATATTTCAAAAGCTGACACTTAGAAACTTTTCTGGATAAAATTACCAATGTTATCCTATGAAAGGAAATACAGTGTGCAAGCAAAGTATGTTTACGTTACTTTTGTAATCCAGTGCTGGACTCCTAGGTTCAGCACTGGGACCTTTACTTAAAACAGGTAAGTAATTACGTTTTTGTAGTTTGTTCGATTTTTAAAGAATATTTGTAAAATACAGAAATCGACACTTAGAAGAAATTTCACAGAAAACCAGTCAATGGATCCCTATGAAGGAAAAGTGAGTTAACGGTAAGTAACGTTGCGATTACTTTTTAGGGCCAGTGTTGGGCACTCGGGTCCAGCACTGAGGCCCCTCCTAATACTAGGTGAGTATTTTCGTTTTCGTGACTCGGTTGATTTTTGGTGAATATTCTAAAGTTTCAGAACTCCACACTTAGAAGAAATTTCGCAGAAAATCAGTCAATGGAACCCTATGGAAGAAAAGTGAGTTATCGGATTTCGGGTAAGTACTTGACTGGCAGGGTTAAGGTTCTGGGTAAGACTCAGGGGTCCCCCAGGATCAGGTAAGTACAGTTTTTACACCCTCAGCGGCACAGGGGCGGCCGGGTGCAGAGTGAGAAGGCCCAATGTTATCCTATGGCAGGCGGGGGCCCCGGGTTGGTGGCTGCTGGCAAGCAGGCCACGCGACTGTGGGAGCTGGGCTCCTGGTCACTTGCTCAGGGCAAGTAGGGAAGTAGGTTAGGATAGAGGTTGCACTTCCAGGGGCACTCGGGCGGCTGGGTGCAGGGTGCTTTTGAGCCGTCGGGCGCTCAATGTTAAACAATAGAGGTCGTGAAAGGTGAAGAAAGGCTGCAGGCTCGGGGACGGTGATTCTTCAGGGACGACCAACACTTCAGGAGGTAAGTTGGGGTCTTGGAGGATAGGTAGACACCCAGGAGTTGGGCACAGGGGGCCGTGGGGCGCCGGGTGCAGGGGTGTCTTTGAGGTCGGGAAATCTTACCCCCTGCTGGTCGCGGTTGGAGGGGTCCCTTGTCCTGAGGCTGCAGGCGTCGTCTGGGTCGTCGAGGAGGGTCCTTGGCCACTGGATTCCAGGTCAGAATCGCCGGGGGTCGTCCTCGAGGTCTTTGGTCACTCAGGCACAGGCTGGACTCGGCGGGTGCAGAGTGTGCAGGTTTCGCGGCTCCGTGCCAGGGCCGGGTCTTTGGTAGGTTTTCTTTGAGCAGTACCACTGCTCGTGGGAGTCCCTGGGTCGAAGGCTGTAGCACAGAAGTCAGGTCCTCCGGGGTTTGTGAGGTTGCTGAGGCCGGGATTCCGCAGGAGCAGGTTCAGAGGTCGACAGGCCGGTAGGGCTGGGGCCAAGTCAGTTGTTGTCGCCTCCTTTTAGCAGCTGCACGGCTGGTCTTCTTGCTTCGTCTTCTCTTCTTGTTTTCGGATTTGGGAACTGCGGAAGGAAGGTTCAGGGAGCCCCTAAATACTAAATTTAGGGGTGGTTACAGGTAGGTAAGGGCAGGGACCAATGGGTCCCTTCCCTGGGGTGGGTACACCCCTATTCTGTTCCTCTCCAGTGGGAGGGGGACAGGAGCCTGTCCCTGGTTGGCCAGGTCCCCCCATCCTCAAGATGGCGGGGACTCGAGCTTGTGCTTCACCTCGCCTCCCCCACCTTAGGGGTGGAGTTGGCAGAGGTGGGCACAACCCATTTCCTGCTTCTGGTTTTCCCGCCGGTTCTCCCGCCAGGAGTGGGGGTAGAACCAGTGGGGACCAGTTTGCTGGAAGCAGCAAATGGTCTGGGGAAACTCCAAAGGCGGCAGGCCTTTGAAGCTCCCCTGCCCATCCTGGGGAGGAGGCTTTGGCACCTCGTCCCGGGATGTGCATTGTTTCAGGCCCCTGAGAGCAGAGGCTCTCGACCCAGGGGTCCAGAAACATGTCTGGTGGTGGCAGCCTGGGCAGCCACTCAGTCCGGACACTGGAGGTCGGGTTGGTTTCAGGGGGCATCTCTAAGATGCCCTCTGAGTGCGTTTTACATTAAATCCCACACTGGCATCAGTGGGGGTTTAATGTGCTGAGAAGTTTGATACCAAACTTCTTAGTCTTCAGTGGGGCCATTATGGTGCTGTGGAGTTCGTAATGACAGACTCCCAGCACCATATACTCTTAATGGCAGCACTGCACTTACAATGCCCAAGAATGGACTTGGGCACTGTAGGGGCACAGGGCTCATGCCTCTATGCCCTCACCACTGGCATAGTGCACCCAGCTAGAGGGGTGGCTGACCTAGGCCAGGGCAGTGGCTTGTAGGCATGGCACACAGGGATGTGAGCCATGTCGACTCTTCACTTTTGTTCTGCACCAAGACACGCAGCCTGCAAAGGCAGTGTGTGTGTGTAAAGGTGCAGGGTCCCTAAGGGTGGCACAACAAGTGCTGCAGCCCTTAGGGGCCTTCCCTGGTCACAGTGCCCTGGGTACCCATGGTACCATTTACCAGGGGCTGACCTGTGGCCAGGGATGTCAATTGGGTGTAGGTATCAATGCAATTTTAGGGAAGGAACACAGGCCCTGGGTACCTGGTTGGCAGGAGCCCAGGGCACACTCAGTCAAAGTACATCAGCCATTCAGCAAAAAGTGGGGGCATACCATGTAAGAAAGATGGCACTTTCTCACAACTTCCACTTAGAACATGAAGACTCAACTGGTCAAGGTTAGTTTAATGTCCCTACGTTTGGGGGGGTTGTGTAGGAGAGTAGGATCTGCTTCACATGGGTACCCCCACTTTTTGCTGATGCTTCACTGTTTTTTGACTTTAGTCTGGCTGGGGCCCTGCTAATCAGAACCCCAGCCTAGTTGCTTCCTCCCTAAAATGGTTTCCCTGTGCCTTAGGCACATCTCTGATTGGAATCTGGAGTGCCCTTATAAGTCCCTAGTATATGGTATACTATGTACCCAGGGCATAGGTACGTCAGAGGCCTACCAGGGGCTGCAGCATGTATTGTGCCACCCCTGGAAGGTCATCCAAAATGACACCACAGGTCTGCTACTGCAGCCTGGGTAAGGTGGTGCATGCACCCCTTACTGTGATATAGGCTACCTATATCACTACAATTGCACACACATATAAACCTATAAGTCACTCCTATGGCAGGCCTTAACAATACTGAAGGCAGAGTGCTTGGTTTTTATGTGAGAGGGTGCCCCTGCATGAGCAGGGCCCTCTGCAGCGTTCGGAGTCAATCCTCTGATGCTGTTTGTGGTGCAGCCTGACCATATACTCTTAAGTACATTATATCCTCATGGTAAATGCTAACTTTGGGATGGCTGCACAGAAACATGTCGTGTTTGGTGTCAAACATCTTGGAATACTACCCCCCGCCAATTCTGGTGGTGGGGGAAGCATTCCACCCTTCTAGAGGGAGAGACATGTACACACCGGGCTACCCGGTAACTTCTTTCCAGAGCCCTGGCATCACAAAATGGATGCCGCTGGCACAGACACGGGTCTGGCCTCCTGCTGCTGACTGAAACTCCGACAGGGGAGGCCTGGACAATAGGTTTCCTGTCCCAAGGAGGTGTAACCACCTCCCCAGACAGGATATGTGTATTGGGGCTGGGCGGGAGCACCCTCTGGTGCTTTGAAGTCCTGCACTGGGGGCACATTTGGTGTCCCTGTGCATATGCCAGTTCAAACCGGTTGCAGGGGCTACCTGCCCTTGCTCTGGCGTGAAACTGGACAAAGGGAAGGGGTGTAACCATACCCTCTTCCCTGACCCTCCCATAGGTGGGTCCCCAGAGTATGTCCAACCCCCTAACTTTGTATAAGTATGGGACCCCAGTCCTTAGGACTTTAGATTACCCTGGACGAAACTCTGAAGCCGAATCCTGGACCTTCGACGCTCTACTACAAGATTAGAGGACTGAAGAATCTCCCTTGGGGTCAAGGAGTGACTCCCCTGCTTGGCAGGCACCAAAGAAGAAATTGTCCGGTCTGCATTGCTGAAGCTCCCGCCGGACGCCGAAGTCTTTGCATCACCAGAGGTAGATTTCCAGACTTCTCCGAGGCTGCCCTGAGTCCCCAGCAAAGCTGAGGCCCGTAGCTGTCGTGGGTAACGTGGAACCGTGACCCCTGGACACCGAGCACATTTGCAAGTGCATCCTCTTCTTGGTCTCCCACGAAGTTGTGCTTTGGGCTCCGAGTAGCCCCCGCCTCCAGCACCGACTGCACCGAAGATCACTGGCCTCCACTCCACGAGTGTCCTGTGAGCCAGCTCCAAGTGCGTTCACTCGAGGCTCCTTCGCGGTCGCTAGTCCGTTGGCTAGTGGGCCCTCCCGAAGGCAACTCTTCTTCTGCTTGGGCTTCCTGGTTGCTCCAGACGTGCCCTGACTTACCCTTGCTGGGTGAGTCCCTCAGACCTTGCTGGTCTGTACCACCGTCCTTCTTCTATTTCCACGTGACTTGCCGTTGCCAAGGCTTGTTGGGTCCGGTCGCCGACACCCCTGCAATCGACAGACGTCGTGGGACAGCTCGAATCCAGCTCCTGGTCATCGTCAATGCCTCCTGGACCTCGTGGCTGAAGAGTCAAGACGACCGTCAACCTACCTGAAGCACTCGACATCGGTGGGCATCTGCTCATCGCCTTCCTGGTCACTGGCTAGTGACCCAGACTCTGTCCCCTCTGCTTTCAGGTTCTTCAGATCTTCGATCCACCCTTGGATCCACCCGAACACTTTCGACTTGGTCGCCAGCAGCACTTTGCAGCAGTTCGCCATTGAAAACGACGACGAAACCCGACCCCGAAAGACACCTATGCACCCGGCTTCCCTGGATGAGGTATCTCGAGTACTCCGGTGCTCCCGTGGGTATAGACTCTAGAACAACCTAGTTCTAAAGGGGTTTGCTCCAAGTCCTCCTCTAAGTGTCCTTTTTCTTTAAAACTCCAACTGCGACATTCCCCATAGAAGTCAACGGCGGCTCACGGCTGTGTTCTCACACTGCACGCGCCCCCCGTGGGTCCCCTGTGTCACTACCTTGGGTGGTTCCTTGAGGGCCAAGCACTTCTACAGGCTCTAGGCCTTGTGTCTAGCTCAGTCGTGGTTCTTATACCACTTTATTGGTATATGGTTTGAGTACGCCCCTAGGGCTCAAAGGTGTATTTGTGCTATTACTGTTGATATTCGACTTGTAACTTATGTACTTCAAACTCTAGCCTCATAAAGAGACTAGAGGGGTGTGTTTAAGACTAAATACATATATTTTAAATATATACCTGGTGTGGTCCTCTTTCATTTGGTCACTCAAGAGATTATAGACTGGTAAAACACGCTGCTTTACATTCCTTCAGGACTTAGCCTGAAGGCTGCTCTCCATAACTACCACTAGGATAGCTTTCAATAAAGGTTGTCTTTAATCTATCTCCAATAAGGGGTTGTTTGGACTGGTGCAAGGTGCCCACTATAATTAGTGGACAGCATATACCAGGCCAACTTCTCACAGTCGGTAACATATTTGGTAAAGTTATATTGAATAGATTCCAGGGCTAGATACATAATTTGAACATGCTGTCCAAGGCCCAAACTGGCTTTAGGTCAAAGATAGGAACTATAGACCAGGCCATCTATCCAGTCAAGAGAACATCCTTGTACCTCACCTTCGTTGACCTGAAGTTGGCATTCAACCTTGTTGACTGCACAAACCCATGGTATTTTTCGAAGGGCAGGAAATCGAAAGCTTAATCCTGGGGAGACCCACCTAGCCAAAGTCCACCATGAAACTGCAGGCAAATGCAGAGAAACATTCTGGATTAAAAAAGGAGTAAGACAGGGATGCGTACTAGCTCCCCTGATTTTTGAATTTTCCTAAATAACGTGGTATCCTTCTTAATGAGAACTCCTTTCGAAGTATCTATAATTGCAGGTTGCAAGGTCCTGATCCTTCTTTTTGAGGCTAAGGGGATTATTATGAGTCTGGCGGTCTGACTGACGGGGCGCCACAGTGGCAATCTTCTGACCACCCTATTATGACCAGGGCGGTTGGGCTGCCCTGGGACCTCCGCAACCATGGTGGGGGTGGCACATCGGTATTGAGGCCGCAGTATGCCTGGCTGGGCTACTGCGACCCCACCATGCATTTTACGAGTTTCCTCACCACAACACTTTTCATGGTGATGTGGATGCACACAGGGGAGGACAAAATGTGCCCCATGTGTGCATGCACACCAGTACTGCAGCAGTCCATGCCGTGCAGGTACTACCTTTGATGTTCCCATTGCAGTGCTTAATTCATAGGCACTGTCATGGAAACACAAAAGAACAGCCTGCCAAACAGAAGAAAACTCCTACTCTGGCGGGCTGTTCAAATATGGGTTTGGCGGTGCAGGATTAGGCTGGTTAGAAACCCGAAAGACACTATATATCTACTGGTTGTCCTATATTAGGAGACTACTAACCACTATGTACCTGGGAATTTCTTTGGTCAAACCCCAGCAAGTTTGGTCTTGGTACAGATAGCGATTACATTGAGCACAAAGTGGAACTGGGGTATAAGTGTTATTTGAATCTGATTTTTCCAGAACAGAAACACTTCACGATAGTAACTTTAAGTTGGGGATTTTCCCTCAAAGCAATACCTTGTGAGATGCGCAAGGCTCATCAAGGGAAGTGAATGCTATAATTGCATGTTTGGAGGGAAGGACAATATCATGCATCTTTTGCTATTTTGTACTAAGTACGTAAGATTTTGTAAAAAATTGAGTCTGTCCTTGTTCAAGTATTATAAAGCAAGATCAACCTTAAGTGTCATGCCCCTCTGTTTTAGGACTGATTACGTTATCCTTTATAGTTCTATAACTTCCTAGCTATGGGCAGTGTGGCCATCAGTAAGATATGCAACAGAATATTGCAGCAATCATTCCAATATATTAGCGACAAACTGATTGTTGATGGACCTACGTTGCTACCGCATCAGTTTTAACTACAAACTTCCACAAATTATAGCTTCTTATTGAAAGTTAGTTGGAGCCTGTAAGAAACATGGTTGCTGCAAACCTATATATATATGTGCACTTAGAAGCATGTCTTTCCTTGAGCTTATACTGCCACTGGGCGCAAGTATGGAAGTACGCACTGCTAGTTAGATGGGGAGACTCCTATACCAGCAACCAGTTGCATCTTTGCTCCACCCACTTTGTCATCACTGATAGTTGCCACTAGCTTAGCAGTGCCAATAACCATCTGACCTACACTGCAATGTATAATTCTTAGCCTTACCCTGGCTACCGTGTTTTAGCATACTCCTTTAAACCGGTACAGATACATTTATCCACAACCTTGGGGATACCTAGATGGCCGCCACTTACTATGACGAGTATCGTCATAAGATGTGAGGTCCCATGCCCTATCAGCTTTGCACAGCTTTGTTTGCGCAATATGTAGTCAATTATACAGCTGCATTGAATATGTGTATATTACAATATTATTAAGGTTTCTTTCTGGGCTTTACAATGTTCTGTATATTATACATTTAATTAACAGCACTGTATTTAAATGTGGAAATGTGAAAATAACAACATTATGTTTGTCATAGGAACATGTGCATAGAATTTTACTTTATATTACATGTTTACTTAGGCATTCTAAGATGGCCGCCTATTTTCTAATTTTCTAAGTCATTCCGCATTGTGTAGTCCTTTCTCGATTACCTGTACTGAGACTATGTAATCACTTCACTGACACTTGGTTCCTTGTGTGATCAAGGAAGTTCGCTTCGAAACGCGTTACCTTGTACCTAGAATAAACTTTCCTTTACGGGACTCTGAGAGCGCGTGTTATTGCTGATAGAAGGATATATATATATATATATATATATATATATAAACCAAAGTTGCTCTTTCCGGAGCGCAGGGGACCCATGAAGAGTGGCGTACACGCCGGCAGAGCGTACCGGCAAATAGTATTCCAAACGTCTCCAATAACGTACGCTCTCAGGACAATAAGCAGGTCACCAATGAATGATCCAAGAGTTTATTACACAACGCGTTTCGACTGTAAACACAGCCTTGTTCACGTGTAATGTGCACACCGAAAAGGGGTAACTGATAAAGTTTCCAAAGAGTTAACAAAATAAACAAAGGACTACACCAAATAGCTCAACCATGGCAGCCATGATGTACTGGTAAACACATAAATCATTAATCTGAAAGTAGGATTAACCAGTGTAAATCTGAAGCAGGAGATACAAAATGTAAAATACATACATGTGAAATACATGGTCCCAATGTTAACTATGATAGAAAAAAACATAAGAAACAAATGTTCAATTGGGATCGAGCAATAACTCCGTTTTCGATCTAACAAAATAAACAAAGGACTGCACCAAATAGCTCAACCATGGCAGCCATGATGTACTGGTAAACACATAAAGCATTAATCTGAAATAGGATTATCCAGTATAAATCTGAAGCAGGAGATACAAAATGTAAAATACATACATGTGAAATACATGGTCCCAATGTTAACTTTGATAGAAAGAAAAAACCCATAAGAAACAAATGTTCAATTGGGATCAAGCAATAAATCCGTTTTCGATCTAGCAGTTATTCTCTCAAAATTAAAATGGAGAAAACCAATATCAGGATACCCTCCCTTCCACAATGAATAATAGGACATATGACAGAGATCGAAAAAAATGTGTAAAAGCTTGCTTCCAGTGTATCAGTGGTACTCACTAAACCTCATTGATGAGGGGAGAACAAAGTGAACCACAGCCCATGTTGACGGAAAGAATGGTCTCTGTAATTGACAAGTGCCAAGTACCAGGTGCATAGGAACTCAAATGCTACTGTTGTTCTAGTTAAACGAACTCGATAACTGAAATCTGCATTATCTCGCTATTCCAGGAATCTAAGGTTGTAACACGTGTATACCTATGTGGATAAACTACAATGAAAGGACAAGTGCCCACATAAAAATGGCAAACACCATAGATTGTAAAACATTATAACTCAAACACATACCAGTTACCCGTGAGTGAGGAATCTACACTAAAGATGTGAAGGATGTAAGGGGGAAAAGGGTAGGCTGCCCGTGCAAGTAAATACAAATGGATGGGCCCCTTCCTTTCCCCCTGCAAAGAAACAAGAAAGAGAAAGAAATATATTAAAACCATGAAGCAAAGTTTGATCCCACAAAATTCCATACAATTGAAAGACATTAAAAACAGTTCCTGATGCACACCGGGCCACGGGAGAAACAGATTAGAGAAACCTACTACAATGTCTGGAGACACATTAGAATAAAACAGCAACAACTGACAATACTATAAGAATACAGTGATACAAGGAGGGCAATCTAGGACTCCTCCTTTAGATGTGTTGCAAGTTCCTCATCCATGTTCAGTCCTCCTGGGCTCTTAGTCTGAAAATCAATAATGTATCTTGATTCCCGTTGTCTGAGTAGGAGCACTCTGTCACCACCTCTAGGATTTTTGGGGATTTGTTCAAGAATCAGAAAGCTAAGATCGGCTACATTAGAGAAATGTTTATCGTAGAAGTGGCGTGCCACAGGGTATTTGGGGTCGTTGTTAGTGATAGCCCTAAGGTGTTCCAAATCCCTTTTCTTAGCTGTGCAGGTTGTACTGCCTATGTACCATAACTTACAGGTACATTCGATGGCATAGATGACAAAATTCGAACTGCATGTAAGAAATTGTGTAATCTTCTTAGTGACACCCCTGTAGTCTAGGACTCCCCTAAACTTACTGTGTCTAAACGCCTTACAATGGCCACATGGGAAAAACCCTATAAGGCCATGGCTGGCCATAACAGGGTAGTTAGTAATGTCACTTTTAACCACCAGATCTCGAATATTTCTATCCCGTCGGTATGTTATGTTGTGTCTTTCGGTTATGGTGTCACCTGTGACAAAGTCAGTTTTCAGAATATCCCAGTTTCTAGCAAGTATGCATTTGACTTTGTGGGAGTCAGAACTATATGTCAGGATCATGCGAGTGTTATCGCTTTCTTCCTCATTGCGTACCTCAGGTTTGTCAATCAAGGTAAGAGTTCTGTCAACCCCTTCTGCTCTGTCCCTTGCTTTATTCAAGACCCAGTTGGGATACCCTCTGGCTTTGAACCTACTGATGATGATCTTACTCTCTTCGGTATAGGTCTCAGCATTGTTGCAATTCCTTTTGGCCCTCAGCAGCTCCACGTAGGGGATACTCCATTTGAATGTCTCTGGGTGACTGCTGAGGGCATGGATGACACTGTTGCCTGCTGTGGCCTTCCGAAAAAGAGAAGTGCAAATCACCCCTTGTTTGATCTCTAGGCAGACATCCAAATATTCTGCTTTGGTTGTATCAATACTGCCAGTGAGAAGGATGTTGAAACTGTTGATGTTAAGTTTCTCAATGAACTTCCCAGCCTCGCCCTCCGAGCCCTTCCAGATGATGAATAAATCATCGATGTAACGGAGCCACATGGTGACATTCTGGAGGTCCTCTTTAAGAGTGGCACTTGCAAAGATCTCTTCCTCCCAGTAACCCATAAATAAATTGGCGAAACTGGGAGCAAAACATGATCCCATTGCAGTGCCTGTGACCTGCCTGTAGAGGGCGCCGTTGAATGAGAAAATGTTATTTTTTAGACAGAAATCTGTCATCTCTAAAATCATGCGACTGTGTTCGCGAAATCGAATTGGCCTACGTTTCAAAAAGTGTTCACACGCTTCAAGACCTTGTTGGTGATCAATAATGGTGTACAAAGAGTGCACATCTAGGACAATAAGGAGATAATCTGGATTCCAGGTAAGGCTTTCTATTCTACTAAGAAAATCCTTAGTATCCCTTATGTAACTTGTCAATTGTATGACAAAGTCCCTCAGAAAGTAATCAACATATTTAGAGATATGTTCTGTGACGCTCCCTATAGATGAAACAATGGGGCGTCCTGGTGGTCTAGCGCTGTCTTTATGGAGTTTAGACAGTAAGTACAGAATGGGTAGTGTAGGATGATCTTTCTTCAAGTAACAAAACTCCTCCCACTCAAGAAGACCTTTGTCCCTCCAAGTTGTCAACTTGTCCCATATGTCAGTGATGCTGTTGTTGTATGCCTCATAGGGTATGAGCATATAGAATTTATTGTCGTTTAATTGGCGTAAGGCCTCATTAATA
Source organism: Calotriton arnoldi (assembly GCA_963921515.1). Taxonomy (NCBI): domain Eukaryota; kingdom Metazoa; phylum Chordata; class Amphibia; order Caudata; family Salamandridae; genus Calotriton; species Calotriton arnoldi. The sequence continues at coordinate 1,151,193 of CAWUFW010003217.1, forward strand.
TACTCCTCTCTGTCGAGGATAACAACATTCCCACCCTTGTCCGCTGGACGGATGACAATGCTGGTGTCCTCCGTTAATGCTTTGAGTGCCTGTCTTTGTGCAAATGAGAGATTAGTATTAGGACCTCTCTGTTGTTTCCTAGACTTAAGTCTGAGGTCCATGAGCACCTTGATAGTGCACTCATGGAACGTATCGATATTATCATGAGGGAGTATAGGTAGAAAAGTGGACTTGACTTTAAAGTCAGTGCGTGCAGCGGCATCATGTGCTATCTCCATATCCTCAAGGATTTGTGTGGTGCTAGTCTGTTCACTTCTTTCTTCCCTGTCTTGTTCAAGTTCAAACATAGTGATAAGTGTATCTACATCACTAACAATGAGGTTGTTATCAGTCCCACTGTTGCTATTCCTCCTGGTATGATTTTGCCCCAGTCTTTTTAGTTTGTGCCATTTCTTTAATTTCAATTTCCTAATGTATTTGAAGAGGTCAATTCTGGTGTTGGTGTAATTAAAGGAAGATGAGGGACAAAAAGAGAGTCCTAAACATAATGTCCGTTTTTCCACATCACTCATGATTCTTTTAGAAAGGTTAACAACAGTTCTATTCACCATTTCCATATCCATTAGTAATTCTTGTTGGAGCGTGTCTTGCGATTTCCCATTGCGCCCCTTCCTCTGCCTGTGTTGCCATCGCTGTTGGAGTCTCTTTTTTCTGTTTCGGCGTTTCCTTGTCCCTTGCCTCGTCCTCGTCCTCGTCCTCGTCCCCTCGATCTCAGTGGTGGATTGTCCCTCAGTATTTGTCGACCTCGCCGTAGGACCCGAAACTCGTCTAAAACAGTCAAAACGCGTTGTGTAATAAACTCCTGGATCATTCATTGGTGACCTGCTTATTGTCCTGAGAGCGTACGTTATTGGAGACGTTTGGAATATATATATATATATATATATATATATATATATATATATATATATATATATCCACATCCTAGTGTGCCTCCTTGCACTAGTACATTAGGATACTATCCCCAAGAACCCAAGAGGAGGCAATCGAGTCCAATCGCTTAGGAGATCCGAATCTAGGTTTATCTTGAAGCAGGGAGTGTTTCTCCATTTGGAATGAATAATGATGAGGAGATGCATGTGCATCTGTAATTCTGCCTTTTACAAATAATGAATTCAGGAACTGGAGTTTACACATTATATGAAGAAATCATTTTAAATTCACTGTAAATATTCACTGTTTAAACCCATCCCTTATTGTTTCTTTTTGTATCCCTTATTTGACATGTGTTTTGCTAATTTGAGAAATTAAAGTTAGGTGTGAGAATATTAGATACAATGACAAACTATTTTTAGAATTTGAGTGTGTTTCTTTATGATTGCACACTTCAACTCCACCAATATTCTTAGGAATTGTGAATATTGAATACACTATCTGTATAAAATGTATAGAATATGTTACTAACTGAATTGTTGATTTTGTTTTTACAGATCCATTATGGATTTACCTGATCACCTTCTTCACAGCTAAATATAGAAAGTATGAGCACGGGAACCGGGTGTTTTTTTGAACAACCGCTCTCTATCATCTAGTATTATTTAAAGCTAGTGAATTAGGATATCATGTTATAGAAGGTACTAAACCATGATTATATGTTGAATCTATGAAGGGTCTGAGAAAGAAACCATTCTATTTTTGCAAAGCGTTAAAACAATTAAATAGAAATTTATGCAATGTGATACATATATACGGGGTACTATACTCATAATGACTTGTGTGGAGATTTATGAAGTAGGGTCTTTCTAACTAAACATATTTAATCTTGAATTGGTCTGATAATGATGACATTCATATTACAAAAATTTAGTGAAAATGTATAAAATTAATTTGGTTTGCAAAACACATAAGGTCAAACGCACGATGATTTTGTTTTGTACAAAGGTGTGGTATATATGTTTTACACTTTTTTAGTATTGGTGATTTGGGTGTGTACATAGTCTTTTTTCTATGTCTGCGTCATGTGAGACGCTAGCTAAAGTTATAAAAAAAAGTGTACTCAGGGTAAAGGTCATGTGACCAAGAGCTGTTGAGCTCGAAACGCGTCTTTTTTGTGCCCGTGAATAAATCTAATCTGAGAACCTTGGATCGGTGTGGCTCGTTGCTTACTTGACAGTGTAAGCGTGGTGGTGGATATATATATATATATATATATATATATATATATATATAACTTCAACCTCAGCGTGTGAGCACCGAAACGCCTTTCCCCTTCCTTCTTGCAACGGCGGTCCGCGGTGAGGGGGCGAGCCTCTAAATACAAAATTCCACGCTGAATTTGCCAACACAGCAGCCGCGGACACCAAAACTTTCAGCAAAATTATTTTATTTGCAGATTCAAGACACCTCTCGACGCGTTTCGGGACCAAGTCCCTTGATCACGAGTGCAATTGCTGTGTCTCAGATTCCTTTAAATAACCACGTGATTCAAAACAAACATGAAAAAAAGACTTCACACAATACTGAGTTTCTTCACTCCTACTTATAAATGTCAAATAAATATCACTTGCGGTTATAACATTAGTCATTAACACAAAAAATAATATGTATATTTAGAAATACATTAACAACATTTACTGCTGTATTTTGGCATTTCATGTGACCTAATTCATTTCCTTCGTATCCAACTTTATTGAAAACGAACATAGATTTGTGCCTGTGACACAACCTCGCAGTCATAGTTGACTTATACATCCCTATTAAGTGCTTCATTACTGCACCTCTAATACATTTCATACACTTTTATTTACTGGTTCAACCAACCTCAATCATGTTATCTCCGCCCACGTGGGCATATTCAATGTTTTTTAATGTTTTTAAGGTCTTACAGAACCGTTTCAATATGTTCACGTTTGTGCTCATTCCTGCCCAAGTGGGCATGTTGGTTGCTGTATTTAATACCTCATCATTACTGTAACACTATCTCTTAATGTCTGCATTCTGCTCGCGCTTCAGATTTTAAAGGCACTTACTCTCTCATTGCATCACTCAATTCTTAACAACTTCATAACAAACTATATTTATTAAAAAAGAGATATTTTTACTCTCTTGCGTTTCTTTGTTGTAACCGCGGACTCAAATCTAAAAGGAAATAAAACACAAAACATTGTATTAAAAAAATGTGAATCACCCATATTTCCTCTTAACAAAAACCACACACAACTACATTGACAACTTATTTACAACTGGCTCATCAGCATTGGTATTGACATAATTCATGCACAATTTACTTAACATCATCAAAATACTTTAAAAACCTTTTTACCAAAAAAGGGGAGAATTAAAGTTGGATACGAAGGAAATGAATTAGGTCACATGAAATGGCAAAATACAGCAGTAAATGTTGTTAATGTATTTCTAAATATACATATTATTTTTTGTGTTAATGACTAATGTTATAACCGCAAGTGATATTTATTTGACATTTATAAGTAGGAGTGAAGAAACTCCGTATTGTGTGAAGTCTTTTTTCATGTTTGTTTTGAATCACGTGGTTATTTAAAGGAATCTGAGACACAGCAATGGCACTCGTGATCAAGGGACTTGGTCCCGAAACGCGTCGAGAGGTGTCTTGAATCTGCAAATAAAATAATTTTGCTGAAAGTTTTGGTGTCCGCTGCTGCTGTGTTGGCAAATTCAGCGTGGAATTTTATATATATATATATATATATATATATATATATATATATATATATATATATATATATATCTACATCCTAGTGTGCCTCCTTGTACCAGTACATTAGGATTACATTTTAAGATTTAAATGTTTATGTATTTTATTGAAAAATGTTGAGGAATTTTAGACCATGTTTTATTGCTTATAATAATTGTGCCCCTTTGTACAAATGCTAAGATTATGGTATTTGCAAACCTGCATGGAAAACTATATTTTATTACGTCCCTTGTAACAATTTCCTGATTTGAACTTAACCTTTTAATTTTGTCTTCACTTTATTGAAATGAGGCAGGTAACAACTGATTTTGCATTTTTGCACATTTATTGCAGTTTATTGTGTTTTTTGTGGGCAAATGGACCAGGCTTGGACCAGCCACAGAAATTATGGGTCTGGTAGATTTGCAGTTTCAATCCCTCCACCTTTTTTAGCTTATATTTTACTGGATTACTATTGTTCAGTACTCTCTCCATTACTAAGTTTGTAGGGCCAAACTGTTAGCAGATAATTTGTGTGAATTGATCTTGGGCTATGGAGACTACTGAAGCAATAAATAAATATAATAATAAAAATATAAACAATGAAGTGTAGCCAGGGCAAAACATTATATCCCGCCTATGTTTTTAACCATGTCCTAAGACCCTTTTATTAAACTTTTTTACAAGGACATTTCTTAGAGACATTTTTAACATTTAGTCACATCTCACATAGCACTCACCTCACTTCACAATACCCGCTCCGCTGTAATCAGGCGTTGAAGCACAGCTGGGTTGCATTTGGCAACCCAGCTGGGACCCCAATGATGAAGCATGCCACCAACCAGGTTGGTGGTTGAGGGGTCATCTTAAACATCCTCTGGATGTCTGTGCTCCTGTTCAAATTTATGTGTCACTTTAAGTGACCACATCCCTTTGTGGGTATGTCCACGTTGTTTATTGCTTAACTAGGGGAAGAGGACAAAGCCCCATTTAATCTTTTCCTCACTCTCCTGTTGTTTATCATTGTAAAAGTATCTGACCAATGAGAGGACTTCCTTGGGTTTGAAATTTGACTTTTCATGCAAAACCCAACGGCCTCCGCTGGACCTTGCCTAATCGCTGTTCCACATTGAGATTACTTCCTCGGATAGAGCCTGCAACCTTGCACCTCTTGAGCATTTTCAGAGACTAAGGCCCTGATTTAGAACTTGGCAGAACTACCATCGTCCTGCTGTGGTGGCGGTTTCAAGTACTCTGATGAGCTGATGGCGGTCCTCCCTCTGCATTTCGATGTTGTGGCAATAGACAGTTTCCCACAGTGGTCTTTTCAGCTGGCTAACAGTACTCCATCGCTGTCTGGCCAGTGGGGTTGCACCAAGCCAATTTAGATGTTCCTGTTGTGCTGGCGGTGTCCTGGCAGCTGAGCCCTGATGGAGTGTGACCATGGTGGTGTGGAGACAGGTAAGTACTACTCATCATTATCTTACTACACATATATATTGTAAATCTGTCAATGTGTATATGTAGGTAATTTGTAATGCCAATTTTTATGCATATTGCATTGCACACCAAAAACATACACACACTATTGTATGTACACCCACAGACACCACAAGCACAACATCCACACCCCACCACCAAAAAAAAAGGAGGTGTCCATACAGATGTGTACATTTAACCATGATATGTTGTAAGATGAACACTTATGCATGACACATTAAAAAAAATCCACGTAAGAGCAATGTAAAAATACACGAGGGGAAAGCTGATGTTAACACAAGACTCATAGTGAGACAAGTGACACATGCACCTACCATAGATTCTGGCCACCCAGGGGTTGCTGAGTATCATGGTCAAGTAGCAGCAGCACAGGAAGGACCTGGACAATGGGATTCAAGATTGAATTGGAAGGAGAAACCCTCAAAAAAGTAGGTTTTCATCTCTTTTTCTTCATTTCCGCCAACGCCAATTTGGAGGTTTTCCTGCCACAGTTGCCTCGACAGAAAGACAAATCATAATCGGGTCAGCTGTATTGTTGGTGGGACTCCCACCGACAGACACTTCTGCCTATGACACCAACTTTTTAACTGTCTTTGGTACTTTTGAATGATTTACACATTTTCATTAAGTTAAGCCTACTTTCTCTGTGCCATAGCAACCAGGGGTTGAGCTGAGTGTTAAATTACTGAAACTTTTGACAGGACCTATCAGGTGAGTGATTTAATTGCTTGTGTTGGACTTCTATCCACCCCAATTAGTAACTGATGTGCTTACAGTTGATGATTCCAAGCTGGCATTCTTTGAATTCTTTAAATCCGACTGCAATGTGTTAGAATAGTACACCAAGCTAAATAAACTGTCATGTAAGTGAACAAAACCCCCTCCACATGCCGTACTCCTCTTCTACCACATTTTATGGGTGTAAGTGCCTCACTTTAAAAATTCATGAAATTTCTCCCAAATGGTTCATCCCAATTTGGCCAATCTACATACAGACATGTCCAGGCAGCACCTTCCTTGATATCAACACACAGTCTTCATCCCCTGCAAATTGAGAAATGACGGATGAGAGTAATCATTTTCCCTTGGAGCACTGCATAGATGTGACTTGACACAACCACCGGCACACCATTGGTAAAGGCAGTCACCTTCTGACAGTAATTGGGTGATGCACTATATAGCTCTGCAGGTAAGTAACAGTGATAGCATTTTGCTTGTTAAAGCTCTCCCCAAGTACTCTTAAAAAGGTGTTTTTTCATGTCTCTTTTTGCAATTTTATGTCACCACTAGATGGTGCCCTGTGTACTGATGTCTTACTTTGCTTTAAGGAAGTGCAGCCTTGCAGTACATGTGTGCTTGTGGGATCTGAAATAATAATTAGAAATAATACCACAAATACAGTTCTCTGTCAGCACAGAAGATAGCAGAATTTATTGAAGACCAACAAATAATGCGGAAACGTGCAGCACGGAGACAGACAGCATAGTCACTGAATGTCCGAAGATGTGACGTTTCTGACAGCTTTTATAGACCCAAACCACAAAAGGATGCAGCATCATAACATACGTAGCACACATTAAGCATGGTCACTTGGCCAATTAGCAAAGGCCTAGGCTGCGCTATACCATTTATGGTCCGAAAGGTACTGTTGCTGACCACGTGTCCCAAGTAGGCAGCTTCTGGGACTTTCCACTATAATGCAATGTATCAGCTGTGGTACTTTTCCAGTTAATAATGTGCAATACCATAGAACGTCCGAGAAACATTACGAAATATGATATGCTGAACTGTTTGTGCCTTAAGCGAGCATCTTTCTCGGTTCCTGTATCTTTGTTCAGAAAAGCCTTGCTTTACAATAGCAGTTTACTGACAGACACTGGAAAAGTACAATCATCTTGCGAATTGACACCTATGTCAATTTAACAGGGCCTAAGGTTTAAAGCATTTGATATCAAAATAGGAAAGATGGTTTCAGGTCTTTGGTGAAGTAAAGACATGCTACTGCACCTTGCACATTTTCTAAAGATCAGTCAGTGTCCATATAGCTGATGTATTTTCTGCCTTGTGCATGTACATTTGATGGAGCAATGGGAACTAGAACATCTCAGATATGCAACATATTCTAAAACAAAATGTGTTTCACCAGCATCAGTTTGAAGCTTGTTATTAAATCAGAATAACACTGCTAAGCTGCAGTTGCGCCAACTGGAAATCCCTACCCTTCCCCACTCATCCTCTCGACTAATGCTGTTTTGATTACTTGTGGTAATCCTCATTACACCTAGTCTAAGCATTCTTCTTACACTATTTACATATTGAGGCAATTTTCCTCCCCACAAAGACGAATGGCTTCTCTTTTGGGATACTTTTTTTCCTCCTCTCCCTCTGCTCACATGGTGGACCCCCAATTCCCTTTAACCATATCTGGGGGAGAGTGTCATGGTTGCGATGGGATCCGTGAATTACGAGCAGCAGTTGTATGCGTGCTCCGCGATTCCTCGCAGAACAGGATTGCCTCACTTCCGCCCTGAAAGAGGTCAGTGGTCTAGTCTTCATCACCGGAAGCCGCTGCCACGTCATTCAGCGCTTCCGGTACGAGCCGCTTAAACCTCTGCGGTTCCCGCCAGGTCAGCGCTTCGTATACTGAGCCTAAACCGCCATCGGACGCCCTGCCGTTACCGGATGTCAATCCAGACCTTCTGATCACCACGCTGGGAGCTGCCGAGCCGCAGGTAAATTCCCGCGCTGGAGCGCCTTGCTGATTTTGCCTATTTGTTGTGTCACTTACACGCGCTGGAGCACCTTGCTGATTTTGCCTGTTTGTTGTGTCACTTACCTGCGCTGGAGCGCCTTGCTGATTTTGCCTGTTTGTTGTGTCACTTACCAGCGCTGGAGCGCCTTGCTGATTTTGCCTGTTTGTTGTGTCACTTACCCGCGCTGGAGCGCCTTGCTGATTTTGCCTGTTTTGTTGTGTTACTTACCCGCGCTGGAGCGCCTTGCTGATTTTGCCTGTTTTGTTGTGTCACTTACCCGCGCTGGAGCGCCTTGCTGAGTTTGCCTATTTTTGATGATTCGTATTACCGCGCTGGAGCGCCTTGCTGATTTTGCCTGTTTGCTTATTGACTGATATGCACAGGAGCGCTCACGTTTTCTATTACTGTCATGAGGTGGTGTAGTTAGTCCCTTTTCTCTACTGGTGCGCCGGAGCTCGAACCTGTTCCTGGTTGTCTGTTACTTTCTCCTTAGATGGATGTTCATACACACAAGGTGATCATTTGTTCCACATAAGACTGTTGTATAAGGAGTGGGGGTTTGCGTGTGCCCGTATAATGGGGTTTCCCCTTATCTCCCCTTATTAGACGGTATTCCCCGGCCATCTTACTGGACTGCGGATGATTCCCTCCTTGTCGTCTGGACACCAACTCCATCACCTCTAGCTTCCTTCCCCGCTCCGACCGCCATCCTAGCTAGATTACACGTTCTACTGGGATAAGGTGGGTACGGTGGCGGTAGGTCATGTCGTCTCTGCAAGACCGCTTCACAAGCATAAGGTAAGACTTGTGGGGTGCCTGACAGAGAGAGCTGATGCACATCCTGTCATGCTGGAACTCCAGGCAAAAAACACTCGCTGTGGTAGGTGTGAGAAAGTTGATTATTAGTTGGGGTGGGTGGTAGTACACCACAAGCAATAATGTCACTATTCCTGTTGGGTCCAGTGAAGGTTTTATTGATTTAAACCTGAGCTCAACTCCTGGTAGTTATTTCATATTGCAGACAGGCTTAACTTAAGGAAATGTGCAAGGCATTTAGAATAGGCCTGGGCGGAGTTCGTGGAGTTGAGCAACACATAACTCCGCAAAATGACCCAAAAACTCAGCTGCGCTACACGGAGTACCGCAAGCGGGGGAGTGCATTTGGTCATGCCGTTCGCGTTGATTTTCATCGCCGATTTTTTATCCCGTGCTGTAAAATCAGTGCCAACGGCACCATGTGCAGCACAAGAGGGCTCTGCTTTTCTCCCCGAGCAGTAGCTTTCTCAACGCAAAAGGAAGGTTTCTCAGTGCGCGCAGTCGCGACCATCTGACTGCCCAGTTTGCGAAATCTCCCCGGAAGGTGGATTTTCCTCGCTCATGCTAGCCAACTTGACTTTGGTAAGCTCAAGCGAGGAAAGAACTACGCGGAGCGGAGTTTTTCGGAACTCTGCGTGCTCCGCAGAGCGCGGAATGCAGAAAACTCTGAAAACTCCGTGAACAGAGTTCACCACCCAGGCCTAATTTGGAAGTAACAAAACAGGTACAAAGTTGAAAACAGAACACAATAAAAATATCCAATTTGTAAAAATAGAGAATTGTTTAATTAACAAAATGACCCCAAAATGACCAAAATCCAATAGGAGGAACCGGAGATATACATTTTGAAAGTATTAATTAAAAACAGCACCAAAAATCACAAACCACCAATTGTGTATATCAGGTTGTGCTAGACTAGGTCAAAGTCACAGTTAAGGCCGGCTGCGATGAATATAGGGTCCAGGTTCATCCTGATATAAAGTTTATCTTTTGAGTGGTCTTTGACAAGTTATCAGTGGGGCAGGCTACTAGCGGATCTGAAGCGGGGCTCGAGGATGGCAGGTTGATGAAGAGCAGGGTCCCGGTACATTACTTGGCGAAGGCGGGAAAGCTCCAAGTGGGCAAAGTCTGCAGCCAGGAAGGCCTCAAGGGCGATCGGAAGCTGCTCGGTGTAGGCCTTGCAAAGCCCTGTAAGTTTGAACTTAAAAACTTTTCTGGAAGTCAGATGTTCAGAGCAGGTCCAATTGCAGCTGATCACATGGCCTCTTTCATGAAAGTGGTGTTCTGGCAGCTCTTGTGTCCCTATAGATTGATAGGAGATCAACCAAAAGACCTTTGGAGTTCACTTCTATATCCTGGGTACAAATGGGGGCAGGTTCAGCCTTTCAGGTCGCCTCACAGTTCATAACAGCAGGTGCAGTCCTTCTTCTGCTTCCACAGGTCTATTAGTCTTCTGAAGAGGATGCTCAGGGGTGCCAGGTGTATGCCTGGCACTAGCCTGTTGGTTGGCATGACTTCTGGTTCCACCCTGATCAATAGGGAAAAGGTTCTCAGAGGTAGACCTATCCACATTTGCTACAGTTCCTGTGTGTCCTACTGCAAACAACCCCACATTGCCCCTCCCTACCTAAGATCAAGATGGCAGAACCGCTCTTTCCCGTTGCAGAGCTCATGAGCCAACCCTGACAGTTTGACCAGGCAAATGAGCAACCCGCCCCTGTCATCACTCAAAACCGGGTCTGGGGGAAACTCCTCTCCCACTGGGATTGGTGCCTTGCTGGCTAAAAGGACAATACAGTAGGAAGGCCCAAATGATGCTACATCTCTGTGACAAAAGGGGGCATTTTTGTGCTAAGAAAATAGCGCTAAATGCAGAATTACTCTTCTCACGTAATTCTGCATAATCTCGCATACTTTTTTTTAGTAATTATATGTGATTTCGCTACACAGAATGACACGAGTTACGGCCACCCCTTGTTTAAGCCTGTCAAAAGGGTTTAGGCCTTTCAAAAGGGTTAATCGTGACAGGTCAAATTTGCAGCTTAAGCTTGCACAGTCTAGTTACCCTTGGCAGGCCTGCAGTCATGTATTGCATTGCCACTTTAGTCGCAGCACAATATGTACTGCAGTCCACAAGTGACATTTAACTGATACACCTTATACCAAGGACAATTTGTACATGTTTTAGGGTCAGAGCATATGTACTGGGGCCTATTTAGATGAGTCCCAGCACACAGTGTCCGAAAACAGCAATAGCAGTCCAAGAAAATGGGGGTGATCATGCAAAACGAGGCATTTTCCCTACAGTAGGGAAGTCAGAAAGTAATAGAACGAGGATGCTGAGAATAGGTGCAATGCAGATTACCCACAAGATGCCAAAACATTTCTGCCTCATCTGTCATCCTCCTTCCAATTCTTAGCTAGTGAGGATTTATAGAAGCTTTCATATTCAGGTTTAAGCATTTTGAGAAAGAAAAGATACAACAACACATTAGTGATGTGACACCAGAAACGTTATTCCCAACAACCAGTAAAGTCACCCAAGAAGCAAAGTAAGAACACATTATCATTCTTCCCAAAGCAAGTGCTGCAGCATCCTGCAAATTATGTCACATAAAAAAAGTAATTTGAACTGTCCATGTGGCCAAATGAGACAAATCCAAAAAAGAAGGGCCTTGGTGAGAAAGTAGATTGTCAGTTTGGGTGGATGATAATCCACCATAAGTGATAATGGCTCTATTCTTGTTAGGTCCAGTAAAGTTTCAGGGCCAGATGTATGAAGCCTTTTCATGGTCACAAAGGGTCGGATTAGCAAAATCAGGGTGTTTGTGACTGCAAAAATGTTTTTTCGTATGTACAAAACTGGAATATTACGGAATCACAAATTAGGTTTGCAACCAAATACTAATTCAGTACTTGGAAGTGGTGTGTTTTGGCTGTCCCTTCAAAATACTGAATTAGATTGGTATGCATTAATGTTTTGCATCCGAATTCCAGTTGCAAAACATCAGCATTTTACCACCTCCTCAGTGAAAGTAGTAAGTCTTTCACAAATGGGATGGGGTCTCCCGGGAACCGCTTTCCCATTGGAATGTTGAAAAAAAGATTTTTTAACAGTAAGCATTGCCATGGACCACTGCCTGCTCTTAAAAATGAAACTTATACTTTATTGTTTTATTAAATGCATCCTGTTTTCCTTTAAAGAAAATGGTTTGCAATCCCCAATTTTTTTTATTTAAAGGCAATCACAGATATGATGGACTTCATGCTGACCTCAGCAGGCCACCATCCCTATGATGGCTCCAATTCCTTTTGACTCAAAATTTTACCTCATTGTTATTAATGAGGTAGGTTGAATTGGGACCCACTAGGGATCAGTAATTTGAGAACCGATCTATTAGCACATAGGCTGGTTCACAAATTACCACACTACTCGCAAAAATAATGGTCACAAATTGCGACCAGTATTTTGCAGCTACCTCTGAGCTCAACCCCTGGTAGCTATGGCACAAAGCAGACAAGTTTAACTTAAAAAATATGTAAAGCATTTAGAAGTACCAAAGCAGTTAACAAGTCAAACACACAACAGAATAAAACCCCCATTCCAATTTATAAAAATAGATAATAATTTAATGAACAAAATGACACTAAAATGACAAAAATCCTGTAAGGGGAACCTGAGATATGATTTTTTAAATGTTTAAATAATAATAACATCTTTGAGCTGCAGCCTCAACAAAACCATTGGTGTTAGTTGGGAAAAGGCTCCGGAGGGAGAAGTCCAAGTATTTGCCCCCCGAAGGTCTCCAGTGTTAATCAGTTCTCATTCGACAGCCATGCTGATAAAGCTGCAGTTTGGAGCAAAGAGGGCTCAACGTCGACTGATTCTGGCAGCGAGATAAGTACGTAGCGGGAGCTACAGAGAAGTCAGAGGTGATGCACAGTCATTGGATCTAGTTTTCCAAATGATTTCCAGGTAAAACATTTGCAGAAAGTATATTTTTCCAGGATATTAGGAGAACTACACTTTGACATTGCGAAGGTCGAAAGACCTCAGGTGGGAGCAGGCCAAAACATTCAGGTCCCACCACAGGTCTCAACAGAATTTGAGGTCCTTGTTCTGTCTTCCGCAGGACCAGTAGTGTTCTGAGGAGGGTGCCCAGGGGTGCGATATTTATGTCTGCCACTGGCCTGTGGGTGACTCTTGATCCCTCTTAACCAATAGGGAAAACATTTTCAGTGGTATCCCGACCCACTTTTGCAGCAGTTCCTGTGTGCCACACTGCAAGCAATCTCACAGTGCCCCTCTCTGCTGAAATCTAACATTGCAGCATCTTTCTTCCCATGTGCTGACCCAGAGGTGTGGTCGGGGAAATGAAAAATCTGTCCTCTGCTGTCACTCAAAACCAGTTTTGGAGGCAGATCCTCTCCCACTGATATTGGTGCCTGGCTAACTAGAGGAACAAAGGAGCAGGCCATGTATTTAGCTATAACTGCCTGTGACAGGGTTGACCTCCTTGAAGTTAATTAAGTTCTGGGTCATTGCCTGTATTGTCATTCTGTAAGAGAAATAGAATGCATTCCCAAGCTCAAAGCTTTTGTCTGTGCTCTGGGAGCAAGTTCCCACCTTTCAAATGGGCTATTGAGCTCCTGGGTGACAATTGGAAGTTCATGCACATGAGCTTTTAGGGGCTTTAGGCAGGTCAAAAGATGACTTTTTAAAAGTACTATATGTAAAATATTTAGTACAAATCCAACTTTTCCAGTGAATTGGGCTTGTAATAAATATTTAAAAAATTCCAAGAATTAACTTTGTAGCTGATTCCTAGGTGGGAATAACATTATTTAATTTTAATACTGCATCCCAGTGCCTCCCTGTGGGACAGCTAACCCTGCTACTGCGAAAGGGCCTCTGAAGGATTTTTCACTGCAAGGATATGTATAACATTAAACATTTACTTTTAAGTACCAAGCACTCTGCCTTGTGGGCATTTAAGGCCAACTTAGGGGTAACTTATTAATATTAAAAAGGAGGATTCAGAACTGTCAAAAGGGGTTATTTTGGAAGGTTGATTTTGCCATTCTAAACCTACACAAACAGGCTACATTGGTAGGTCTGCCGTTATGCTTTGCACTGTCACTCTACTGGTAGGGGAATGTGTTTTGCAGTTCACTAATGACATTTAACTTACAAGCCCTGGGTACTCTTTGTAATATAAACTAGGGGCTTAAAGGAAAATGATAGGTGCCAATTAGGAGTATAGCAAATTCTGGCGTGTTGTAAGGGTCAGAGCACATGTGCTGGGCCTTGTTAGAAGATTCCCGGTGCATAGAGTAAAAAAACAGCAGCATCAGTCAAAAAAAATGGCAACGATAGTGCCCAAAAAGTGGCCTTTTCTTACAGCCTGTATTAGCAACCCAGGATGCAGCCAATCTCCGGATAGAGTGACTATGAACCACATGAGGCAGAATGTCTGCACTCAAATCAGTAGCTCGGGAACTGCTGACACAAATCCTATGACTAAGAGTGGAAGTAGTCGGTCTCAAACATTTTTTTTTGTCTGGATCAACATCGACAAAAAAATGATTGCTATGCCCAGTGTTTACAGGTATACTTTAGACAGATTTTAACAGTCTTCCTGACATCCTTGACCACCAAATCTTTGATCCAGCCACCTCCACCTGGGAAGGTAAAAACAGCGGCTACTATGAATGATGAGATAATGTAATTTTGTGCAAAAAATATATGACCAAATTGTAAGACTAGGGCATCTTTCAGGATGCATACAATCAGAATGTACCAGAGAACCTTCTTCAGGGCTTATTTGTAAAAGAATGTGTGCCGGTGCTCAGAGCTCTGCTCAGAAGCCCACGGCTGATGCATTAAATGTTGGTGGGCAGATCACCAAGGCTGTGTAGTCTTGAGTTCACCTCATGCCTGTTTAATCCACTACCAAACACTCCCTGGCCCTTTATGTCACTCTTGCAGGTCCCTTTTTCTACTTTTTTGGTGGTGTTTCTGTCTTTTCTTCCTTCACCTTTAAACTTTGTGTGTTTTTCCCTCTTTGGCTCTTGGTAAATGTCTAATTGAGAAAAATAAATGCTGGTTCCCAAAAATAAGTGCTGGTGGGCCCCACTGGCAACAACCAGCTCAAATTAATCACTGATTTTCTCTTGGCAGATTGAGCAGCATTGAATCCACTCAAACCAAATCAGCCAGATCCATTTGTTCACCATCATTTGGATTCATTTTTCTTTTAGTTTAAAAAAGCATTATTGAAAAATATTCAAAGAAACTATAGCAACAGCTATGAAGAAACATATCATTGAGATATGTCCTATAGAAATCTATATCAATACTAGAAAAAGGATAAAATATACACAAAATCTTATTATACAAATTATAGAATGTAAGACAGATCTCATGAAGAGAATATAGAAAACCATGTTGCAAAATAATACAAATAGCATTTTATAAACTTTACATATTTTTAATGGGGAGAAGGACAAAGAAAAAAGAGGGGTGAATTAAAAATGATATGATTTATGAATAGGCTTTCCCGTTTCCAGTTTCTATTTTTGGTAAATTCTGGTGGTTTTTTCAGTGTTTTCAAGTGATTTCAATGCCTTAAAAAACAGTGGTTATCAGTAGTTACACATTTTTGCACCATTAAAACAACAGAAACAGTATTTTTCCTATGTTTATGGAATGTTTTCTTTTATTATTGCTTGCTTTCTGCATTGATAGTACATGGTATATAGACAGTGTACGTACAGTGTATATGAGGTCCAAATACATTTTTACAAATCAAACTTATTGTAGTACACCATGCAATACTTCTTCAGTGAGTCTTTGGTCATGCTTCCCATGTAAACTTTTATCTGTGAAAAGGCCCTCTCAACATTGGCACTTGAGACAGCCAACGCTAAAACAGCCAGCAAACAATTTGCTAACTCTGGACAGTGACAGAGCTTTCCATGCCAATGTTGGTGCACCTGATGATTGCAATTCTCTGAGACAGGTTCTGCAACAAATGCGTTGAACTGGGCGCATCTGCCTTCAGAGCTATTGAAGCGGTCAAAAATGAAGCAGCAGTTTTGAAAAGACCGGAGAAAATTCATTCCCCTTTACGGAAGGGATCTAGAACTTGTGCAGAGTACCACAGTGAGGCTGCATTGACTTCAGATGCCATGGTTGGTGAAGGGACATTTCTATACATCATTGCCATTTCTCATACATTGCAAAATAAAATTTCCTGAATAGATCCTCAATATTTCTTTCCTTAAAAAGAGGCAAGCACTCCAACATGGAACAATTTGCAGTGCAAAAGTCACTACAAGTGTTGCCCAGCCTACTCTCAATGAGATGTTTCACACCTACACCAATTACGCTGAACACTTGGTAGACAAGGGTGTTTTCAGACTCTAGTTTTTTAATTATGCCCACTACAGCAGTCATGTTTTCCTGCAAAAATGTAAGAATGCAGTAGAGTGTACTTTTTTTCACATCACTATCAATATGCGACCAAAGATCCTCACATTTCTTGCCTTTGGCATCATCACTCAGCAAAAATTCTATAAATGGTTGCCACATGAATAATATAACATTCACGGCCTCTAGGACTGAGAACCACCAACTGAATGACACAGTTGGAATGACCTTTTCTTTGATGCCACACAAAGCACAATATGAGAAATATTTGTGTTTTAGTTCCCGCAACCGTTTACATAATGTTTGCTGAGTGATGATGCCAAAGGCAAGAAAAGTGAGGATCTTCGGTTGCATATTAATAGTGATGTGATTAGAATCAAATGTACCCAAAATATTAAATGTGATTTTGATATTTCCTGATTCTCTACAGTTTATAAAGTAATTAACCAAGACCTAAAACATGCTTCTGAACCCTGCATCTTTAGACAAAAGACCACAAAACTGAAAAAGCAACAAGAAGAAGAAACAATATTTTAGTGATATCCCTAAACAACAAAACTCAATCAGAATAATGTTAGCCCAGTCTTTCTTCCTGCTACCTTATATAACAAAGTTACATTGTATTGGCCCCTTCAAGAAGAAATAAAAATTACTCTTTCACTCTCTTTTTCCTTTCTCTAAAAGGCATTTAGTTTGTGGTTATGCAGGTGTTTTTTCAGTGTTTATATGTTTACACTGATGAGGGCTATTTCACTTTTGGTGGGGTTTTATAATTCATTACAGGTTTAATCCTAAACATGATAGCCTAGTTATAAAGAAAGAGGGAGGATGGCAATGAGGGGAAAGTAATGTGATAAGTAGAGGTATACAAAATGCTATATAATGGAATGGGGAATAAACACTTAGACAAAGCAAAAATCAATAAATTCAAGGAGGTTTGGTTACATCATAATTTTTAACACTAGTAGAGAAAGAGTGAGAAAGCTAAGAAGTCAAGGGGAGCCAAAGTAAATATCTTTTGGTGGCTATATGTAATGAGGAAGTGTGAGAGGTATCCAATCTATGATTATGATATTTCAAGTTCCACCATGCCATTTAGGAAACCTTCTCAAAATTATTCCAAATGGAAGTAATAACCTGAAAGGTGACCGCTAGAAGAAGATCCATCAAACTACTCCTGGCGCCATAACCCGACCATATAGCCGAGCAACTACTAAGAAAAAGATTAACAATATGAAAGGGAGGTGAGACTAAAACCAATTGAGAACTTTTACACGATACCTGCTTCCAAAGTCAAACGTTTATGACAGAAAAAAAAATCACCATTAGTGGAACCACGAGACCAACAGTTATTATTAGGTAAGAGTTTCATTTTAAATAATATAGACAACGTCTTCCATAATGGGAGTGGGAAAGAAGTCTGAAGGTCTTGTTCCCATGTAAGTTCTGTTTTAGTTTTGGCTCTATCTGGATCTTGAATGGAAAGCTGTTTGTATATGAAAGCTGCTTAAACTTCTGCAGAGAAGTCAGGAGAAGGTATAGAAACACCAAGGGATGTATGAGAAACAGGAGAACGATTAACAATGTTATGATGAAGAATATCTTGAAGCAGTGAATATTAGTGTCTATGGGAGAGAAGGTTACATAACTACATAAATTCCTCAAAGGATATAAATTCATTATTAGAGATGAACTGGGAAATGAATGTGATGCCAGAGGCCAGCCAGGAGTACCATTTGAGAATTTTATTTGATATGGTAATAGCAGGGTTGTACCTAATAGGGGATAATGACAAGAGTTAAGAAGGAGAATATACCTGAGAAACGTACATTTTATCAATGATACTAGAGTGGTTTAATATAGTCTTTTCTTTTTGCTTTATTTCGATTGCTGGAATCATAAAAGCAACAAACAAAGAACACAGACCGACATTCAAAGTACATTATATCACATTAATATAAATACATGGTTTGACAAGGTTAAAAGATAGCTAAAAAGATACTATAAAACTTTTAAAACCTACAAATTGATCGGAAATTTGAACATATTTTAAAACATCTGTATATAAGGCCTTGCAAAAGGGTATAAAAATGAGCTTAGATGCACAACCAAACATAATATGCAGAGCTTGCGAATTAAAACAATTATACTAAGATATCTGGGGAGGTGTACGGGAAACAACCAGAAGTTGAGAAGTATATAAGCGAACATAGATATTTATCCCTCCACAAGCATGCTAGTGCCCTTTAGTGCTTTGTTTCTGGTGATCCAGGCATGGCTCAAAAACTTCGCCACCCCACACGAAAAAAGCACACCTGGGTCAGTTTTTAGGATGCGCAAAGCAGTCCTATAATCACGTGTACCCATAATTTTACAAACCGGTTTTATCCAGCTGGACCTAGCAACAGAATAAGCCGGACAGTTAAACAAAACGTGGGGCAAGCTTTCCAACGGCGCTCTACAGCAAGGACATGCCTTACTTTGATACTTGTGAGAGTGCCACTTTGAGGTGGTTGCATTGATAGGAAGTGTGCCCAGCCTGAATTGCATGAATAACTGTCTGTCACGTGGTATCTGAATGTTGTCCAGGTAGGGCTCTAAGCCTCTACACTGTTTGTGGCGAAAGAACTCTTCTGTTAAGCTCCCCATTTCTGGATTGCTCAGTTCTTTGGTGTCAACCCAGTTCCAATAGGTATGCTTAAGCTCTGCCTTATTAGGTGGTATCTGAGTTTCCCATGCTTCCGTAAGACCCAACTGGGACAACAGCCTTCTAACGTTGGATATCCACTTTACCCTATGCCCTGAGTCTAAACCTATCACCTCTGTTAGAGCCGCAGCATAATTGGCAAGCTCTGGGGTGCGCATCACTCGCGCCCAAAAAGAAGAGGGCGCAGTTTTGCAATATCCCTGAAAGGCCGTCTGCCCATATCAAACATCAGGGGGTTAATGGAGTGTTACTAGGAAGCATCACCAGCTCCCTCAAAAACTTATTCTCGGACCTGCCAATATCTTCGATGTTTTCGAAGCCCCATAACTCCGCCCCGTACAACGCAGCGGCAACGGCTTTGGCTTCGTAATTGCAAGGGCTGGAGCTACCGGCCTACTATAAGAGGCCCGATGTTCTTTACTAAGAGCCCCAGCAGCACGTTTGTGATTTAATAACATCTTAGCTAGGTGCGGCTTCCAATGCATTTTGTCAGTGAGGCGGATTCCCAAATAATCAAACACATTTACCCTCTCTAGTCGAATATTATTTAAAATTAAATCATTTTTAAAAAGCCTTGTACGGATTAAAAACCATGAATTTTGTCTTTTCTGTGTTAATAACCAAACCCCTGGAGTCGCAGAATAGCTGGTATCGATTGAGAAGTTTTTGCAGCCCAATCGGGGTTTTCGACACCAGAAGGGTGTCATCGGCAAACAACAATGTAGGAACTTTCTCGCCCGCCAGGATTGGGGCGTCTGCCTGGATCTCCTGAAGAAATCTCACCACCCCATTGATGTACAAAGAAAACAGGGTAGGTGCCATGACACACCCCTGGCGGACTCCCCTGCCGACTGGAATCTTTTCTGTGACCTCCCCCTGGGAACCCCACCTAACTTGGGCGAAGTTTCCTTCGTGCAGTCGAATTAAAAAATTAAGAAGGAGAGGGGGAGTACCCAGATCCCTCAGCGTTTGCCACAATCTTAGCCTGGGAACAAGATCAAAAGCTGTTCTTAAATCAATAAAGCGAGGTAGAGACTTCCCTTACCAATAACAACAACCTTCCAATATATAAGTAATAACCTGAAGACTTGGTCAATCGTACCTGTATTTCTTCTAAACCCAGCCTGATATTGGGATAAAATGTCCTCCTCTTCAGCCCAAGTCTGTATTCGCTGGAGGAGGACTCTACCTACCAACTTTTGCATCGCATCTATTAAGCTTATTGGCCTGTAGTTTGATGGGTCTTCCCTGTCCCCTTTTTTAAATATCGGGACCACCAACGCTCCTTTCCAAGAGTCAGGAATTGGGGATCCATTGGCTATGCTATTAATCAGAAGTTGGATATAACGTGACCAATTTCTGGAATCGGCCAAAAAGAGGTCACCAGGAAGACCATCTGGCCCAGGAGCTTTACCCGGCACTATCTTAGCGATTGCCATTTCTATTTCAAGCAACGAGAAGGGGTTAGTCATGTTCCCCTCTGGAAGAACGTCTGTGGAGTCGCTTAACTCCTCCAGACGTTCATCATTAGGAGCGGAATACAATTTCCTAAAATGGTCATGCCATTCATGGCTTGTGATATGGTTAGACAAAGAGACAGAGTCTCGACTAGTACCCTTACTAACAAGGGACCAGAATTGGTTTTTGTTCTTCTGCAGACTTGCGTCTTTCAAATTCTTCCAATGACATTCATCCCACTCTATTCTAGCCTCGTGGAGGGCTGCCCTATACTCCTTTCTCGCTAATTTGATTAATTCGGAATTCTTAGACCTGATTGCAGCTGCCAATGTTTGTCTATTTAGTCTACATTTTTAGTGTACCACAAGTGCTGTCTTTGCCGAAATGCCTTTTTTTGGGCATGATTTTGGGTGGCTAAAAAAAGAGTGCTCAATTGTTCTGTGGTACGGGAGTGAGCTAAAAAGCTCCTACACAGGGCTCGGCGGCCAATAGAGTTGCCTGGAGGGCTTGAATACCAGAGGAGACAACTGCCTTAACACTAGATAATTTTATTTCATGTGCGTTGATCATATGCCATTTCAGATATCTTTTGCAGTTTGAAGGAACGATATCTATAACCGAAGCTGTAGCCCTCCTAGTTTGTTGCGAGGGCTGGGTGGCCCAAAACAATTCAGATGTCAAACAAAGAGGGTTGTGATCACTATCAGTTGTGGTGCCCACATACATGTCTAACACTTGGGCCCACAACTTTACATCCACTAAAATGTAGTCTATTCGTGAAGGGCAACCTACTCTATTATAAGTGTTAGCACCATGTGTGTCCGAGTGAGTTCTACCGTTTGCAGCTCTAATGCCATGTTCAATGGTTAATGCATTAAGTTGAATTGCAAGCGGGGACCACTTTCTAATGGGAGAAATATTAAGAGGGGGACCAACCATTTTGCATCACCATCCTCCAGCTCCAGCATATCCTCTGAGCTCAAAGGCTCAAAGGTGCAGTTAAAATCTCCTGCCACTATAATTTTCGCTTCGGGCTTGCAACTGGATAAGGAATGGTCTAAAAGTGTGACAATGGGTGATTGTTGACCTCCCTTGGTTCCTCTAATATAAACGTTGAACAGCTCCAGTATACCTCCTCCCTGGGGCCTTTAATAGTTAACCTCAGAATGTCAGAGCTCTTGGTCGATTGGACGATGGTCTGACAGCCTAAGGAAATGCTCACCCAAATGATCAGCCCTCCTGACGGGCGCCCTCTACCCTTTGTTGTTGCCGGGATGCAATAGCAGGCATAGCCAGATTTGTGGAGTGGGACCAAACTCCACGTCTCCTGGAATAAGCATATGTCAAAGCCTTCCACAAAATCATTCCAGTGCGGCAGCGATAACTTATTAAATAGACCTGCCACATTCCACGATAAAATTTTCAGCTGATGTGGGCATGTACCTGAGTCCCCCTCATGTATACAATACGGTGTTAAAGTGCAAGGTAAATCCAAAGGGTCTGGTACTAATGACAAATCAGAAGGAATGCAAGGGACAATCTCTTGTAAGCCCTGTTGAAAGTGGTTTAATATAGGGGAAGAGAGATGCTTGGATTTTTTGGGAATAAGAATAAATTGAAGAAAGGAAAAAGGAGAGATGAGCAAGAGTTCAAGGGATCACCCCAGAGGAGAGGAAGACAAACTAATGGAACCTAAAGAAGACCAAATCTTTTTCAGAACAAAAGCTAAATGATATCTTAAGAAATCTGGAAAGTTGACACCACCATTTATTTTAGGCTTTGTAAGCTTGAATAGAGAAATTTGAGCTGGATGTTTGTTCCACAAAAACTTTGAAAGTAAACTGTCCATAGAATGGAAAAAAGTGTGAGAAAGCCAAAGAGGAAGTATTTGTAAAAAACAAAATTATAAAGGGCAAGAACATCATTTTAATGGTGGCTAGTCTGCCTCACCAAGCATATATAGGGGGGAACATTTAATGGCAAGGGTAATAATCTTCATTCTTAAAGCATCTATATTGGCCTTAATAGTTTCTTTAAGAGATGAGGAATAGAAAATACCTAAACATTTAATCCTAGTGGAGTTCCATAGGAAACCAGTATCTCCAAACATGTCCTGAAAACAAAACATATTAAGATGCATGATTTCAAATTTGTCAATATTAAGCCGATACCCGGACACAGAAGAGTGATGAGACAGTAGACAAAAGAACTCAGGGATAGAGGTAAGAGGACCAAAAACATAAAGTAAACTTTTGTCAGCATAAGCCATACATTTGATATGCATATTCTTATGAGTGCAGCCAGTAAGGGTTGGGGAACGACATAAAGATTCTAAAAATGGTTCTGACGCTAGAATAAACAATAATAGAGAGAGAGGGCAACCTTGTCTGGTGCCTTCAGTGAGAGGAAAATATGACAACTGAAGGCCATTATCAAAGACAGAAGTAGAAGGAAATGAATAAAGAGCTTTAATATAATGTCAGAATTTGGGACCAAAACCGTGCCACATGAGAGCTCTAAAAAAGATATCGCAATAAAGACTGTGAAAAGCTTTTTCAGCATCCAAGGTAACTGCAGCCAGGGGAATCTGGGAATGATTAGCGCTGTGAATAATATTTAGAAAGGTGCAAGAATTATCTGAAATATTATGACCCTGTACAAAGCCGGATTGTTCAATGCCTATTAAAGAAGGAATACATTCAGTAGTATGCAGAGCCAACATTTTAGGAACAAGTTTGCAATCCGTATTGATAAGGGAAATAGGCCTGTAACTTTTGCATTCCGCAAAATCTTTATCTTTCTTGGGAATCAAACAAATCATGGCCTCCGTAAATGTCTCAGCCTTGGCATCCATAGATAAAATGTGTTGGAAAAGAGAGAACAAGTAAGGGAATAAAGAAGAAGACAATTTTGTGTAGCATTCAAAAGTAAATCCATCTGGACCTGGAGCTTTATCCTTTGGGAGCTTGGAGGTGGCAGCAGGCATTTCGGCAAGAGAAAAATCAGTTTCCAGTAGGGAAAAATCTACTTGTGAGGTTTGTGGTTTAGAAATCGTGTCACAAAAGGATTGCAAGGACTCCTCAGAGTGTGAAGTATCTTCAGTGTATAGGTTAGTGTAAAATTCCACAAAGCGGGACATAATTTCCCGATCGTGGAATAATTTATGACTTCTATCCTGGATTTTTTTTCCTAGTTTTTAAATTATTGACCAGCATCCTTCCTGCTTTGATAGAGGTACTAGAGTGTTTTGCATTTATTTGTAGTAGGATATTACTGGTATCAGTAGCAGAGGATTTATTAAAATTGAGTTTGGCTTGTATGAGTTCTTCCAATACCTCTTTGTGGGAAGAAGAATAGTATGCGTGTTCTAACTTCTTTATATGTTGAAAAAGAATAGGGGATTCCTTGGCAGCAGCCTTTTTCTTACTCGAAACATAGCTTATAATATAACTTCTTGCTTTAGCCTTAAAAGATTCCCAGACATAGTGGGACTCAACATATAGACTGGTGTTAGTCTAAAAAAAATCAATAATGAATTGCTCAAAACCCCAAGATGAATTGCTGATAATATAATAGCCAATTATTGAAATGCCATCTGTTAGAGCGAACGGAAGAAGTGGTATACTCTAGGTCTATCATTACCCAGGCATAATCAGAAACAAGGATATCTTCCACAGCCCATTTCGGCCTGTAGAAAATGACGGGTAAGGTTCTTATCCCAAACAATATAATCAATTCTAGAGGAAGAGTAATGGCTTGGGATAAAAAAGAATAATATAAAAGGTCGGGGTTATAAATAGTCCATGCATCAACATGCGCTCTATGCATTATGGTTCTGTAGAAGGCCTTTTGCATATTGTTGGGGATGTATTTAAACTTAAATTTTTGATCTAGGAAGGGGTCCATAAGTTGGTTACAATCACCCCCTAAAACTAAATTACTGTGCAGTACAGACATCAATTTAGGTGAGAGCGAGTCCTTGAAAGAGGCATCAACACCTGGAGGTTCATAAACATTGGAAAAGGAATAAGAATAAGAATAAGAACAACCATTGATATTATTAACAGAAAGAAGTAGCCATCTGCCATCAACATTAGTTTCTTGTTTTAAAATGGTGACATTTAAAGATTTATGAAACAAGATAACAACTCCATTCTTATGATTTATGGCAGATGAGCAGCAAACCGAACTAACCCAATTCTTTTTCAACATATTAACATCCTTTTCAAGGAGATGTCCTTCATGTAATATGGCCACATTACAAGAAAATTTAGAGAGATGAGTAGGAACTCTCTGCCTCTTTATAGGTCTACGAAGCCACTTAACATCCCAAGAAACAATTTAGAGATTAATCATAATAAATACAAGTAGAAAACACTATACATTTGAAAAGAAAGTACCTCATATGAATAAGAACAGAAATCATCATATCTATATCCCATTCAAGATGTAGGAAGAAAACTGAAATATGAAACCTGGAAAAGGAAAATGGGAGAATAGAAAGGGTGAAAAAAGGTAAGAAAAAAGGAGAGGACAATGAGCCCGAAAAAGACCCAAAAGATGAAAGAACAGAAAAGTATGGCCCAGAGCCCATAGGACAAAAGTCATAGGAATAAACATCAGAAAAAGCAATAAATTGAACAGAGAACGTCGGAGAACACCATAAAAGATGAACTGACCAGAGCACCTAGTACAGAAATACAGGAATAGGATTGAAGGAGTAAATGACCTGGGTGGATAGGAAAGAAAAAAAAGAAGAGTAGAGGAGGGACAGAAACAGAGAGCAACAATAAAGAATGTGCACAGATGGTATGACAAACTTACCCATCAGGGAGTGAAACTCTAGAACATACCAATAGGGGGGACTAGACAATATCCGGACAATGCACATGTCGTCTTTTTTATGAAGATGGATAAAGTCCTTGAGTTGAGGTGGGGAAATGAAAAAAATGTGGTTCTGTCTTTATATGTGACTTTGAAAGTGCATCGATGTAGAAGTTCATGTTTAGCACCAGTTGCATGTAAAGATGCATGTAGACTCATAAATTCTTTGCAACGACCAGCAGTAACCGATGAAACATCCTGAGAAAGAAAGATCTTATGACCAGATCAGATCATTTGCTTGTGCAGTTTGGAGGCTGAAAGAACTAGAATAAGTTCAACATATTGCAGGACAAGGATGATGATACCTCTAGGTTTGGAAGTAGCGTTGGCGCTAGAAACGTTTGGTGAGCTCATTGAATATAAAGGGGGGAACTGCTGGTAAGACACACTATCTTGGGTAAATTTGTTTGAAGAAAAGCAATCATGTCACCTTCCTCCGCCCCTTCCAGTATTCAATAAAGAAGGAGATTATTTCATTGATTTAGATCTTCTAAATCTTCGGTATGCCTCTAGAGAGCCTCAAGTTCCTTAGCCATAATGTTAACTTTCAAAGAGGTATCTCTAAATTCAGCAGAATGAAATTCGAGGTCGGAAACTCTAGCCTCATGAGAGGACCATTTATCGTTGGGGTTGAAGTGTAGTGGTGCTTTCCAGCAAAAAAGGTTTTAACAGTTTGAGTTCATCCATCAGACCCTCCGTTGTGATTGGGAGGGGTAATTTCCTGGAGGAAGCAGGGTCCTTTTTAAGTCTTTTACTGCCACCCACAGCGTTCTCCTTCTGATTAATTGCAGAAGTGTTGGTGTGAGAATTGTGCTTATGAGAGGAAGTACCGCCCTCCGCCATGGTAATGAGTTGATAAATGGTAAGCAAGCTAGGAATTATAAGGAAACCAATCCTCCTGAGATCCAGTAAATAGAGCAAAGTTCATAAAAAACTGCGAAAAGCATGTATTAATAATAATAAACAGTTCTGTGCTGGAAAGAGCACTGAAATATCCACAAGCGCCGTGTAGAAGATGCCCAAGACAGTGGAAGAGCTTGAGTTGAAGATGATAGAATGCTGCAATTCCTGTCAGCGCATATTTGGTGGGAAGGTTCAGCCCCACTCCGCCTCCAGGAAAAAGAAGAAAGCAATTATGAGAGTGAGAGGCACTTAAATAGCAAAATAGCACTCATTGCCCGAGCCCCCTGGCTCTCACAGTCCAAGTGCTGCTATAAAACAAGGCAGGCAGCAGCTCCAGTCAGAAAAATGAAGGAAAATCTGGACAGGGAAACAGGATCTCCGTCAGGCACGGCCATCTTATGCGCGTCGGACCACGCATCCCCCTTCATTTTGGATTTGAACTTAGGAACAATTAGCATCTCAGGATCCTTCCACTTTTTCAGAATTGTCCCACACATGATATTATGCACTTGGACCTGGGAAGTGGAAGGCTTGGCATACTAGTCAAATAGGTCATCATCATCCACCATTGGATCCTGAACAGTGTAGAGTCTCACATTTACTTCACCTCGGTCGACACCAGCCTGTAACTCAGTGTAAGAAATTGGGTTTTTGAATGAGGGGGTAAAATCCTTTCTCAAGCAACAACCAAAATCCTAGTCAGGGAGAACCAAAAAAGTCACTAAATTAGCCTGTGCTTACCCCTCTAGTAGCTTGATACAAAAGCAGTCACACTTAGCTTAGGGGCACAGTGTTAAATATTTATGCAGCACACAATAAAAGTAATACAGTGAAAACACAACATAAAAGATACCCCAGACCAATTTTTAAAAAAATGAGTAAAATGTAACAAATAAAATAAGAACAAAACAACAAAAATCCAATCAGTAGAACCGGAGATATAACATTTTAAACGTTTAAGTAAAAATAAGGAGGCAGAAATGTTAACTATGTGTTTCAGGTCACTCTAGACCAGGAAAAAATCACAAGTCTAGGTTGACCGCAATAGAGCGCAGGCCGGCGATGGGGACCAGGTTATTTCCACTGATATGTTATCTTCTTAAAGTCTGGTGTGCTAAGTTCAACACTTCAGGATTTTGCAGGAGGAGCTCAACTAATGCCAGCCAAAGGTCTAGGCCCTGGGGTGGCACCTCTTGGGGTTCAGGAACTCACTCCAGCAGATTTCCTCAGGGCTCAGAGAGGTCCACTTGCTGGTCCAGTCAGGTTCACGCAGCAGGTCAGTTGGGCAGTTACAGAGAGGCCTTTGGAGCGTGTTGTGACCCTGTAGCTCAGAACAGGAGGTCAGTCAGGTGACCCTTGGAGTCACTCTGCTTGGGATGAAGGGAGCAGGACCTTCTTCTGCAATATCCATAGGTCCTAGAGTGTATTAAAGAAGTGGTTCAGAAGGTCCAATATTTGTACCAAGTGCCAGCCTTTGAAGTGAGGGGTGAAATCCTGGCTATTCCCACTTCTGGAAAGTTCCTTCCATACCCTGCCAAGGCTCCAAGTCATCTAGGATGAAGAATGGCTGATGTCAAGTCAGTTTGTGTGTGCTGAAGGTAGCCCTTTGAAATAGAAGTGGGGCAGGGAACAACTCCACCCCAATCATCCTGGTAGGATGGACAATCCAGCTAACGACTAGTCTCCCTTTGTTTCACTGTCTGGGGCAAATACACAAAGACCAACTGCCAAGATATTCACAGCCATGTGACCCAGGACACAGGCATAATTATTGCTGGGAAGGGAATTAAAACATAATTCAAAAACATAGAAGAATGGTTTTGATAAATCCAACAGATTGCCCTTGTTGAATTTATCATAACTTGTACAGTAAAGAAGTTGTAAGTCTTTCTTGTCTGCAAGCTGAAATCCAGCCTTCCCGCAGTCTTCCCTGATTGGTCAGTGCTAACAGGATTAGCCAGGTTGCCTTGATTAGGAGATAAGTGGCTATCCAGGGGAGAGGCCATCTGCTGAAGAGAGCTCTGCAGCTTTACAGGAATGTCAGAGCAGGGGGAAGGCTCAAAAGCATGAGGCTTCAAAGAAGGACAGGACAGGCAAGGAATGCCAGGCCTACCTACCCCTGTCCCCTGTGCTCCAGACCATTACTTAGCTTAAGGAAGTGATTTGCAGATGTTAGCTGGAGGAGAGATATGCAAATGAGCCACATTGGGCGTTGGTTTGGTTAGCTCTTACTGCTCTGCTGAAATTGCAGCCATCATGTATTTTGGAAAATATGGCTTTCTGGGATAAGAAGATGCACACCTTTGAGGAATGTTCATGCATCTGGGTGGCACCCTGCACCCGATTTGTCAAGGGTGCCCCCCCTCTTGATGCCAAGAAGCTGAGAATAAATATGTGAAAGGTACATAGCCTCTCAGGTCTGCTGCAGGAAACTACAAGGAAAAGAAGAACTGATCTGCTGGAATCTGATTTTGCACCCAAAGGCCTGCACTCTGAATGACTGCACCAGCTGCACAATTTGGTACAGCAGCCCTGGGGACTGTGCCTTGCTTCAAGAAGCATTAAGGAGTGGACTCCATGCAGCTACAGGTTAGCAGAGCCTACCTACATCATCACCAAGATTCCCCATCATGGAGTGCATCCATGGGACTTTTAAGGATTTGGGCAGGTGCATTTTTGGAATTGTGGTCCAGATGATCTAGAGACCATCCAGGAGATTCTGGACCTTTGAATTTGTGTTTTGGACACTTTGAACCCACAAGGAGACCTTCAGGAAGTACCTCTTGAAGTTGTAAGAAGTTTGGAGAACTTTAGGGAAATAGCTCCATAAGGAAGCGAACCCTCACCAAATCCAGCCTGGTGAAGAACAGCGAGGGCCACTGGAAGAAAAAGCTCCAGAAAAGTTTCTAAGTGTGGAGGTATGGGGGGGCGTGGTTTAGCCGAGCAGCAAGGTGGCTCTTTGAGTGTGCTCTGCCGGCCGAGATAAAATCCTGCTAACATCTGTTCGTTAGAGGTGCCAGCGGGTCCAGAAATCAATCGCAATCTACTCCCTAAAGCATCGGGCACGAGTGGTGCCACTCAGGGAAAAGAATAAGCTACCGCTGCCCTTCTGATCGATAGGAGAAGCGGGGCGCTGCTGACCGTGGAGAGGTGACGCTGCCCGCATAGAATCTGGGCGGAGCGGGCTCGGTGCAGCGGACTAAAGCAAGGAGCGAGCAGCCCGGCCGGGCGACACAGCGGACCACGGTGAGCCCATTGAGTCACGGGGCAGCTGTCTGGGTGCGGCCGCCGGGGCCTTAAAACTATGCAGAGCAGCTGCCATTTTGAAATCAGCAAGTCGGCGATGCGACCTGGTGAGTGGGCCTGAGAAGTGGACTATACAGCCTTGCAGGCGCTCCTGAGCAGTCCCGGGAGCAACCACGCCGAGCGTGGCCGGAGGAGCTGACTGAGCGGCACACCCTGAGAAGGTAACGGGAGAGGGAGGCTACGCGATGGGAGGCGTCATTCTGGGAGCAAAACAGCGATAGAAGGCCCGTGCCGGAGCTCGGCTGAAGTAATCCTGGATTCTGCAGGTGGGGACGGCGGGGGCACGCGCCTGAGCAGCACTGCCATAGTCCAAGACATTTAGCTCAATCAAGTAAGAGGAGTCTGGAAAGCAACCGCGGGACGAGTGCAAGACGACCCTCCCCCGGTGCACCATAAACAACCACAGGACCCAAAAGCAGCGAGCCTCTGCCGAGATGGACGCTCAGTGATAAAGGCGAGGCCCACTCTGAGAGGCGATAAATCTACAATCTGCCTGCGCAGGATTTACCGGAGGGCTCCCAGTGCTCAGAGAGGGCTAGTGCATAGATCACTGTCCTAGGCCCGGGAGGCAAGACTACGGCTAAGCGCTGAAGAACATGAGCACCGCGCCTTCCTCAGTTTTATAGCAGAATCAGAGAGGGCCCACTCCCTGTACCAGAGATCAGCTGACATAAACCTCGATGTGGCGACTGGGGGCATTGGGAACAACCTCCTGAGTCATACCTGATTCAATTAAATCTGCGGAGAGCAGGAAGGTTCCTGCGGGGCGCGTGCGTAGTGACCCTACCCTTGGTGCACTATAAGAATTCGCAGGGCTCAAGACAGCAGACCTCCGCCGTGATAGGCGTTCAAAGAAAGCGCCGAGACCAGAACAAATTGATATCAGGTGCCATGGTCAGGTGAAAAATGTCATGCGCCTGTTTGTAGTGCAGCGATACAAAAGGGGATGATGGACGGAACGCTTGAGCCAATCAAACACTCACCTCCAGTCAACTGATCTGGGTTTAATCCATCATCATTCTTTAGCTCACTCCACCACCCCAGTTCAGACATGGCCATATGCAAATCAGTCTGACCCTGTGCCTCATGGGAACAGTCCAGCCCGAACTGCCAAGCCATGTCTTCCCTGGACCGGAAACAAGCATCCTAGGACCGGTTTCTGGCATTCCAGCCGTCATCAGCCAGGCTTGCTTGAATCCAGTGGCAAAGTGAGCAAGGGACCCACGTCTGGGCATACCCCCGCCGCTCACTTTGCCACTGGATTCAAGCAAGCCTGGCTGATGACGGCTGGAATGCCAGAAACCGGTCCTAGGATGCTTGTTTCCGGTCCAGGAAGACATGGCTTGGCAGTCGGGCTGGACTGTTCCCATGAGGCACAGGGTCAGACTGATTTGCATATGGCCATGTCTGAACTGGGGTGGTGGAGTGAGCTAAAGAATGATGATGGATTAAACCCAGATCAGTTGACTGGGGGTGAGTGTTTGATTGGCTCAAACGTTCCGTCCATCATCCCCTTTTGTATCGTGTTTGTAGTGCAGGACGTCACTGACATCCCCAAAGCAAGGGACTCCAGGTGATCAACGCCACACCCTGCTCACCATACAGGATGTCGAGTTGAGCTCAGGTGCACCTGCGTACTCACAAAGTGAGTGCCGAACATAGCTGGCCCACAGACATGGGCAAGCACAACACCAAACAGTCGAAATTAACCTTTGAAAATAAAAGACTCACTAGGCATATGGATATGGGCACTGAAGGGGATGGTGACAACCCCTCCACTGAAGCGGCAGTTGACCAAGGAGATGATCTACGAACACTCTTACTGGAGATGAAATCTAGCTTAAGAACTATTGATACTAAACTAGACATCCTCACTTCCCAACTGGACAAGGTAAAAAAACAAGTGGACACGCATGAAACGCGGCTGGACCAGCTTGAGAACCGCACTTCGGACGCCCACGACTTACAGATCGAGACCAAAGAGCAGTTGCTGCAGATGGATAAAGTCTTAACCCTGATCAGAGCCAAAAATGACGATCTGGAGGCTCGTTACAGACGTAACAACATACGCATAACAGGTATCCCTGAGATGACCGCCACCTCTAAAATGGAAGCATTTGTAGATGAACTGCTGCGGGAGCTGTTCGGCCCGGATCTATCGGCGGTCTTCACCGTCAAGAGGGCGCACTGCACTCTAGGCCCAAAACCACCAGTGGGATCTACTCCCCGTCCGATCCTGGCCCGGCTGTTAAATTACCGGGATCGAAATGTTATCCTGCGCCTGGCCAGGGAGCGTGGGATCATCAAGCATAAAGGTAACACTATATCATTTTTTCCTGATTTCACTCCCACGGTGCAGGCAGCGTGCAGGGAGTTTGTACCTGTCAAACGCATACTACTACAGGCGGAGATCCCATATGCACTCCTCTACCCCGCTAAGTTGAAGGTCACACACGAAGGGTCTGCTAATTTCTTCACGGATGTGAAATCTGCAATGAAGTTCGCCAAACATGTGAGCGGGCAGAGGCATGCTGCCAAGCCAGTAAAATCCCAGAACTCTAACGCAGCCCTCAGTGACAATGACTGAATTTAACATGGGTGAAGAAGGTGGACCTGGCTTCTGTAGACCTGGACACTGAGACTCTATTAAATTGGGCTTACAGTGGGCACACTCGTGCTTGATTGACATATCCAGTTAAATAACTAGCTGCAAGGTTATACGCCAGGGACCAGTTCATACACAGCTGGCTCTTCTTATTATACTCGGCCACCCCACCTCACGGCAGGGCCATATGCCAGAGAACCCACGCTTCCAGGGATGAGCTCCCAAGTTCGGTTCCCAGACTCAAATCTGGGGTGTATTGTTAAGTTTGTTTGTTAGGGGGGGCTCTATTACACAACCTAACTGGGGGGTTGGTGTGGGAGGGGGGTAGAAAGGTAATGTTGTAGTTAGAAAGTCAGTCAGAGTAGCACCTGAAGGCAACACACTCATTGACAGAAATTACGAAATTCTAAACAACATGTCACAGTGCCAACAGAGAGACGTAGAAACCCACAAGACACTCAAGGAGATGATACACGGGGGAGTCATTCAACATTTTGGACATTACACGCAGAAATCAGTCGGTCATCATGCGCATCCCAAAGTGAAATGACAAACTTTAACTTCCTGACTTGGAACATTCGAGGACTGAATGACTCAAGGAAGGCCAGACTGGTCCACTCATATCTAGGTAGGCATCACATTGATATATGCTTCATACAGGAAACCCATTTGAATAGCACGTCCCACCTCAAGCTACATCATAAACGCTGGGGGCACATTTTCTCTTCTATTTACCCAAATTATGCGAGAGGGGTTGCAATTTTAATCCGACAGGGGTTGGACTGGAAGACGACTGACTCACATCTAGATCCGAAAGGGTGATTTGTGATCTTGGGAGGCGTGCTTGCAGGGGTGAAGATAACATTAGCGGCAGTATATGGGCCGAATGTCGATTGGCCTGATTTCTTCCAGGACATCTGGGCTAAAATTCAACTAATAGGATGCAACACTATAATGTGGGGAGGTGACTTTAATGCAGTACTGAACGACACTCTTGATAGAACGGGATCGTCCCGCACTTTGCACCCCAACTCTAGTGATGCACTGAACGCTATTCTCACAGACGATCACCTGACTGACGTTTGGAGACGCAGGCACCCGGGTGTGGCTGAAGGCACGTGCATACCGGCACACCACGGAGCGTGGTCGACTACTGGCTGGTATCCCCAGACATCACAGCCTGGACAACAGAAACTACACACCTCCCTAGAACATTATCAGACCATGCCCCTCGTCTTCTGAAGCTGGTCATTCCAGATGAACCTCAAAAAATGTATAGCTGGAGACTCGCCCCAAACGCCCTTCTTGACTCTGCTTTTAGAGAGGAAATACACAAAGATATTGAAGAATACTTCGCAACTAACGAGGGGTCAGTATCTACATAAGCTACACTGTGGGAGGCGTTTAAAGTAGTGATACGGGGGAAATGTATAGCAAGATGCGCCGGGGTGTTGAAGGCAATCATGAGCATGCTGGCCACCATTGAAAACCGCATCAAAGAGCTCAAATCTAAATATTATGCCTCTGAAGATCCAAAACTTCTGGTATCCATTAAAGAACCCATCACCGAGTTTGAGGAAGAGGCGCAGCGCGAAGTAAAATTCATGGGCAAATACACACAAGCAAGACACTATGGGGAGGGTGATAGACCAGGCAGGACTCTAGCGAACATGCTCAGAATGCCCCACAACGCCACATACATATCAGAGATCAGAGGTGACGACCAAACTTTAATCAGAGGTTTCCACGAGATTCTAGAACGTTTCACTAAATTCTACTCTAATTTATATACGGCCACTCATAAGACAACCCCTGAGGAACTCCAACCCTATTTAGACTCAATTGGATTATTATGGCTCGAGAGGGCACACAGATCCTATCTGGATGAACCATTCACATCAGAAGATATTTTGCAGGTGATCGGCAGCCTGCCCCTAGATAGGGCCCCAGACTCTGACGGTTTGACAACCACGTTCTATAAAGCCTATGCTCCCCAACTGGCACCTCACCTCCTCGCAGTATTTGAAGAAGCACAAACAACTGGCACGCTTCCCCCATCCATGCGAGAGGCGATTATACAAACACTACTGAAACCCGGAAAACCAAGCCATGAGATAGACTCATATAGGCCCCTGTCATTAATAAATATAGATGTCAAGATATATGCAAAATTGCTCGCGAATAGACTACAACCATTGCTCCCCCTCATAGCAAGACCAGATCAGTCAGGATTTATTCCTGGTAGATCCACAGCTCATAATATTCGTACCTTTTTTACAGTATTGCATTATCTGAACCCAGAGTCGCAGGCACTTGTGGCGTTTTTAGATGCCACTAAAGCATTTGATTCGCTAACATGGCCATATTTGTTTGTCATCCTGGGGAGGATTGGGATTAGCCCAGCATTCATAAAACAAATCAGTTTCCTGTACACGGAGCCATCTGCCAGACTGCATTTATGACATGCTCTCAAGTCCCTTCCGTATTACCCGAGGAACTCGGCAGGGGTGTCTTCTCTCCCCACTCCTTTTTGCTAGCACGATGGAGCCGGTAGCCGCGAGGATCCGTCAACCTCATGCAGCAAAGGGACTGGGATTCAGCACCAGAGGGTTCCTGATTTCGCTATATGCGGACGGCATGATGTTATACATCACAGATCCAGTAGCAAATATAGCCCAAATCCTCAGAGAGCTAATAAAGTTCTGTGGCCTCTCCGGTATATTCATAAATTGGGCTAAATCAACCCTGTTCCCGCTAACTGATGCAACTAAACCCTTTGACTTAGTCTACCCGCTGACATGGGCGGATGGTCCAGTGAAATACCTGGGCATCTGGCTAAGTCGAGACGAACAAGAAATCTGGAATTTAAATTACGGCTGTGCTGTTTCTTGGCTGGAAGGGAAAATAAAAAAATGGGCTAAATTACCAATCTCTCTAGCTGGCAGGATAGCTATCACAAAAATGATTGTACTACCCAAGTTTCTGTATGTATTCATAAATATTCTGATACCGCTCACCCAAGCTTTCTTTAAAACTCGTCGATCTCTGTTAATTTCAATGGTTTGGGCAGGGAAACAAGCGCGCGTC
Source organism: Calotriton arnoldi (assembly GCA_963921515.1). Lineage (NCBI taxonomy): Eukaryota > Metazoa > Chordata > Amphibia > Caudata > Salamandridae > Calotriton > Calotriton arnoldi. Next base: position 1,186,356 of record CAWUFW010003217.1, read on the forward strand.
TCATGGGAACTGCTTATACTCCCCCTGACGCAGGGAGGTCTGGGGGCCCCAGACATGCAGCTTTATGCCTTATGCGCACAGGCTCAATTTTTTCATTACTGGATGCACCCGACCCCATTCCAGCCTCATGTGGCAGTGGAAACGGACATAGCAGCTCCGGTCCCGCTCCGGGTGGCTTTATATCAGACGTACCGGAAGCCTAGTGATGGGATTGATACAGTTGAGATGCTTCGGTGGGCCTGAGACAGACTTCGTATGAGAGCTAACCTTGAAGTAGTGTATGCACCCTCTATCCCCCTCGCATGCAACCCGATGATCCCTGCTATGGCGGATGGTGGAAAAGTGACTTTAGCAAAATCAATGGGCTTTGTGACCTTTGCGGATTTATATCCAGAGGATAACTTCTGCCCACCACCAGACCCCTCGACCGAAGGCGCGAGGAGTTTTTCTGAGCTGTTTCTTTACTATAAAATCAGAGCCACCTGTAGCCAATTACACACAACCTTCCCCAATCCCCCACCTCAACTGCGGGCTTTAGAACAGATCATAACGAATTCGTCGCCACGCAAGATAGTCAATCGATTATATAGCTCCATGCAGAATGCTACCCAATTGACTGGATCCAGGGCTTACCATAATTGGAACACTGAGCTAGACGGCCAAATAACGGAGGATCAGTGGGCATTCTGATGTGGTCAACTTCAAATGCTCTCCCCTAATTACAAACTGAGGTTAATACATTTTAAATACCTACATAGGTTCTACAGGACCCCCTCCCAATTATATCATATGGGGGTCAGGCCACACGAGCCCTACTGGAGGTGCGCTTTCACCCCAGCCACCTTCCTACACATGTCCTGGAGCTGCCCGCCCATAGCGGCCTACTGGTCTGACATTTTTAACAAAATTCAAGAAATTTTGGGCACGCCCAACGACCCACTGCTGATCATTGGGGTATTGGGTATGTGAAAGACACTAAAGCTGAAGCTCGTAAACTACACGCCATGTTACTTTTGCTAGCTAAACGTAGAGTGTCAATTCATTGGGGGGACAAAAGAGCTCCCAGGGTAAAAGCATGGATCCGAGATGTCACTTTCAGTCATAACCAACTCTCCACTTTCTCGGAACTAATGCCCACTGCCTCCAGACCGAAAGATATTTGGGGGCCCTTCCAGGATTGGCTGAAAATGCTCCAGTCTGAGCACACTACCACACCAGTCCGCACTGACAAACCCGGGTTGGAATCACCAGGATCACAGGATCAAGAATAGATCCGAAAATCATCACCCTAGAATTACAGTAGTGAATAGGTACTACATCACTCCCCATGAGAGGTTTGATACAGGAGGGTCAAATGCATAGTGTCACTTTGCGATCTCAATGTAGGCTAGCAACACTGTCAAGATATTCTAATGCGATATTGTCAGATATCATGATGTTCTCTGACTGTTTGGTTTTGTATGAAGCGTACGCATTTGTGCTGAACTTTATACCTGATCAACTTGAATTATTCACTGTATGAAGAATGTGCATTAATGAAAATGTTAATAAACAAATTTTCCCCCAAAAAGTGTGGAGGTAAAAGTTTGACTGGAGTCTCCCGCATAGTGTATACACACAGGCCTCCATCGCGGTCAGCCTGGAACTTTGACCTTGAACCTGTCAAGTGCGTCCAGTCCTCCCAGAGTGACGCTATAGGTTTTTAAACACTATAATGTAGTTAATCTTTAAAAATTCATATCTCCCGTTCCCTACATTGGATTTTTGTCATTCTGGTGTCTATGGTTCTTAAACATATTTACTATTTTTATAAAGTGGTGTCTGATTTTTATTATGTGTTGTGTCTTACTTATTTTTGTTTTTTAAATGTTTTACAAATCTGTCTCCTAAGTTAAGCCTGACTGCTCAGTTACAGCTACCAAGGGTTGAGCAAGGGACTCATTTATTGAGACCTTTAATGATCCTTATACCGTGTTAGTGGACTTATTACTCATGGTAGGTGCATATTTACCCCTACCAATAACCCACTTTCCAACAAAGACAGAAAAAAAGCAAGAAGAGCTTCTCCTCTCTCACTCAGATATGATTGGAGGGAAGAAAGAATCCAACATGGGGAGAAGAGTGACAAGGATAGAAAAAGAAATCCAGGGAACAAAGCCAGGAACGTCTTGGGTCTATGGGAAGGTGACCCCCTTCAATATGTAAACAAGAGCTGTGCTTCTAACAACTACAAGTGTAATATGTTTGCCTCTATGGGGCATGGAAATTATTGTACTATTATCCATTAGCACTGGCATCTCTAGAGCGGGGCCAGATGGACTCATGCCCCAGATCTATTTGTTCTGCCCCCTTTGTTCCCAACCAGCACAATTGTTGAATATGCCAGGAGACAACAGAAAAAAAACTGACACTGCACTTTCCTTCACACATTAATTTATCCAACTAGCCTTCATTGCTAAGCAGTGTTGTTTACTTAAAATGATTAAATATGACTGTCTGTGTATGTGTATGTACATATATATCACGGCCACTGTAATTAAATGAAACCGGAGGACCAAATAGGGCAGCAGGGTTGAACAAATTATGCACCAAGAAAGGGCTATACATACAGCGCATCCCGGCACATTTTGTGATAGTATTACTTATCTATTTTCTCATTTTACACGTAACCACTGACTGCACAAAGGTTTCACCCCATTAGTGATGATTTAGACCCAAATATCTATCTATCTATCTATCTATCTATCTATCTATCTATCTATCTATCTATCTATCTATCTATCTATCTATCTATCTATCTATCTATCTATCTATCTATCTATCTATCTATCCATCCATCCATCTATCTATCTATCTATCTATCCATCCATCCATCCATCTATCTATCTATCTAACCTTTCTAGGTGGCCCCATCTGTTTTAGCTGTGGGCCAATGAATGCCTACCCAATGTTTCTTTTTAGAGATGCCACTGCCCATTAGCCAAGTGTCAGAATCTCTTTCAGAGGGCCACAGGGCAAGTAGGAGTTACTAGGGTTGTCGCTTTTTACTGATTCCAGTACCCAACCTACTATTGGTCCAGAATTAACTGGGCCAAGAACTACCCCTTCAGCACTTGACTCTCAAGGGCAACACGGGTTGAGCAGTACAGGCTATTCAGAGGGAGGTTGATGCAAGGTATGCAAGGGCTCATAACACAAAATGGTGTTTGTACAAAATATCGGGAAAAAATAATTGTGTTGCAGAATCTCATATTCATATATATTGTGGCAGGAATACCAATGTTAAAAATATCATTACAAATGTTGTTTTTAATATGGTTGTAAAAAAATATCGATGTAGTAAATATTGTGGGATATAATATCTTTTTAGTGTGTAATTTATTGTTTTTTTTTTCAATGTGCCTATATTTATTTAATTTTAAAAAATGCTTTTCATTTAGAAAATTGTTATAATTTGTAAATTTTTAATATTTTTTTGTAATTATTGATTTTTTTTTTAGAGGGATGTTGGGTTGATAGGGGTACTGGGGAAATTTTTTAAAAAGTTTGGATTAAAATTGTTCATTTTAAGTTAATAATTTTTTTATGTATGCAAATTATTTATTAATTCTAAAATGCATTTCATTGTTTAAAAGCTGGGTATAATGTTCAAGAGTTTTTGGTATGTTTAGATGTTGTCATGTTGCATTATTTTAAATGTATTATTAAAGTCTGATTATGTTATTTCTAAAATATGTGATGTTACTTATGTTTTAATGATTAAGGGCCTTATTAAAAGTTTGTCGATCCTCCTGTCGGCCCACCACCACCATGCCAAAAGGAGGACTGCCAAACCTGTTGTGCGCCCGCCCGCCCGCCCACCAGATTATGAATATAATCCATGGCGGCGGGCGGTGCTGTGGCAGTCTCACAGTGGCAGCTGTTTAAGGCTCATAGGAGATCCTTAACAGCAGACTGCCACCGTGACATCACCTGCAGCACGTTCCTGCATGGTGTGGCATGCACCATGTCGTGCATGTAATACCCCACAGTAACGGGGGTGCAATTCCAGGGGGCACAACATGTGCCCCCCTGCATGCAACCCCAGTCACAGAAGCAGCATGGGGCCCTGTTAGGACCCCTTACTTCCATGTTCACCAACCTTTTCATGGCGGGCTCACCGCCATGTAAAAGGTGTGGAAATGAAAGTCAGAATATGCTCGACGGCAATGCCAGCATATTCCTGGCCCTTTCCGCTGTGTGACCACTGCTGGACCCAGGATCCCAGCAGTTGCAGCAGTCCTGTGGCGTTCCGACCTCCACACTGATAATACTACGGGTGGACCCACAGTGTTGGCGGTGGTCGGACCGCCACCGCAAGTACGGTGGTCCTGTGGACCGCCGTACTCGTAATAAGGCCCTAAATGTTATGTATGTATTTATTTGGGACTGTAATGTATAGTACGGGTGGGTATCTAATGTTTCTTTTACAGGTTTGTGTTTATGAACGATTTTAATAGGAAGTTGGAGTGTGCGCAGGTGGTCTCCCGCCCGCACTATTACGAGTTGTGCTGTATGAAACGTCGACCATGGTGAGGGCGCTGTTCCCACCAGAACCGCAGTGGTTTGAAATGTTTATAAGGCATCCTCTGATGCTGTCAGGGCCAAGATGTACCCGCCGAGCCAATCACAACTTCACAGTCGTACTGGGGGTCTCCAAGCGGCGGTTACCCAATGGCAGTAGACCGCCGTGGTATGCACTCTCCACCACCTGTAATTTTGATTTTGCACTTTTTCACCAATATCACTTGTTAAGTTTTCCTTTCATATAGACACTCAGATTTTCTTTTTATCATGCCTGGCACCAAAAACCCACGGTTTACTGAGTCTGAGTTGACAGTCATGGTGGGTGAAATCATCAGAGTAGAGCCCCAAATATTTGGTTCCCAAGTCCAGCATACTGCTCTCAGTAGGAAAAGAGAATTGTGGGACAAGATAGTCAGCAGAGTGAATGCTGTTGGTACCACCCTGTGTACACAGCTGGAAATTAGGAGGAGATGGACCGACTTCAGGTTGAGCGTGCTTACCTGGTACAACAATCACCACCTGGAGGCTCAGAGGACTGAAGGTGGACCTACCAGTGCCCCATTACAATTATTTTCCTGGGGGGAGAAGGTCTTGGCTATCCTGCATTCTGAGGGCTTGACAGCAATAGCTGGGGGAGTGGACTCTGGTAAGTTACACTTCCATAAATGTCACAATACCACAATGTCCTGTTTGCTCTCAACTCTACTTTTGATATTGGTGTATGTATCTACTTTCCTAACATGCAATACTCAAAGTATCAGAGATGATGGTTTGTCTGTGGTAATGTGTATTGTTGCATATATGAGCACATGTATTATACTCCATGAATTGCCACATGTTGGAATGGTATCTTTAAGTGGATTACCATACAAATATCAACCCAGAACCCATGATATATGTTAACATGTAAATGTATGGTCCATCTCAAATGCATGTTGCCAACATGTATGTTATACTAACGTTTTTTCAAGTTTTGGTAATATGAGATTGAAGTGACTACAACTAGCATGAGGCCCTGTGACTGGAACTCTAGCCAAGATGCTATACTCCTTTTGCCCCTTATCACTTGCCTACCATGTAACAACTGATGTTCAGTAATCATGGACTCTGCAATGTACATACAATGCTCCACTCAGATATATGTCTGAATACTTTGCTTGTTGGTGTCCTGGTCTCATCAACTGAAACTATTGATGGCATGAGTGACATCATAACAACAGTGTACCCCTAATATAAGTAAGCCATGAAGGAAAGTCAGCTGGTTAGCAGTGGCAGGTGAGCCGTTGACTCCACACGCCTCACATGATGAACAATGCTAAGTAAACAACCAAGGTGTGTGCTTGCCTGTATTATGCACAACTAGGCCTTGGAATAGTCAAATACATGTTATGACAACAATGTGGTGTTTGCAAGCCAAAATGCCACATATCAGCACATCTAATGAGCCGATGAAATCTACTACATGTATTGAATGTCTTCAAATGTCTAGTAACCAACTTCAACTCCAAGCAAATAGATCTCAATACTAATCTCTATCTATTTTGTTTCATTCTAGGTCTCTATTTACTTTGACACAAATGATGTGGATGTAGATACCTCGCTTCCAACAATAGCAATGTTCTCTATTTCTCAGCAGGTCGATCGGCCGCAGCACCTGCCCAGAGGTTGAACACTGAACAGACCTCCGCTCCACCCCAGGATGAAGCCCTCTGTGATGACAACACTCCTGGAGTTGTGGGCATGGATTGTGGTCCTGGCCCATCTGATCAGCCTTGACAGACACTAAGAGTGGCACTCACTGTGCCCACAACAACACCTCCCACCCCAGCTGCAAAATCACACCCAACCCCTACACCCCCAACCTGTGTACCTAGCAGAGTCAAAACCATCATATGCCCCCCAGTCCTGGATTCTGAGGTGGCTATCACCATCTCAGTTACTAAGGAACTAGGACCTAGTGGGAGCATGCAACCTGTGCCAAGGGCACAGGCTCATGGGGCTAGCGATCGTGGGAGGGTAACTGTGGGCCTGCAGAGTGCTCCCATTGGGGCCACGGACACCCAGGCTGCCATATCCCAAGTCTTGTCAGTCTACCAGGACTTCCAAGGTGTGATGGGCCAGGTACTTACTGAAATATGGGAAATGAAGCAGCTACAGAGGGACACATACCAGGAGGTTGCCGGCATCCACACTGAGGTGACTGTCTTCAACATCAAGAAGGCCTCCCTGGTTGGGGGCTGCAGGGGATCAACTCCACCATCTGCGGGGCTTTTCCACCTGCCTCTACCCCTTACTCTGGTCAAAGCCCATCCAGGCTATCAAATTCTGCCGCAAACCACAGGAAGGGAGGCCCTGTCAGAGGAGGACACGCCTGCATGCACCCCTGTTTCAGCAGCTGCCGATCTCCCCTCCGGCAAAAAGAGGGAACAACCACGCAAAAATCCAGGAGGTGGGGATGGGAAGATACCCACCACTGTCAATAAGAAACTTCGACCCTAATTTCCTCCTGTGTTTGCAACACATTCACTTTGTGGATTATCCCTGCCCACATTTTCATACCTGATGAGAATAGTATGTTGGACTTTAGACTCTAGACAATTTGGACTCTACAATGATGGTTACATCTACCATGACTGACTACTTCATTTTTGGGTTTTCAATGTGTAATTTATAGTACACATTTTGATTTTATCCTTGCTCATTTCATTAAATACAGATGTCACCGAATCATTGTCTCCTGTTGTAATTCTCACATATAATATTGTAAATGTACTACATTGTGAACTTTGCAATGTCAAAACTAGTTACTTCTGGAAGCATGGGTATGTTGTATGTAAACAATGTTCAACTCAGGATTACTACCAGGTCACAACAGCATATACAAACAAGTGTCTGGTCTGATACCATCTTTATTCCATTGTTCAAATCATAGGCTGACCTGATGTCAGACACATAGCAAATAAGACATGACTTAATTATACTGTGTCAGTGATCACATAACCAGTTGCAGACTTTCACAACATGGAAGGAGGGAACACATCTGACACTATCCTCTGCAATAGGCAACATTAAATTAGGTCTACATCATCAGCTGGAGCCGTATGGCCTACTTCACAAAAGGAATCTCACATCAAATAAAAAAATAAACAGACACATGCCAGTACAACAGTTTCTGACAACAGGGTAATTCCAATCCAGTGTTGCTTGCATTTGGTGGAATGTCACAAACAAATGTCAGTGATGTGCACAACAGCTACATACAGTTCATACACAATGAAGATTTATCCATTGTTAAGAAAGACTAGCATGAAGTGGGCCTAACGCAACATTGTGTTGGATCACATGAAGACACACATATTGCATTAGGACCAATACACCACAAGGAACAAGTCCAATGGAAGCCACATAACTTCCATTCTATGGCTGTGCAAGATGTCTTGGTATTGGCTTTGTACACCCAAACTCTGTGACAGACATTCCAAGGACCAATCCATGTCCAGTTCGTACATCTGAACAGCATCATATACCTGCTAAAGGCACAACTCTGAAATGTCCAAATGAAGATTCCATGGTGAAGGAATCTAACACAGACCAACACAGAGAGGGATTAGCTAAGAAACCATAATTATGGCACAAATCACAAAGTCAACTCCTAGAGAACACATTCCCAGATAACATTTATAACTAAATAAAGATGCACTTACAAACAAACACCTTTCCCCAGACATTGGCAGAGCCATGTATTCCTAGTATGTAGTATTAATATCCTCCTCACAACATCACAACAACAGTTGCACTAATAGTCAGTCATCACATCTTACACCATACTTACACTCAGGAGAAAAAGTTTCAGATGACCGCTTGACATAAGTCCATTCCTTCATCTTCACCACTATCAGCATCATCATTTGGCATTTCAGGTTCCTCAGCTGGAGCCTCTTCATGGCATGCATCCTCTGGGATGTAAGGGATGTTCCGTCGCAGGGCAATGTTGTGGAGCAAGCAGCAGGCCAAAGTGATCTTACACACCTCCGAGGTGAGTAGAAGAGGGTTCCCCCAGTCTTGTTCCGACATCTGAATCTGGCTTTCAGGAGCCCAATAGCCTGCTCCACTGGCTGTTGTGTTCTTCCATGGGCCTAATTGAAGTGGACTTCCCCTGGCATAGTAGGATTCTTCAGTGGTGCCAACAAACATGGCCGGTTGGGATACGCTGAGTCTCTTAGTTGGGTGACAGACAGTAGTACAAAAATGAGTTACAAACGTTCACATTAGACTACCTGACATTACCCACGCAAAGTTAGGACAGCTCACACTTACCTACAAGCCAGGCCCTCTCCGGTAGTATCAGCTGGGGTATGGTGCTCTCCCGCAGTATGAAGGAATCATGTGCAGATCCTGGGAACCAGGCACAGTCATTTGAGATGTAGAAATCCGGTTAGCAGACAACTTGCATGTTGATAGAATGGAAGTGCTTCCTGTTGCGGTACACTTGTTCCCTGGCTTGTGGAGGTACTAAGGCAATATGGGTGCCATCTATGGATCCATTAACATGAGAGATGGTTCCAAAACTATAGAAATCAGCATTCACAGTGGCTAAATTCTCATGTCTGGGGAACTGGATGTAGCTGTCCACGTGTCTCAACATTGCTGTAAGCACCTCTTGGAGTACACGACTGAACATCGGTTGTGACATTCCATCTGAAATAGCTACAGTGAATTGAAAGGAACCCGAGGCCAGAAAATGCAATACTGACATGAGTTTAACAATTGGTGTGATACCTGTAGTGATGTGAGGGAAGAGGTCAGGCTCCAACTGATGACATAAATCCAGGATAGTTTGACGATTTCAACAAAATGTCTGAATGACATGCCTTTCTTCCATGGTCTGAAGGTCTGTAAATGGGTAGTACACTGGAGGCTGGCATCTCCTCCCTCTCCCAGGGTACCTATGTGAGGAGTCATAATAAAATTGTACTTTGGTCACAGTGTCCAAAGTACCATATATGAAGAGTAAACCTAAAGTCATGTGACAAAACATAACAGCTTTATGAAGCATTACACATATTTCACATCATTATTATCTACACTTAAACATCCTCCAATAATCGCCAATGTGACCTTCCATTGTATGTAACAGAACTGTGCACATCAGCAACTCAGACAAGTTACATTTGCACAATATTAATGTTTTCGTGCCATTTCATGTGAAAAACCGCTGACCGCGGTTTACAGTGCACCATGCACATTTTGTCATGTGCACAGTAATGCACTACACATATGATGTTTTGTACTGGACATGGCATGTGAAGGGAGTATTTCAATGGTTAACATGTTTTGTCTGATTTGTAGTGGTGGTGATGCACCTAACAGTCACAATTACTGTCTTTCCTACCACTAAAATGGCGGATGCCTGACCTCGCATATCGGACATTTGGGACGACCACCAGCGCTGGAAGTCGACCACACGGTGGGCGGTTGCCACCACGGCAGTCACAGCCATAGGCTAACGTTGGTGACAGTGATGGTTGCGGGCCAATAGCTGTGTGAACCTTTGCTGATGACCATATACGTGGCGTACTAGTATGCACCGGTTTGAAAAAAACCTCACTTGCCTCCTGACACTGCTATCAACACCTCCTCCACTTTAGCTGCTGTTTGCCACCTCTCGGAGCAGTCATGCCAGGCTAAGCCAGTGACAGGGCCCGACCATTCTCTCCAGAGGAGCTAGATACCCTAGTTGATGACGTCCTTCCCCTGTATAACCAGATCTATGGCTCATAACTATCCCAAATACAGTTATTTACTCTGTTCAACTTCTTCCTTTCTGTTCCCCTAGGCTACAATGTGGCTCTGAGTTCCAGAGTGTAGCCATATTGTGTTGTTTGGTGAAATGAAGTAGTCCCAACATAGGCCCAACATAGGCCAATCGTGTAATGGAGTATGAGGCACTGTACTTTGTCGAGTGAACATCAGCATAGTATTGTGAGATAATCCCTATATTGTACATGTGTTACATGCGCATATGTGCATGTCTACATTTCATTGTATCTATTATGATTTCCCACATCACATCATGGTGTATGTGCCAAGACATGTATAGACTTTACATGATGAGCTGTGTCTGTATAGTGGTAGGGGAATTTGAGGATGATGTTAGCCATGTGCACAGTCCCACAGATCACTCGGTCCACATCAGGTATGGCAAAACTGTAGTCTGGGAGGTAGCTATACCTCACAAACCCCTTCAGAGTGCCACACAACCTTATGGTCACATATTAGAGGGGCAGAAGAATCACTTGTATGTATTGCAGTGGTGTAAATGTGGTGTTCATGTGGGATTAGTATGTTCAGCCTGCAGAGAGCAAGGCCTTACAAAGAGTTGTGGGCAGTCTGGTCCATGGGTCAGGCTGGGGCAGAATCACTGTGGCAAGACAACTGAGGCCCAGAGAAATGCCTTGGTAGACCTGCAGATCCATGGATGTCCCCAAAATGAGTTTTCTTAACCACTATTAGCCCTGATAGCCATTACATAGACCATATTTGGAATGGTGACTGAGATAACACCCTGACCTGATACTTCTTACAATTGACCCAAATTGTCAATGTGTGTTTGAAGGAAGTGGCCCGTTTAGGGTCACCCGGGTCACTCATGACCACCTCTCAGCCTTCCATACCAAATGAAGAGTCGGTCAGACAGTAGAGAATACAAACCAATATATGTTTATTCAGATACACTCGAGCGGAGCCCGGTCTGCCCAGTCTGTTAGGAGTGCTGCAGAGGGACTGACATCAGCAAACATGGAGATACATTATGTACAATTCAGAACCAATGAAGGCACGCCCATGATGGAATTTTCCAGGCAGATGCAACTGAACAAAGAAGTGCAGAAGGATAAGTTTCGATTCTGAGGCCGGGCACACACTATCTCCTACTCAAGGTCGTTCTGTCCGTACCTACCACTAGACTGGTGGGAGAAGGCCTCTATCTGGTGGGAAAGGTATACGCTAATAGGAATGGTGTATTCATTAGCAAAGCAAGGCCCAACCTTGGAAAAAGGAAAATTACCACAGGCCGTTTCTCGAGAAGGCAAGGATTAGTTTCAATCAGAGTTCAAAATGGCAGCCAAACATAAAATGGTGCCGCGAATGCTAACTTACATAGAATAATTCACAAGCAAAGATAGCGAAAACATTTTCATTCCAACAGACCCTCCTTTTAGCATGAGCTAACTATTTTCAGGAAATGATCAATGAAAATATAGCATTTTGGAGGACAAAGGTACATCAGTATTAGGAGCAGTTCATATAGTCAGTATAAGGGATGGAGGCTGCAAGGAAAGATGTAGTCTCAAAAATACCTTCATCAATCTGCATTAAGTCGTTAATATCTTTTTGTATCATAATTGCGGCATTAGTATCATGAATTGACATTTTCTGTTTGGGGTGAGACTATTGACACAATAGGAGCAACAAGCTGGTTTACATTGTATGCAGAGGCAACATGTAAAGAAGATAGCGGCAACCACAGCCAAGAAAGTGAGGATCCTCCAACCCCAGGATGTTAGCGTGTTCCAAAACCACCCCGACAGTGTCCACGTACCTGTTTCCTGGTGTATGTCAGACTAGAGTCTATGTAATTTTTGTATAGCTGCATACACATTGGGAGCGTTATCAGGTATGTAAACACAACAGCTACTGCTGATGACGCGACAGGTCCTCCCCTATCTGCAAGTATGACGTCTAGCACCATCCGGTTCTGCAAAGTGACTAATCTCGTAGCCTGGAGCTCAGCAGTGATATTTGCCACTATCCCAGCAGTTGTATTGATAACCCCCTCAACAACTCTTGTTAACTGACAAATTTGAAGGCTATTAGCCATGGGGCCCCAAAAAGGTAGTAGGCCCTTTATAGTGTCCCCAAATTGCTGTGCAGTGGTGTCTGTTTGATCTATATCCTTTGTGTCAACAACCCTTTTGAATCAGGTCTGGAAGGTACTTCTACGTTGCAGCTTATTATTTTTATGATAATCAGACGGGGCAACATATACAGGGGGAAGAAGGAAAGAGAGATAACATGTACCTGACCATCCCCTCTGGAGCCAAACGTGAGCTTGGGACCCACAAACAAAATAGACATTATGAGGCAGGATCAAAGGCGGACTATTAGTCGTATTCAGCTTGTATGTGAAATTACATTTACTCTCCCCCACCTTTATCTCCCCAGTCCCCTGAACACAGAAACTAGCTGTCGTATTGACCACTGGCACAGGTGTCGGTTTATCTTTGGTAATATTTCGAGCTCAAAAGGATTGAAAGTACTCAGATGTGTTGAACCATTGGAAATCAGCCATTTCCATTCAAAACCAGGCATTGTTCTTCACTTTACAGTACGTGTTCACACATGACTTTGAGGACAGAGTCCCTAGAGTCCCTTGTCCTGCCGGTTCTATGGGGGTAAACCCTTGGTAGAAGCATACATATTCATGCGCAGTATGAGAATTAGTGGATGTCATACCCAAAGTAGAAAGGTGAAATTGGAAGTACACCAGCCGAAACAATTGATACCAACCCTCGCAGCTGCACATATACGACAGTGGCATTGACAACGGGTTATCGCTTTTATGAGTGACCGAAGGGAGCAACCCACAAACCCAACAACCAGTTGTATTGGGCACATTATGAGCATGATGCAACATTTGTATAAATACATTGTCAGTGTAAGACAGTCTATGCGCTTCTTAGTGGGGGGCTAGAGTAACAAAAATGTGCTCAGGGGGAGTGGTAGTAGTACCTACCAAGGAATGTACAGGAAATTTCTCCTCTAGAAACCAAGATATTCCAAGTATTGTCACTAGTGCAATCACAACAATTAGTATGCAAACTATTTTACTCTTTGTCGACCAACCCCTCATTGAACGCAGTGGTGCAAATGGCTGTTCCTCGTCAGCAATAGACCGACCAAAGGGATGTATTATTAAGCAAGGAGAGAAATGCAACAAAAATGATAGTAAAGGTGTTCCCAGTGTCCGTCAGAGCCTCACTGGTACAGGCTCCTATTGTTCATCAATACGTTGGTGCTTTTGAGCATTGGCGTTGGAGCTTGCTCCGTCCTAAGCTCGCGCTGTCCCACGTCGATCAGGATAAAGTACCCCAAAGGGATACCTTTTGAGCTATCCTGTCCAATGTTCAAAACAGTGCACAAGTCTCACATCACCCTAAACTAATTCTGTTGGTACTATAGCAAAGTTCACCTGACTTACTCAGTCCATCCCTATATAATCTGACTTCTCCTTTTGTGCACCGCTCCTCAACCGAGGACGCAAATTGTACCTGGCAGCCCCAGGCACCATTGGATCAACACACAGCGGCTCCGTTACAGCTTGAATTTCAGGGAGGACCGCTGCATTTAGCACTTCATCATTCTCCAAATCCGTTTGGGTCAAAGTCAGCCTTGGGTCACTGAAGGGGACGAACTGTGGCACCTTCTCGCACTAAGAGTCCCCTACGGCATGACTCACCCATTGGTCATAGGGCTAGGGCAAAGGTATCCTGCGGCAATGGGTGGCCTGCACCCAGTTCTTTCGGCCGGCGACCTTCACAGCGGTGCGCGTAGATAGGAGGACCTGTTCTGGTCCCTTCCAGTGCGGCTCCAAACTCTTCTTCTGCTGGAAATTTTTAATGAGGACATAATCACCAGGCTGGATATTGTGTCCGGGCCCCTCTGGTGTAGCTGGCAGGCCCTCTCAGACCTGTTGGTGAATAAAACACAAACTTTCAGTTAACTGGCAAAGATAATCTGAGAACAGCGGGTACTCAATATCGGAAAACCTACGAGGGCGCGGGAAGCCCCAGACATTTGCCAGGCGTCCAAATACGACCTTGTACAGTGACAATCATGTCCTAGAATGTGCTGTTGTTCTTGCTGACAAAAGAGCTAATGGTAAAGCAACAGGCCACTGTAACCCTGTCGTATCCTGAATCTTAGCCAATTTTAGCTTGTGAGTACCATTGTACTTCTCAACTAATCCTGCTGACTGTGGGTGATTGGCAGCATGAAAGTTCTGCTTTATTCTCAAACCATCGCATATTATCTGAATTACCCTGGCATTAAAGTGACTTCTGTTATCACTCCAGATCAAACGGGGCAAACCGAAACGAGGAAAGAACTCCTTCAGGAGTACCTCTGCAGTCGTAACAGCTGTATTGTCTTTAGTGGGATAAGCCTCAACCCATTTACTGAATGCACAGACAACCACCAACCCGTACTTCAAATTATTACACCTGTCGAGCTCTATGTAGTCCATCTGAAGGACCTCAAAGGGGAAAGTAGGTGGTGCAAAATTACCGGGTGGTGTAGGGGTACCTTTTCCAGGATTGTGCATCATGCACACCATACAGTATTTCACTAAATGTGCAGCTGTCTGAAATGTTATCATTCTGCCATACAGGGTCTAGAAAAACTTGTAAATACCCTTAGCACTAATATGGGCTGGGCCATGGACCATCATGACCACAGGGAGAACATATGCGTCTGGCAACATCCATCTCTGTTTCCCTGACTTATCAATCTAACATCCCTCATCGTTCAATTGTGCTGTACTTTCTTGCCATATTGCCAATTCTTCTATTGTAGCCTCACTTTGTATCTCTTTCACATTCTGAAGCGTATCCTCAAACATGGTAACTTTAGGCACCCACCTAGCGGGACCTGCTACAAACAGTCTCTTCATTTTAGCCCGTGCCGTTATCTTAGCTGTCTGGTCAGCAAAAGCATTCCCTCTACCTACATCATCAGAAACTTTCCTATGGGCGCTACACTTCACTATTGCCAACTTCTTAGGGAGTGTCAAAGCAGACAAAAGCCTCAATATAAGGTGACCATGTTGGATCTTTGCGCCATGTGAAGTACGGTGCCCTCTCTCAGCCCAGAGTCGCCCAAAATCGTGACAACCAGTCCCTCGCTCAATTCACAAGCTCGAATAAGGGCGGCTAACTCAGATGCTTGGGCTGACTGATAAGGGACTCGTGATGTCTCTACGACTGTACGCAATGTGGTGATAGCATAAGCAGCAGTTGTAGTACCATCTGGTAATTTGAAACAAGAGCCATCGACATATAGTTCCCCTTGTGGGTCAGATAAGGGAACATCAGTCAAGTCTACCCGTCCTTTGGTCTCTTCTTCCGTCCGGAAGATACAATCATGTTTCTCAATTTTATCATTTTCAGAAGGGAGGGGCAGTAACGTGGCTGTATTCAGAGTGGTACATCTTTTAATCGTAATGTGTTTGGTGAACAATGTTAATTCATAACCCGTCAGACATGCACTGGTGAGGTGCTGTGTCTTAGTCTTATTCAAAAGTGTATCTGCAGCATGGGGTACCATGACTGTGAGATCAGTATCAAGCATGAGTCCAGCCAATTGTCATATCCAGACAGCCACAGCTGCGACCGCTCTTAGACTGCTTGGGAGGGCTCTTGCGACAGGGTCAAGAACAGCAGAGAAATAAGCACACAGCCGTTGCTTATCTCCAAATCTTTGTGTTAAAACAGAAAGCGCACAACCAGCCGTCTCGTGGACCTACAACACAAATGGCTTGCCATAGTTAGGTGTACAAAGTACTGCAGCCAAACAAAGCACAGCCTTCAATTGCTCAAAAGACTGCTGACATTCAGGCATCCAAGGCAAGCGCTCATGCACATCTTTAGTGGTTAGGGCAAGCAAGGGTTTGGTTAGTAGGGAGTAGTTAGGTGTCCACTGCCGACAGTAGGAAGTGATACCTATAAAAGCACGCACATCTTTCTGAGTCTGTGGGATGGGAATATTAAACATGATACTGATGCGCTCAGGAGTCAATCTCCTACCGTCCTTCGACAGTGGGTGACCAAAATAGGTGACCTCCTGTCGACAATACTGACATTTTTAAAGGGACACTTTATGTCCGTGCTGTGCCAAATGCAACAACAATTTGACTGTACTATCCCTACAACCTTGCTCTGTGTCAGAAGCGATAAGGAGATCATCAACGTACTAAAGCAATACATTACCTGTAGGAAGCAAAAGGGAATCCAATTGGGCCTTTAAAGTTTGACTATAGATACTGGGACTCTCAGTATAGCCCTGAGGAGCTCGACAGAATATAAAGCTTCTGCCAGCTAGTGTAAAACCGAGCAAATACCTGCTGTCTGGATGAACACTGAAAAATGCATTTTTCAAGTCAATGACAGAAAAGAATTTGGCAGTGGAAGGAATCATTGTCAAAAGAGTAGTAATGTCAGGGACCACAGGAAACTGGGGAACTACTATTCTATTAACTTCGCGCAAATCAATCACAAAACGATAAACATCTTCATGATCATCAGAGGAACCCGAATGTGTCAGTTTAATAATGGGAAGAATAGGGCTATTACAAATATTAGTCATCATCTCCTCAACCACTCCTTTCTCAATAAAATCCTGTACGATTTGCAATAAGGCTCGCTCTCCTGCCTGCGGTATTTTATACTGATCGATATGAGGCAAAATAGTATTGTCTTTAACTTGGATCGAAACCGGCGGTATCGGCAACAGTCCCACATCTGTGTCGCCTTGTTGGACTTGGCCCTTTTTGGCAGGTTCACCCCTAAACTTTTTGCCTGTCTCCTAGCCTTTTCCCTGTGTAGTGTTGGTGGTTTTAGGCCTCTGCGCACTTTAGCACTGTGTCCCAGTGTAAAGTGCGTGCGCACTCTGAGTGTGTGTGGTGAGATGGGCCTGCCCTCCCATAGGAATGCATGGGGGATATGTGTGTCCATGGTAATTCCTGGTGTGAGAGGAGTGCAGGGGCGAGTTTAGTATGTGCGAACTCGTGAGAATAAATGCTGGCAATGGTGTGCGCAGATTTATTGTGACTAGTGGAGAAGTGCCACTTTTAGAAGTTGGCATTTATGTGTGCTCTGTGTCTGCCTGCCTGATGTGAATTGCATGTCTGGCTTGTGAGTGACAGGGGCTGGGAGGTGTGTGTGGCTCCAGGAGGGGCAGGGTGAGTCAGCGCAGTGGTGAATAGGGAGATCTGCATCTAGATGGGAGGGAGGAGTTGCACCTGGGACCTGAATAGGGCTCCACAATGCTGGCTCCACCCCCTGTGGTGCGTCTGATGTCCCTAGCCTGTCCTGTGAAAGGAGAGAGGAGCTGAGCAAAACAAAGTGCTCCAAAGCTCCCCCAAACCAGTTGCATCTGGTTTTCCCTAAACCCTGCACCTTTAGACAAAGGAAAAGGTGTATAAAAGAAGGGGCTGTGATCCCATGAAAATGTTCTTTCTCTGCTGTGCTGTTCCTGACTTGAGGGGGGGCCTGCTGCTGCTGGGCTCCAGGAGGAACCGCCACCAGGGACTGCCTCCCTGCTGGAGGGCCCTGTGTGCTGGCCTGCCTGAGCCCAACCTTGTGCCCCCTGAACCTTGCCTTGGACTTAGTGCCTTGTGAGCGCTAGATTATTTTATTGCTGGATTCCTTGCTCTGCCTTTGCCCTGAACCTTGCCTTGGGCATAGCGCCTCGTGAGCGCTGTACTTCCCTTGCCCCAGAAGAGAGTAAGGAGCTGGCGGCGTGCAGCGCGCTGCTGCCGTGATCCGAGGGAATCCCGACGTGGGGATCCCCCCTCATTACTGGGAAGGCGGGTGCCCACCCCGCACCGCGGTGTATTTTGCTGGCTTCCTGCGGGAGCCCACCCGCGTCCTGTTTATTTAATTGAACGGGTGCCCACCCCGCATCTTAAAGTAATAGTGGGAGCCTACCCCGCAGTTTGCTGATTTCTGGCGGGTGCCCACCCCGCACTGCGCCGAAAGTAAGGACTTCACCGCCGCTGGCCCGGGAAGTCCGAGATTGCTGAATCCCGATTCACCGCCACGGACCCGGGGTCCGCTGACGTCATTGGTTCAGCCGCGCTGGGATTGGCTCCAGCAGGAGAGGCTGCTAGGCAACGACAGAAGCGTTGCCGGAATTCACCGCCGTGGCCTGTTGTGGTGAGCCGGGAGCCGTGCAGTGCCTGGCGAGGTGGTGTAAGAAGACCCGGTCTTCCTGGGACCGGGCGAAGAGAAAGGAGTGCACCGAGGAGCCCCGGGTGCAGTCTGTCGGCCGCCCAGGCCACCGCAGAGAGGAAGCCCAGCCCGGACCAGCGCGTCATCGCCGGACAAGGAGGGCTCTGACCGAGGATCGCCTGCAACCGGAGAGGAAGCCCCAGGTAACACGCTCTAGCCCGCGCTGTTGTCTGTGTGAGGCCAGGAGCCGGTGGGGGACCGGTGGGGGCTGCCTGAGACTGGGCGGGGGCCCCTTTTGGAGTGGTGCCTCAACCCAGAGAGTGGTGGTTGCTGCGAAGAGCAGCGGGGGCCTTTGAGATTTGAGAGCCCCGGCGAGAGGGGCCGAGTGGAGCAGGGTGGGCGCTCCCTGAAGCGGCACGGTGGTGCCGGTGCTGATTCCTTTTTGGGGGCAATTTGGTTGTAGGAGTCCCCGAGTGGGGCTCTCCCAGGCACAGTGATGCCCACGCTAATTTCTTTTGGGGGCTGAGTCTAAACCCCGCATTGGAGCTCCGGCGAGGGGAGCTACGGAGGCACAGTTAGTGCCAGTCCTGAACCCAGCTGCCCCGCACCAGAGCGGGCAGCTGCAACATTGGGGTCAGTTTTATTGCGAGTCCCAGAGGGGCTCAGGGGGCACGCTGGTGCCCGTGCTCATTTTTACAGCTGCCCAGCAAGTAGTGGGCAGCTGCCACGTTTAGGTTGTGCATCTGCACACTTTGCTTTCGCTGCATGCGCAGCCAGCCCTGACACTGTTGGACATAGGGCAGTGGAGCCCTGTGAGAGGCCACTTGGCCTGGGGATTATTTGGGTACCTGTAGGTACCAGAAGGGTGCAAGGCCCTAGGGGAAGGTGATGTTTGCCCCTGATGCGTGTACTGCTGAGGTTTACGCATAATGTGATTTATGCCTAATGTGATTTAGGTGTCCCATCTTGTATGTTACAGGATCTCGTGCTAAGTTCCTACCTGTACCAGTAATTACTGGTTGTGCGCTACATTTATTATTTGCATTTACTTACCTGATCTGATGGTTCTGACCGTGGCCCGATTGGCCTGGTCCTGTATATAATTCCCCTGTGAATATTGCCTAGTGCCAGTTGGCACACTGTATATTATGTGATTATGTTTCTAAGGTATTTATGATAATACAAAGGCTATTTTTTATATAACCTTGTGTGGAGTTCCTTTTTGTGGTGTGCCTAGTATGTTGTTGCTGTGTGTGTGTTGCGCAAACGCTTTACACATTGCCTCCGGGATAAGCCTGACTGCTCGTGCCAAGCTACCAAGGGGGTGAGCAGGGGTTATCGTCGGCGTGTAACTCCCTCGCCCTGACTAGAGTGGTGGTCTCTGCCTGGCTTTGGCGCAAGCCTTAGCCAACCAGAGATCCCATTTCTAACACGCCTTTTGCCCACAAAGTGGATGGCACATCTTTAAATTCAACAGGAAGGGGCACATCTTTGGACAGACAATGTTTAGCGTGTACCACATCCGGACCCATTGTCATATAAACACCTGCCGGGGAGCAATAAATAGTAGCATGCAATTTCTTCAACAAATCCAAACCCATCAAATTTTCTCCACAATTAGATGTCAAAAAGAATGGCAAATCCACAGTGAAAGGACCACTAGTCAATGCAAGAGGTCTTGAAATGGGGCTTACAACCGGTACACCAGAAAAACCTACCGAAACATTATTATGGCCAGACAGAGCCACCTCAGGGACCAAAGAACGAGAAATAGAACTGTTTGTTGCACCTGTATCCACCAAAAATTCCTTAGCTGAGCCATGCAAATCCGCAGTGACATAAGGATCACGCTGATCTACAGGTATTGGAACTGGTCCCTCACTCTGTCCCTGGCTGTCCTAGCTGTAAGACATTCCTGTCACCTCATCTGTGTCATAATCATCATGATAATAATGTCCGCCCCGAGGGGCATCAAAGTAATTATTATCAGAATGACCCTGCGAAGCAGCAGCATGCTGAGCCCTGTCCGCCCGCCAGCTCCACTACCCCATCCACGGGGCCCTCGTCCTCTACGGACCGCCACCTTCTGCAACAACACAGGACACTCGCTACGCCAGTTTCCCTCCTCCTTACAATACGCACACTGATTCGGCCCTAAAGGCATAGTGTTCGGCTGCCTGCTAGTACGTGGAAGCTGTCGGGCCAAACCACCACATCCTTTACCATTCCCTCTAGAAGCCTACTGCAACAACACCTTTGTCTTCAAATCCTTGTGCTTCTTCTCTGTCCTCTCCTTTTCCTCATTTTCCCTGTGCTCATAATACTGCACCATATTCAAAATAACAGAAGGGGAAGAGGTGGACCAAGTGCTTTCGGAAGCTTGCAATCGAGTCGCAATCTCCGGAAGCAAATTGGAAACAAATCTACTAACAAACAACTGGACACCTCCCTCAATCGACAAATCCTGCCCAGTATAATCCAGAAACACATCTTCAAACCTTGTGAAAAAATCAGATACACTCTCATCTTTCTTCTGGCAACAAGCCGATAACTTGTCCTAATCAACCTTCCTTGGTGGAATAAGAGAATGCATATACGTGCTAGTGCGACCTGGCAAAGCAAGTATCTCTGCCTTAGGCTTATCACCGGGCTTCCTTTCCTGATCCCATACTTTAATCTGGTCCCATGTACCACCCAGTTCCGCAACATGATATTGCGTGTGCACTTGCCTCTAAATATCAACCGGAACCAATAAACCAAATAACATTTCAATATCTGGAATTGTCATTAACGTTGAAGAGGCAGCTTCAGTCAATTCTTTATAATATGCAGTAGGATTTTTCCTAGGGTTGGAGAATCGGGTCTTAAGAGACAATACTTCACTTCTTTTCCACGGAGTATAAACCCATTGTTCCTGAAACGTGGCCGCCACTGCCGCTCGAGTAACATTACCACAACCATCTGTTACTTCGGGTATCTTGGGGTGATATATAGGATGAACCTCTCTCATCAGAAACTGAGACACCGTAGTGGGGCTTTTCTCAAGCAGCCTACCCCTCTAAGCAATCAATGTCGTAACGCTACCAAAAACTTGACCAGGCTCCACATTACTAACATATACATGGTCTTTAATATCATATAAAATCTGTGGTGCTGCATCTTTGAAACAATGCTCCCAAAGACTAATCAAAGTAGCAGACATATGCTTGAGGGCATTCTGTTGTACAAAGGGCTCATAATCTTTCATCACATTCCACACCTTCCACACTATAAATGGGGTTTCGTGCCCACTGCGCAGCCTGGTTAGCCAATACCTGTTTCTCTGCATCTCCCACGTCAGATCGCACATACGGACCCATACGCTCTTTAAACTTTGTCCAATCTCCATCTCCAAACCCGCGCACAGGCGTCCCATCACTCAAGGAGATTGGAGGATGAAAAATCAGGGAAGGAGAGGCAACAGGAGTGACTGGTACTATTGATGCTGAGGGTTGCGTCACATGAGAAAAAACTGGCGAGTAGGATGCTGAGACAATGGGTGTGAGGGGGTGCTAACAGTCACAGTTGCCGTGGACGGCAAGGAAGCTGAAGAAAGTGTTATGGGTATGATTACAATTCCTTATGCCCGCCCTTCCCAGTAGTAAGTGCCATGATATTGGTAGTTTTGAGTATCGCAGAATATTGAATACAATAATAAGAAGCATTGTTAGCACTGTACAAAGATAGTAAAATCATGTTTTATTTGGTGTACTACATTGTTACACAAATGGTTAAAAAACCAAAGAGACATGTGCCAAGATTAGAACAAACAGTTATGAGTATGCAAAATCATTGGTAATCTTCCTGCACATGGTATTAGCTCAGAAAATGTGTAAAGACATGAGTATGATAATGAATCTGCTCACTGGCAGTCTCTTGCATGTGTTAACTGTCAAACGTGAGGACATGAGTATGCTAATGCATACGCGTGCAGCAAGAGTATTTAAACCCACTCCGGCATTTCCCCCCTGCTTACCATGGCTATTCAGCACTCACCTGTCTTCTCGTCGGCTGGCAGAGGTCTTTTCCTGGTTCCAGTCTCTGCCCTTGTCAGCTGAATCTTCGTCCCTCGACTCCTCTCCGATTCCCGAGAATTCCTCCTTCCGGTCTTCTGAGCTCCGGTACCGAGAATCCTAGAAAGAATGCACAGGAGAAAATAGTGAGAAAACTGAACAAACTCAAAAACCCAGGGACCCTGAATCATCTTCGTGTAATCGGTGAGTCAAATCGTTCTTATTGACAAAGAATGTGAACAAGGCGCCATCTTGTAGCTGAAAACAAGACATCTTTTGGAACAAAAACATTTTGGGCTCATCTAGGAACTTTTCGGTGCTTGTAAACTGTAAAGACTCTAAAACTGGACACAAGAAACTATTGTCATTAGAGCTTCGTTTTGTCATGAAAGAAAGCTCAGAGATTGTAGCTCACTATTATTGCCTAATTGTTTATTTTTTTATTTTATGCTTTTACTTATTTAATGTGTGTTACAGAGACAAAGTAAAGCAGCCTTTTAAATAGAAAAGAACAGGTACTTGTGAAAGACAAAACAAAATAACATACTATTAAGAGAAACTATTAATACAGTTTGTTCATTTATTTATGTTATTTTTTTTTTTAAGGCAAAGAGTCGCAAATAAGGAAATGGTGAATACAAAGTGTAACACACAGAGATTCTCCCTCATGTGAATATTATTTGCACATACTTAGGTATGATTATTTGTTGACAAGTCCTGAGCATATATATATATATATATATATATATATCTGTAGTGAAGTTCAAGAGTATATGTGTATGTTACTAAGTATAATTATTCCAGATTTGGAATTCTCATTTATCTTCCTACATATTAGTACGCCAAGAACATTGGTCCTTATCAGAAGTTTAAGGCATCCATATTTGTTACTCCAAGTCCCAAGACCTATCCCAACATCCTTAGAGGAGCCTTCAGAGTTATCGAAGACGTGGTACCTGTGCCAGTCTCGTGTTTTCTCTCTCTCTCTTTCCCCAATCCCCATTTCCCCCCTGGGCACTTCCAGAGACGGCAGTGTGTTATCATAGAATACTGCCTTTCTGTCAGTTCCCAGAGGATTTGGGGCATATACGTCGTCAAGGAAGAGCTTTCGGGAACACAGGTGAGTGGCTTGATATAACAGAAAGAGGAAGAAGAGAAGGAGCCGATGCCATGGCCGTCGAAAAAGCAGCAGTGTGTAGGAGAGTAGGATCTGCTTCTTATGGTTACCCCCACTTTTTGCTGATGTTTCACTGTTTTTCGACTTTAGTCTGGCTGGGGCCCTGCTATCCAGGACCCCAGCCCAGCTGCTTCCTCTCCAAATTGATTCCCTGTACCTTAGGTACACCACAGATTGGGTTCTGGGGTGCCCTTAAAAGTCCCTAGTATATGGTATACTATGTACCCAGGGCATAGGTACCCCAGAGGCCTACCAGGGGTTGAAGCATGTATTATGCCACCCCTGGGCAGCCTTCCAAAATGACACCACAGGACTGCTACAGCAGCCTGAGTGAGGTGGTGCCTGCACCCCTTACTGAGATATAGGTTCACTATATCTCACCCTATCACTGCACATATAAACCTATCAGTCACCCCTATGGCAGGCCTTATCAATCCTGAAGGCAGGGTGCTTGGTTTTGTGTGAGAGGGTGCCCATGCATGAGCTGAGCCCCTCTGCAGCCATCAGAATCGATTCTCCGGGGTTGTCTGTGATGCAGCCTGACCGTATACTCTTAAGTGCATTATAACCTTGCGGTAAATGCTAACTTTGGGATGGCTGCACGGAAACATGTCATGTTTGGTGTCAAACACCTTGGAATCATACCCCCACACCAGTAACTGGTGTGGGAGTATGATCCCACCCTTCTAGAGGGAGAGACATGACAGCATCGGTATACGCGGTACCAGCTAACAGAGCCCTGGCATCACAAAATGGATGCTGCCAGCCACAGACACAAGTCTGGCCTCCTGCTGCTGACCAAAACTCCGGCAGGGGAGACCTGGACAATAGGTTTCCTGTCACAGGGAGGTGTTACCACCTCCCAGACAGGCCTTAGTGGATTGGGGCTGGGTGGGTGCACTCCAAGAGTGCTTTGAAGTCCTGCACTGGGGGCACATTTGGTGTCCCTGTGCATAGTCCAGTTCAAACCGGTTGCAGGGGCTACCAGCCCCTGCTCTGGTGCGAAACTGGACAAAGGAAATGGGTGTAGCCACCCCTCTTTCCAAACCCTCCCATAGGTGGGTCCCCAGAGTTAGTCCAACCCCTTCCTTGGGTATAAAGAAGGAACCCCTGACTACAGGAATTTAGATTACACCTGGACGAAACTCTGATACAGAAATGCCAGAACTTCGACGATCTACACGACAAGATGACTGAAGAATCTCCCTTGGAGTAAAGGAGTTACTCCCCTGCTTGGCAGGCACCAAAGACGCATCTGCCCGGTCTGCATCTCTGAAGCTCCCGCCGGACGCCGACAACTTTGCAACCCAGGAGGTGGGTTTTCAGACTTCCCAGAGGCTGACCCGAGGACCCAGCAAAGCTGAGACCCGTAGCCTTTGTGGGTACCGTGGAACCGGAACCCCTGGACACCGTGCACATTTGCAAGTGCATATGCTTCTTGTCAATCCTAGAGGCTGTACTTTGGGTTACTTGTAGCCCTGACCCCGAGCAGTGAATCCACCAAAGATTGCTGGCCTACCTACTCCGAGTGACCCGTGGGCTGCCATTTTGTGATTCCTCTTGAGGTCCCTTTGCAATCCCTTGTCCATCGACTTGTGGGTCCCTGAGAAGAACAACTGTACTTCAATTGGGCTTTCCTGGTTGCTCCAGATGTGCCCTGACTCTCCATTGCTTGGGGATTCCCCAGGACCTTGCTGGTCCGCACCAAAGCATCTTTCCTTTTCCTGCATGGGTTGCTGTTGCCAAGGCTTGTTGTGTCCAATCCGGGCACCAATGCGGCAGCACTCAATATCCTTTGTGGGACAGCTCGAATCCAGCTCCTGGTTGTCTTTGACGCCTCCTGGTCTTCGTGGCTGAAGAGTCAAGCTTCCCCTCCAAGCACCTGAAGCACCCGACATCGGTGGGCATTCGACTATCGTGCCCCTGGTCACTGGCAAGTGACCCGCACTCTGTCCCCTCTGCTTTCAGGTTCTTCACATCTTCGATCCAGGCTTGGATCTCTTCGGACACTTCTCCTCTTCCCGGCAGCAGAACTTTTCAGCAAACTGCCATTGAAAACGAAGACGCGACCGACACCATTTGACACCTATGCACCCGGCTTCCCTGGGTGAGGTAACACGAGTACTCCGGTGCTCCCATGGGTGTTGACCCTAGAACCATCTAAGTCCAAAAGGGTTTGTTCCTAGTCCACTCCTAAGTGTCCCTAAACTTTAAAACTCTAACCGCGACTTTCCCCCTAGAAGCTAACGGAGCTCGCGGCTGTGTTCAAACACTGCACACGTCCCCCGTGGGTCCCCTGTGTCACTACCTTGGGTGGTTCCTTGGGGTCCCAGCGATTCTACAGGCTCTAGGCCTTGTGTCTAGTCAAGTCGTGGTTCTTATACCACTTTCTTAATATATGGTTTGGTTCGCCCCTAGGGCCTATTGTATATTGTGCTCATTTACTGTGATATTTGAAGTGTAACATATGTGCTTTGACCTCTAGCCTCATAAAGAGACTAGTAGGGTGTGTTTAGAAATAAATACATATATTTTATATATATACCTGGTGTGGTCTCCTTTCATTTAGCCATTCAAGAGATTATAGACTGGTAAAACAAACTGCTTTACACTCCTTCAAGACTTAGCCTGAAGGCTGCTTTCAAATAAGGTTGTCTTAAACCTATCATCAATAAGGGGTTGTTTGGACTGGTGCAAGGTGCCCACTATAACTAGTGGACAGCATATACCAGGCCAACTTCTCACACAATAGATACAGGAACAGAGACAGTGGAAGCAACAGTAGCAGGTGGCTGTGAGGGCAATGGAACATTGGGATATACTCTTTGTGGGGCATACAGGGTGGGGGTCGATTATCTAATAACTCCTCCACGAAAGTATCTTTTTCTTCTAGGTCCACATAAGAGTTATCAATATGTAATCAAAACCTCCTAACTTCACTTTCAATCCCTAACTCTAGTTTCTCTCTATCACGTGCTACAGCTTTCTGAGTCAGTGTTTGCATTCTCCCCTTTCGAGCCTCCTTTTCCATCTTTAATCGTCTCTGTTTAGCCTCCTTCTGCCACGTTCGAAGAGAATCAAACATAGACTGCCTACTTCGTTTTGCAAACAATTTTTCCTGTAAAAAACAATTTTCTGTTCATCAAAAGTGCCCATCGACAGCCATTGCACTCGGCGTTGCCCCTTGTATATTTGTGCCATAATGTACTAAACATAATAGGGCCAAGACCATGCTTCACATACATATCAAAAAGGAGTGCCTTCTGGAGGCGCCGGCTGAGCTTCTTCCAATCGAGCATCTGCAGAATAACAACGACAACAAGAAACCAAGAAACAACTAATCCCAGGCATTTTCAAAAAGGACCCAAATTTGTTATTTTTGCCTGGCAAAGCAATTGCAAGTGCTTTGATCCCAAAGACGGTCCTCAGACCGTATCAAATACAAACCAAAATGGTACCATCTCCGCAAAGAACAAAAACAAACTCACATGATATATGCAGGTCAAACGAATTTATTCTCCACTGCCGACTCTTCGGACCAAATGGTCAGATCCAAGGGTTTCGCCGTTCAGGACTCCAGTCGGGATGACCACTGGGCGAGGCACCGTCCGGCGGGACAGAAGGAACAGCTGCGAGTACAGGAACTCTCTCATGCAGGGATCCCTGATCTGTCCGTCCGACGCGACAATAGCCTCGACCTCCCCACCCATCCGCGGGAGGGGATGGGTCACTCACCCGAAGGAGTCCCTGTTCGGGCGCCAACTGAAGGAAGTGGCCCGTTTATGGTTAACCGGGTCACTCACGACCACCTCTCAGCCTTCCATACCAAATGAAGAGTCGGTCAGACAGTAGAGAATACAAACCAATATATGTTTATTCTGATACACTCGAGCAGAGCCCGGTCTGCCCAGTCTGTTAGGAGTGTTGCAGAGAGACTGACATCAGCAAACATGGAGATACATTATGTACAATTCAGAACCAATGAAGGCACACCCATGATGGAATTTTCCAGGCAGATGCAACTGAACAAAGAAGTACAGAAGGATAAGTTTCGATTCTGAGGCCGGGCACACACTATCTCCTACTCAAGGTCGTTCTGTCCGTGCCTACCACTAGACTGGTGGGAGAATGCCTCTATCTGGTGGGAAAGGTATGCGCTAATAAGAACAGTGTATTCATTAGCAAAGCAAGGCCCAACCTTGGAGAAAGGAAAATTACCACAGACCGTTTCTCGAGAAGGCAAGGATTCGTTTCAATCAGAGTTCAAAATGGCGGCCAAACATAAAATGGTGCCGCAAATGATAACTTACATAGAAAAATGCGCAAGCAAAGATAGCGAAAACATTTTCATTCCAACATGTTGTTCACTTATGATGCTCCCCTTACTCACACAGGTCTGTTGTCACTTTTCCATAAGTCTTGCTTCCACTGTACAGGCCTATTGCACATCTGACACATGAAAGGTGTAGATAGTTGGTAACTTCTGAACAGATTTTGAAATGCCATTCCTCATCTTTGTCAGATTACATCCACTCATACAACACATACACTGGTAGGTTTAATGTCATTCATGTTATAGTGCCACATATGTCAAAAGGTGTGGCCTGTGATGGCAGAACATACCACAAAAACTTATTGTGAAGTAGCTAGATATCCCAATAAGTGTTCCACACATGGTGTGGTGTGTGTCATGGTACCTCAAATCACATGCCATGTAGGATGGCCCTAGGCTACATGATGTTAGTCAGCCGGCTCAGCCAGTGTAGGTCATGACCAGGGTTGAGGTGAGTCAGCAGATGCCCACAAAAGTGTGTAGACATGCTTTAGTAGTGCTTAGCATGTGACATTTACACATGTATTGTGTTGACTCGATGAATGTTTGTGCTAGGTGTAAAAAAAGTGTATCAACCATACAGATATCCTTAAACTTCCAGTTACAATCTGTTTCTACATCTATTGTATCCATACAGGTCAACGCTCATCGGAAGAAAGCCATTTCGAGAGCCATCGCCTGGAAGATGCGGACCCTGGGGGTCTTCAACTGACTTAGTGTCCACTGCTGGAAGAGGTGGGATGAACTGAGGCGCTGGATTTGAAAGATGATGGAGGTCCAGCTAGGGAAGTCCTCCCAACGTGGAAAGGGCACATGCCAGATCCTGACCCACCTAATGACCAGCAGACTGGCGGTGGCCTACCCAGAGCTTGATGGGCAGTTGAGGGCCCAATAGCAGCTACACTAGGCCAGAGTCATACATGTTATTTTGCCAACTTTGTGTGTTAGAGGCAGGTCTTTCCAAACCAAGATTGATGGTGGCCCATATGCCACACACAAGATGAGTCATTGTTTGTGTAGGTCTGGTAGTATGTGCCTGCTGTTGTGTTGTGCCTATTGTCTTTCTGACCAGGAGCACAGCTGAGTCCTGTCAATATCCAATTTCCATTTTTGGAGCAGACACCTGTCTTAGGGAAGTGAGTGATCATATCATGTTGTAATTTGTTCTGGGTGACAATTATACCACTCAGGCAACTTGTCTTCCTTGTGGGAGGAGTGATGTTCCCTAACTACTGTCTCTCATGTGATGGTGGCACTATTACATGTGACATGACATGGAGTGCGTAGTATATACAGTGACTGTACAACAGTTACCATTGGTAAGTACTGGTAATATAGTGAAATTAGTGTCCAAATATCACTGGTGCAATATGCATTAGTGCCTACATGTTGACCACTGTGCATTTGCCAGTTGATGGTTCATCTGCAATAGTGTTTCATAACACTCATTCACTGACTGGTGACATGCATACGAGAGTGAGATGTAAAACTTTAGAAATAATATATGAGTGTCTACACTGTTCCTTACATGGTAATCTGAGTTTGGAATACAAAAGAGTGCTGTGATGTGCCAGACCATTGGGACTCTAGTGATCCCACATCTTCATGTCATTGATATTCAGGGACACCCAATACCTTCAAAGGTGCAATGGCTTTGAGGTTTACAATCTATGTTTGTCGTTATCACCTGTACCAAGCAGGTTTGGAGATGTTCATGTGGCTATATGAACACTTGTGCTGAGTGAATTCTGAAGTATCTGCCAAATGTTTGGCCCTCAATGTTTTCAGGCAGCTTTATATGCACATGTGATACATAGGTCAACCACTTCAGTACAGCTTTAATTAGACTTTTCAGGTAGTGGCCATATGATGTAAGTTGGAGTCCAAAGTCTCATTGGTGTGCAATGAGCATTTGCATGTGGCACGATGTCTGCCACAACACTAAATTGATGGTACATTGGTACTCGACTTGACCTTCATGACATCATGATGTGTTATGAGGGATAGCTAGATCTGTTGGACTCTGGACCTTGTGTGAGCATTGTGCAAATCTCAAAACGTTAACCATCATACTTGGTTACATAGTTTTACAATGGTATAATACAAGTGCCAAAGTATGCAAGGTGATCAACTATCTTAGTATGGACATAAGGATGGAGTGTATCCAACTCCATAAATGCATTTGGCCCTGTCTTGGGTTATGACATTAGTGGACCCAACACTTTGCTGGGTATGTAGCATGCATGCATGTGTTCATGCTAAATTTGAAGCCTATAGCGTGAACCATGAAGCTGGTGTGATATGTGGACTTGTTCATGTTTTCTGTTGATTTGTGATGGTCAGGGGTGGGAACACAGTTGCAATAAACCCATGTTACATGTCGATGCAGATACATCCAGGGCAAACAAAAGAGAAGGGGCCAGTGTCAGTGGGGACACAGAGACATCAGACACGGAGGGACCCAGTGACCAGGAGGGTGTAGGACATGCTATGGAGGACAGCAGCTCATGCTTGTCATCATCTGAGTCATCCTCCGGTGGACATTCACCAGTGGTGGTGGACCCCCCAGGATCATTACTACCTTCATCCTTGTCCACCACCCCCAATTCCATTACCACCCTTTCTGTTGTCCCACAACAAGATGGCCAACACCGTTCCTCTAAGAGGGTAGCAGTCTCCTTCGCTCAAGACACCTGCCCCTGCTACCCCCGCTGCCCTGAGTGAGGAGGCTATTGACCTTCTGAGTACAATCTCTATGGGTCAGACTGCAGTCCTGAATGCAATCCAGAGGCAAGGCCACTAGCTGAAACAGATGGTGACTTACCTGGAAGGCATTCACACTGCAATGTCTGCCCTAGAGAGATCTTTCCAGGCTCTGGCTTCCTCCCTTACGGCAGCCTTCCACCCATCCCAACATTCCAACTCCTGCCCCTTCCCCTTCCAAAATCCCTACTCCCATTCCTGTCTTAAACACAAGAACACACTTCAACAGACATAAGCACCATACACAAACAAAAATCACACAAAAAACACAGGTATGCAAGCACTCACCAAACACTCTCCCTCACCACTCCCAGCATACCTACAGGTACCACAGCAACAGACACTGATGCCTCCACACCACAACCATAGCCCCAGGTGCCACAGGAACAGACCCAGACTCCTCCACATCCACAACCATAACCCCAGGCACCACAGCAACAGACCCAGAACACTCCACAACCACAGCCATACCCCCAGGCACCACAGCAACAGCCCCAGGACCCTCAACAGCACCCAGGACACCACGGCACACACAGGCCAAAAACACAAACACTCACAGTCACATACACAACACACAGTTCAAACAGCAAACATAGCTCACAATTCCACTGTACCTCCCAACCTGAACTCCACCCTGAACCTCCTAACCATTTTCCCTGTGAGGATGTCTTGGTTTCCCTTGCCCGTAGTCCTGTTACACCCGAGCTCACCACTCCCAAATTCCAAAACACTCCTCCCAAAGGCAAACCCATCACTTCCACATCCCACTCCACCCCAAAGAAAGTGCATCCCCACCCCACTGACCCCAGATCCAAACAACAACACAAAAACTCTCAAAACCCAACTCTTCCCTTCCACATCCTACT
This sequence comes from Calotriton arnoldi, assembly GCA_963921515.1. NCBI lineage: Eukaryota > Metazoa > Chordata > Amphibia > Caudata > Salamandridae > Calotriton > Calotriton arnoldi. The sequence goes on from CAWUFW010003217.1 coordinate 1,218,119, forward strand.
CCGCCCTTGAGAAAGTGTATCCAAACCCCACTGACACCAGCCCCAAACCCAAAATACCCTCCCAAAGGCCAACCTATCCCTTCCACATCCCACTCCACCTCAGAGAAAGTGCATCCCCAGCCCCCAGCCCCAAACCCCAAAACAACAAAAAGAACTCCCAAAACCCAACCCACCCCTTCCTAAACCACAGCCCTCCCCTCCCAAGTGCCATCTTCGAGGTGCCTGCTATGCCCAATGGATGCCCCTTTGTGAGGAGGTTCCCTGGCAGTGTCAGAAAGGGCAAGTGTGTTGGCACAGCATTGTCCTGTGGAACATTATTCTGTCATGGACTGGCCATTGGCCTTAGTTGGACAATAGGGTTTGCAAAATATGTTCATTAAACCTTGTCATAGTTTTGAATACATTGGTCCTGTCATTTATTTTCTAATGATTTTCTGTTACTGTAAAGTTAGTGATGTGTGACTACAGTTGTGTTTCCTTCATCCTTGATTGCTGTTACTGTTGATGTGGTTAGTGTGATGTGACCTTAGACCCAGTGCAGTAGTTACAGAGGACAAGGAGAAATGTTGGATGAATGGCTATGTGGAATGTAAAAGCAAATGGGGCAGACATTGCATTGAGTGACATGTTATGTGGTAAGTACTTCAGCTTGGCCTGGACACTGCCTACATCATTTTGATTGCACTTCTCCCTGTGATATAGTTTGGCTATGTGTTTGAATTGTTGAAGTTATATATTTGTTTATCCACTCATCAAGGGTAACTGGTCATACCTTTGTGGAGTTTTGTCTGGAAATGTGTCCATTTCCCAGTGTGTACCATACACCTACTTTATCTAGATGTATGACAAATGCTGTTAGTGCTGTGTTTACTTTCATGACTTGCACTTACACATTCCCTACACATGCATGGCCCTTGGTTTGGTTGCCCCTGATGTACTTCAATTCACAGGCCCTGTGCACATTGAGCTCTTCAGGCATGTGCAAGATGTTCAGTGCCCCAGGGCCCGAGCCTTTCAGGGCTCCCCATGATAGAGGCATACCTAGTCTGTAAAAAGTGTTACCATTGAGCCCCTAGAATGTTCCTCACACTGCTACAGTCCAATACTGAGTTGTAGCAGAGAAGGGGTGCTTCAGTTTAGTGACACATCCATACAGATGCATATTTGATATCAACACTTAGGATGTGTGCAAAGTGAGGGTTTTAGGGAAATTGATAGGTGTGATATTGATGAGGAAGTGCTGTTGTGTGTGAAAAGGATATTGGTGTTTTGATGTTAACCATGTATGTTGTGTATATCTGAGTGAATGATTTGGGACCCATTTTTAAGGTCCCATCTATCATCTACGTTTGGCACTGGGTAAGTTTCATTAAGTTGTTTGCAGTGGAGAAGATTAGCATTCAAGTTTCAAGTTTAATTTATTTGATTTGATTTAGTTCTCTTCTGAGAACAACAAATTTCAAGCAAGACGATTGTTATAATAATAGACGTAAAAACATCCAATACAAGTTTAAAAAAGTTTTTAAAAATTTAACAAGGAGGGGATGGGTCACTCACCCGAAGGAGTCCCTGTTCGGGCGCCAACTGAAGGAAGTGGCCCGTTTATGGTTAACCGGGTCACTCACGACCACCTCTCAGCCTTCCATACCAAATGAAGAGTCGGTCAGACAGTAGAGAATACAAACCAATATATGTTTATTCAGATACACTCGAGCAGAGCCCGGTCTGCCCAGTCTGTTAGGAGTGCTGCAGAGAGACTGACATCAGCAAACATGGAGATACATTATGTACAATTCAGAACCAATGAAGGCACACCCATGATGGAATTTTCCAGGCAGATGCAACTGAACAAAGAAGTGCAGAAGGATAAGTTTCGATTCTGAGGCCGGGCACACACTATCTCCTACTCAAGGTCGTTCTGTCCGTGCCTACCACTAGACTGGTGGGAGAAGGCCTCTATCTGGTGGGAAAGGTATGCGCTAATAAGAACAGTGTATTCATTAGCAAAGCAAGGCCCAACCTTGGAGAAAGGAAAATTACCACAGACCGTTTCTCGAGAAGGCAAGGATTCGTTTCAATCAGAGTTCAAAATGGCGGCCAAACATAAAATGGTGCCGCGAATGCTAACTTACATAGAAAAATGCGCAAGCAAAGTTAGCGAAAACATTTTCATTCCAACATGTTGTTCACTTATGATGCTCCCCTTACTCACACAGGTCTGTTGTCACTTTTCCATAAGTCTTGCTTCCACTGTACAGGCCTATTGCACATCTGACACATGAAAGGTGTAGATAGTTGGTAACTTCTGAACAGATTTTGAAATGCCATTCCTCATCTTTGTCAGATTACATCCACTCATACAACACATACACTGGTAGGTTTAATGTCATTCCTGTTATAGTGCCACATATGTCAAAAGGTGTGTCCTGTGATGGCAGAACATACCACAAAAACTTATTGTGAAGTAGCTAGATATCCCAATAAGTGTTCCACACATGGTGTGTTGTGTGTCATGGTACCTCAAATCACATGCCATGTAGGATGGCCCTAGGCTACATGATGTTAGTCAGCCGGCTCAGCCAGTGTAGGTCATGACCAGGGTTGAGGTGAGTCAGCAGATGCCCACAAACGTGTGTAGACATGCTTTAGTAGTGCTTAGCATGTGACATTTACACATGTATTGTGTTGACTCGATGAATGTTTGTGCTAGGTGTAAAAAAAGTGTATCAACCATACAGATATCCTTAAACTTCCAGTTACAATCTGTTTCTACATCTATTGTATCCATACAGGTCAACGCTCATCGGAAGAAAGCCATTTCGAGAGCCATCGCCTGGAAGATGCGGACCCTGGGGGTCTTCAACTGACTTAGTGTCCACTGCTGGAAGAGGTGGGATGAACTGAGGCGCTGGATTTGAAAGATGATGGAGGTCCAGCTAGGGAAGTCCTCCCAATGTGGAAAGGGCACATGCCAGATCCTGACCCACCTAATGACCAGCAGACTGGCGGTGGCCTACCCAGAGCTTGATGGGCAGTTGAGGGCCCAATAGCAGCTACACTAGGCCAGAGTCATACATGTTATTTTGCCAACTTTGTGTGTTAGAGGTAGGTCTTTCCAAACCAAGATTGATGGTGGCCCATATGCCACACACAAGATGAGTCATTGTTTGTGTAGGTCTGGTAGTATGTGCCTGCTGTTGTGTTGTGCCTATTGTCTTTCTGACCAGGAGCACAGCTGAGTCCTGTCAATATCCAATTTCCATTTTTGGAGCAGACACCTGTCTTAGGGATGTGAGTGATCATCTCATGTTGTAATTTGTTCTGGGTGACAATTATACCACACAGGCAACTTGTCTTCCTTGTGGGAGGAGTGATGTTCCCTAACTACTGTCTCTCATGTGATGGTGGCACTATTACATGTGACATGACATGGAGTGCGTAGTATATACAGTGACTGTACAACAGTTACCATTGGTAAGTACTGGTAATATAGTGAAATTAGTGTCCAAATATCACTGGTGCAATATGCATTAGTGCCTACATGTTGACCACTGTGCATTTGCCAGTTGATGGTTCATCTGCAATAGTGTTTCATAACACTCATTCACTGACTGGTGACATGCATACGAGAGTGAGATGTAAAACTTTAGAAATAATATATGAGTGTCTACACTGTTCCTTACATGGTAATCTGAGTTTGGAATACAAAAGAGTGCTGTGATGTGCCAGACCATTGGGACTCTAGTGATCCCACATCTTCATGTCATTGATATTCAGGGACACCCAATACCTTCAAAGGTGCATTGGCTTTGAGGTTTACAATCTATGTTTGTCGTTATCACCTGTACCAAGCAGGATTGGAGATGTTCATGTGGCTATATGAACACTTGTGCTGAGTGAATTCTGAAGTATCTGCCAAATGTTTGGCCCTCAATGTTTTCAGGCAGCTTTATATGCACATGTGATACATAGGTCAACCACTTCAGTACAGCTTTAATTAGACTTTTCAGGTAGTGGCCATATGATGTAAGTTGGAGTCCAAAGTCTCATTGGTGTGCAATGAGCATTTGCATGTGGCACGATGTCTGCCACAACACTAAATTGATGGTACATTGGTACTCAACTTGACCTTCATGACATCATGATGTGTTATGAGGGATAGGTAGATCTGTTGGACTCTGGACCTTGTGTGAGCATTGTGCAAATCTCAAAACGTTAACCATCATACTTGGTTACATAGTTTTACAATGGTATAATACAAGTGCCAAAGTATGCAAGGTGATCAACTATCTTAGTATGGACATAAGGATGGAGTGTATCCAACTCCATAAATGCATTTGGCCCTGTCTTGGGTTATGACATTAGTGGACCCAACACTTTGCTGGGTATGTAGCATGCATGCATGTGCTCATGCTAAATTTGAAGCCTATAGCGTGAACCATGAAGCTGGTGTGATATGTGGACTTGTTCATGTTTTCTGTTGATTTGTGATGGTCAGGGGTGGGAACACAGTTGCAATAAACCCATGTTACATGTCGATGCAGATACATCCAGGGCAAACAAAAGAGAAGGGGCCAGTGTCAGTGGGGACACAGAGACATCAGACACGGAGGGACCCAGTGACCAGGAGGGTGTAGGACATGCTATGGAGGACAGCAGCTCATGCTTGTCATCATCTGAGTCATCCTCCGGTGGACATTCACCAGTGGTGGTGGACCCCCCAGGATAATTATTACCTTCATCCTTGTCCACCACCCCCAATTCCATTACCACCCTTTCTGTTGTCCCACAACAAGATGGCCAACTCCATTCCTCTAAGAGGGTAGCAGTCTCCTTCGCTCAAGACACCAGGCACCACAGTCCCTGCCCCTGCTAACCCCGCTGCCCTGAGTGAGGAGGCTATTGACCTTCTGAGCACAATCTCTATGGGTCAGACTGCAGTCCTGAATGCAATCCAGAGGCAAGGCCAATAGCTGAAACAGATGGTGACTTACCTGGAAGGCATTCACACTGCAATGTCTGCCCTAGAGAGATCTTTCCAGGCTCTGGCTTCCTCCCTTACGGCAGCCTTCCACCCATCCCAACATTCCAACTCCTGCCCCTTCCCCTTCCAAAATCCCTACTCCCATTCCTGTCCCAAACACAAGAACACACTTCAACAGACATAAGCACCATACACAAACAAAAATCACACAAAAAACACAGGTATGCAAGCACTCACCAAACACTCTCCCTCACCACTCCCAGCATACCTACAGGTACCACAGCAACAGACACTGATCCCTCCACACCACAACCATAGCCCCAGGTGCCACAGGAACAGACCCAGACTCCTCCACATCCACAACCATAACCCCAGGCACCACAGCAACAGACCCAGAACACTCCACAACCACAGCCATACCCCCAGGCACCACAGCAACAGCCCCAGGCCCCTCAACAGCACCCAGGACACCACGGCACACACAAGCCCAAAACACAAACACTCACAGTCACAAACACAACACACAGTTCAAACAGCAAACACAGCTCACACTTCCACTCTACCTCCCAACCTGAACTCCACCCTGAACCTCCTAACCATTTTCCCTGTGAGGATGTCTTGGTTTCCCTTGCCCGTAGTCCTGTTACACCCGAGCTCACCACTCCCAAAGTCCAAAACACTCCTCCCAAAGGCAAACCCATCACTTCCACATCCCACTCCACCCCAAAGAAAGTGCATCCCCACCCCACTGACCCCAGATCCAAACAACAACACAAAAACTCTCAAAACTCAACTCATCCCTTCCACATCCTACTCCACCCTTGAGAAAGTGTATCCAAACCCCACTGACACCAGCCCCAAACCCAAAAAACCCTCCCAAAGGCCAACCTATCCCTTCCACATCCCACTCCACCTCAGAGAAAGTGCATCCCCAGCCCCAAACCCCAAAACAACAAGAAGAACTCCCAAAACCCAACCCACCCCTTCCTAAACCACAGCCCTCCCCTCCCAAGTGCCATCTTCGAGGTGCCTGCTATGCCCAATGGATGCCCCTTTGTGAGGAGGTTCCCTGGCAGTGTCAGAAAGGGCAAGTGTGTTGGCACAGCATTGTCCTGTGGAACATTATTCTGTCATGGACTGGCCATTGGCCTTAGTTGGACAATAGGGTTTGCAAAATATGTTCATTAAACCTTGTCATAGTTTTGAATACATTGGTCCTGTCATTTATTTTCTAATGATTTTCTGTTACTGTAAAGTTAGTGATGTGTGACTACAGTTGTGTTTCCTTCATCCTTGATTGCTGTTACTGTTGATGTGGTTAGTGTGATGTGACCTTAGACCCAGTGCAGTAGTTACAGAGGACAAGGAGAAATGTTGGATGAATGGCTATGTGGAATGTAAAAGCAAATGGGGCAGACATTGCATTGAGTGACATGTTATGTGGTAAGTACTTCAGCTTGGCCTGGACACTGCCTACATCATTTTGATTGCACTTCTCCCTGTGAAATAGTTTGGCTATGTGTTTGAATTGTTGAAGTTATATATTTGTTTATCCACTCATCAAGGGTAACTGGTCATACCTTTGTGGAGTTTTGTCTGGAAATGTGTCCATTTCCCAGTGTGTACCGTACACCTACTTTATCTAGATGTATGACAAATGCTGTTAGTGCTGTGTTTACTTTCATGACTTGCACTTACACATTCCCTACACATGCATGGCACTTGGTTTGGTTGCCCCTGATGTACTTCAATTCACAGGCCCTGTGCACATTGAGCTTTTCAGGCATGTGCAAGATGTTCAGTGCCCCAGGGCCCGAGCCTTTCAGGGCTCCCCATGATAGAGGCATACCTAGTCTGCAAAAAGTGTTACCATTGAGCCCCTAGAATGCTCCTCACACTGCTACAGTCCAATACTGAGTTGTAGCAGAGAAGGGGTGCTTCAGTTTAGTGACACATCCATACAGATGCATATTTGATATCAACACCTAAGATGTGTGCAAAGTGAGGGTGTTAGGGAGATTGATAGGTGTGATATTGATGAGGAAGTGCTGTTGTGTGACACAATTTAAGCACACATCACTATCATTGATTATGAGTCCAATGTGCATGTGCTTGGGTATGGAGGGCAACATACAGATGTATTTGGGTAATACATTTAAATTAATACGACATAGTGCCCCAGTAAATATGTTTGATCATGCCAGCCCAAAACCCTTGCCTAGTCCATGGCAGAACATTGTTTTGCTGAGTAGTGTATGGAAACAGGTTGTAGTATGACTTACCACTGGTTGCTTCCGCAATGGTGTGGGTTTTGGGCGTGATCGAGCAGGTACAGCAGAGGCAGGAAGTGTACAATTGGCTCCATGGCTGCACAGGATGAGTAGAGGTGAATAGAGGTGAGATTTTCCCTTATACACCCCCCTTTCCACCTGCTCAGATGTGGTGATTAAACCACCACAGTCACACCGGCTGTAAAGCATCTTGTAATTGGACCAGAGGTTTCACTGGTGGTCTGAGCGTGCACGGCGGTTCTTAGACCACGTACTCGTGATCAGGCCCTTACTGTCGATTTTTGAAGGTTTCGCCATATACTTTGATTAAAGTGGTGGTAACAGACTTGTATGGCTGTGTGGGGGTATTTTTTTTAGCATTGTTACATTCATAGCTTGTTCAAAGTCTATGATTATTTTCTGGGGAGCAGTTTTATAATTTAGGAGTTCATAGTAGGTACTGCCTTGTTGTATTTTTTTATTTTTTTTATTCAAGTCAGAATTGTTTATCATACAATAATCACAAAAATTCAAAAGTATAGGATCTAAGCATAAAGATCAGCAAAATAAGACATACAGTATTATTCATGATTTAAATTTACACACTCCCAGCCAAAATTAATCCACATTTTGTCAATTTTTTGGGGGAAGAAAAACCTCTAGCTTTTGCCAGGGCTAGCTCAGAGTGATAGATCTGTTGGATGAGGGCACGCCATTCAACCACTTTAGAAGAGGCCATGGAGACCCATGGCCTTGCAATGCAAAGCCAGGCGCAAGCTAACATGATTGTGGTTAAACGCTGTAAGCCACCATTCTCAAACTTAACATCCGCATTAGCTCCTAGGTGGAAAGTAAAGTGGGACAGCCCAAACTGTGTGACATTAGCTTAACTACCCCATCCCAAAATTCTTGTAAGACAGGAAATAACATGAATAAATGTACAATATCAGCAGCAGGCAGATTACATTTAGGACATTTAGGGGCCGATTCCGATCTCGGCCGGTAGGGCTCCGAATCGGATTCGGCTTTACCGGATCCGATTCGGAGCCCTGTTTCCCGACCGATTCGTACGTGCGTCCGGGCGAGCGAGTACAATGCGAAAACTCCGACCGAATCGTTCGCGAGACCCAACCGCACCGACCGACTCGTATGCGAAAGCCGACCGCTCCGACCGACGCGCTCGGACACGCCTCGCACCGCGTAATGGAGACGTTCCCCGGCCGGGCAAGTACGATGCGTGCCGCGAGCAGTCCGACCGACTCGCGCCGTCCGGCTCAAAGGAGCAGTCGGAGCCGTACTTTGGGGGTCTGTGTCGGACCCCCCTGTACGCGTAGACGCGCGAGTCGCACACAGGGGGGACCCATGGGTCCCCCCTACCTGTGCGTGTACGGCACGAGTCGCTTCGCCGCGTACACGCTGTAGGGGGCGCCCCTGTTCGCCTCGCACCCATTGAGTCAATGGGAGCCCGCGTACGTGTTGTACGACAGGCTCCCATTGACTTCAATTGGAGTCCGACCGAATCGAGTCCGATGGCATACGTGCGCATCGTACTCGTTCGGTCGAGCCGCTAGGGTCCGATTCAGTCGGAAATCTCTCCGAGTCCGGCTTGGTCGGAGAGATTTCCGGCCCGAATCGGAATCGGCCCCTTAGTCTTATCTGAGGTAGAATAAGCTCCCAATCGTGAGTTTTTATCCGGGGTATAATATAGAAAACAGATTGTTCAGAGTTGTTGCAATTTTAAATTGGTAGTGTATACTGATCGCTCCATTATCTCTGAGATCCATTTTGTGGCTAATGAAGCCATAGCATCCATAATACAGTGACAGAAACCTTGATACATTATACTAATCGAACGTTCTATAGAAGGTTTATAATAGTATAATGTAAATTGTGAGCTTTCCATGTCAAACATGTGTTCAGAACCTGACCGTAGATAGTCCCTAACTTAAAAGTACCTAGACAAAACGTGACAAGGAAGTTCCTGCTGATCTTGCAATACTTGAAAGGATAAAAAGGCTTTCAGATCACACAGTTGGCCCAGCATTGAAACCCCAAGCTGTGCCCAAACCCTACAAACTGAATCATAGAAAATTGAAAATTGGGGAAAAAGCAGGTTTAACCCAAAGTGGTGTATCTTTACTTTAAAAAGCTATTGAATATTTAGTACAGATCCCCCACCAAATATAAATAACATCACATATTATTTTAAAGAGTACCCTCTTAAAATAGTTGAGGTCCCCTAGCCTAATAAAAGCCTAATCTCTCATCCAAGGGGTAGCTGGTAGCCAAAGGATGAAAGGTCCGGACTGCCTTGTTTATTAAAGAGTAAAGCATATGTGAAAAGGATATTGGTGTTTTGATATTAACCATGTATGGTGTATATCTGAGTGAATGATTTGGGACCCATTTTTAAGGTCCCATCTATCATCTACGTTTGGCACTGGGTAAGTTTCATTAAGTTGTTTGCAGTGGAGAAGATTAGCATTCAAGTTTCAAGTTTAATTTATTTGATTTGATTTAGTTCTCTTCTGAGAACAACAAATTTCAAGCAAGACGATTGTTATAATAATAGACGTAAAAACATCCAATACAAGTTTAAAAAAGTTTTTAAAAATTTAACAGGTTATGACACACAAATTCATCTGGAGGAGATTTAAAAAGCGAGATCAGACTCTGCACAGATGCGCTGTTATATCTAAATTGAATTATTTTTAAGTAGCGCCTTCTAGCCTCAACCAATGTCGAGTTCGGGCATACAGTCAGAACATGCTTTAGATCTTGCACTCCTCCATTGCAAAGGTCGCATAAACTGGTAGCGTTTTCTTTATGGATCCATTTAAAAGTCAATGAATTAAAAGGGAGTATCCCAAGCCGCAATAAAATTATACATCGCCGGATTCCATGCCTCAAGGAATAACGGATATATTGTTGAACCTGTTTATATTCAATTAATTCTGCATAGGGTTCATAATGATGCAATTTAGAGCAGTGCAAAGAGTACAGTTCGTAGCTGATCCTCGGCGTCAGATGTTTTAGGAAAAGCTTCAATTGGGCTGGAGTCCATGATTTTAAAAGTACACTTGTGCATTTTGATAATTTAAAAGCAATATTCAGGTTTTGGCTAAAAATAGATTTTGTGGATTCGGGCTCGAATGTCTCAATTTTTAGTAAAAATATTAAGGTGCCTTGATCTGCGTGTAAAAGGTTGTAGGCCCATCTTAAAATATTGGTGATGGCTCTGGCAAAGGAGCTGACTAGAGAAAATTCCAAACGCAGTGCTTGAACAGGAACAGCTTGTTGGACCTTAACCAATTTGCGAAGGATTTTCCCTTCTTTTGTTTATATTTGATGCCACTGGGTAGTTGGAATATATTCCAGAGCGTACGATAAGATAGGGGGAATCTTAGAACTGTAGACCTGTAGTAAGGAAAAGAAGTGCCTTTGCCCGGAAGAGGAATATAATCGTTGGAGCGCCCCTACGTGAACATCTGCTTTACGACTCAGGTGCTGCAGGTGCGGGGAGTTTTGTAATGATTGAGTGAATATTCGCCCCAAATAAGTATATTCTTTTACCACTTCTATCGATTCTCCTCTGAATGTCCAATTGAATTTTGTATAATGTTTTTTTCCTCTGAATGGGACTACTTTTGTTTTTGTTATATTTGGAACCAAAAAGTTTTCTTTTGTATATCTTGTCAGCACATCTAAGTTCCTTTGTAATCCGAATGGGGTAAGATCAAGTATTACCACGTCATCGGCGTACATCATTATGTGAATTTTACATGATGAGATCTTCAGAGCGAAATTAACAACCTGCAAAAGACTGACCGGGAGGTCACTAAGGTATAATGAAAAGAGGAGGGGAGCCAGCAGGCAACCTTGCCTAAGACCGTTTGGTGTGGCTATTGGGCAAGTAAGTCCCTTTTCTTTTTCCATTTGTACTTGGCACCAAGTTTCTGAATGTAATGAAATGATTAGATGTAGAAGAGTTTCCGGAATTCCCAGACTTCTGAGTTTGTTCCAGAGTGTAGGTCTGTCCACTCTATCGAACGCAGTTGAAAAATCGACAAAGACGGCGTAAACGACCTGCGATTTTGAGACCACGTATTTGTCGATAATTGTCTGCAATACTGCTATATTATCCGTTACCGAATGTTTCTGATGGAACCCGGCCTGATTAAAAGGGCCCAGTAGAAAAGGCCCAGTCTTTAAGGTGGTCCAGGACACTTGCCGCGAAGATCTTCCCTATTGCGTCCAGCAATGCGATCTGTTGATAGTTACCTGGTTGCAACCGAGATCCCTTCTTGTGGATTGGGATCACAATACTCCCCTTCCATGATTTTGGGATTTTCCCGGTAAAGTAGCAATGAGAGTAAAGTGGTGCTAGAAACTTACTCCATTCCTCAGGATTACTTTGAAGTACCTTCATCGGGATTTGGTCAGGGCCCATTGCAGCAGACGATCTTGCTTTCTTTATATGGTGCTCTATTTGGCGGGCCGCAGGGGGAGAATTGTTTTGAATATTTTCCCAGAGAATACTTGGCTGTTGACTCCATTTTTGATGATTCAAATTTGGTTTGTATAGATTGCGCAGATATTTTTCCCATTCAATTGGGGGAACTGGTGACGCTTGCAGAGATTTCCTAGAACCTGTTTGTTTAGCTATTAAGTTCCAATATGCCTGAGTATTATTTTGTTTTGCTGCAATTTGGATTTCAACCCAATTTTGATCCTGTTGCAATTTTCGAATTTTTTCTTGATCTCTTATGTCTGAAAACTGTTAGAATTGCAGACAAATTAGTTTGTTTAATGCAGTAGCTCTTTTATCTGGCTTCTTTCTTGTGTGAGTTTTTGCTCGAGAGTCCCACTGTTTTAGTGACGCCTGTAGAACTTGCATTATTTTATTAAGCGCTAATTCAAAGTTGACTATTGGGTCCAAGGAATAAATGAATTGTAATACTTGTGCATTATCGATTTCGTAATTGATTTTGTTAAAGGCGGTGGATGCCTATATTAATCGCCCTTGGGCCTGAATCACAAGTACAGAACTATGTAAGTGCATAATGGGCCCCGGAGAGGTGATATGCAATGTTATTTCAGTTTCGATTCTTAATATTGCATGATCACTTCCCTGTTGCAATTTGATACTTAGTTTTGCGACTCTGCCAAACAGAGCTAGACTGCAATTCATATAATCAAAATTGAAGAGCCGAAGATGCCTTTTCTTGTGAAGGTTGCTGGTATGTCTCCTTCAGTGCATCCATTTAGAATGACACCGTTTATTATAGTGAGAGAAGATAATAAGATTTTCCCTCATTTGTCTGCCTTGATCCCTGGGGGGAATAGTGGAGTAGGGATTGATAGAGCTTCCTCTTGTTCTCCGTATTCCCATTTTTCTAGGAGATCATTGGAGACTTTCCCATTGAAGTCTCCCAATAGGAAAACAGGAGGGAATCCTCTTTCTTCCACCACCTTTTCTATTTCTTCAAATGCTTTAATCATAAGAACATCGTTCGAGGGACCTGGAGGAATATAAGCGTTGAAAATTATTAGATCAGATGAAGTGTCCACGGAGACATGCCGGCATTTAACTTTTAGGCATTGGATTTTTTTTTGTTGCATGGGGATCACTTCCTGATCCCAAAAGTAGTCCTCATGCAACAATATTGCTAGTCCTCCTTTGGCGTGACCCCGGGTCACCGGTTCTGCGGCTTTGTCGTATACGAAAGAATCATTTAGATCAAAGGGCTTTGTTGACCAGGTTTCTTGTAGTGTGACCATCACTGGGGAACCCTCCAGAATTAGCGCTAGTTTCTCCTTATTATTTCCTGCGATGTTTCAGGATGCAATGGTCAGCCTGCTGTTAAAAAGTGAGTTTGGTTTCCCTTCCCTGTTTGTGGCTGTTTAGGGTTTCCGGTATCCAGGACCAATGATATTCCTTTGGGGAGCTCTCCTTCTTAACTTTGTTTTTGATCCAGATCACTCTCTCTCCATTTTCTATCGAGATGATTAGATTTTCATTAGGAATACTGACAGGATTTTTGATGCCACTGATTTTTTCGTCTAAAGACTGTATTTTCATACTGTTCTTTTCCTCGGATTTCCCCTTTATTCGATTTCCTTTATTATTTGCGACTGCGACATCATATCCGTTTTTATAAAGGATCTCACTTTCTTTTAAAATTATTGATGGTATGACACACGACCTGAATTCCACAATAGCCACCGTGGTTTTAGACTTTGTCGGGAACGCCACTAATTTTATTTCGGAACTTGTAAAGACTGTAACTGAGGGATCTTACGGATTAGATTCACTATTCTCCTCGGTTTAGTGGATCTTTTCCCGAGGGAAATAAGTCAGAGAATTCCAAGAAGCATGATTGACTCCGCTGTGCCTGGAGATTTGTTGCCCCCGAAGTCTGTTCTTTGTTTTGGGCGTGGGATAATGCGGATTGCTCTATATCGTACCCAGACATTGAAAATGTTGGAGCTGAAGGATTTAGTTGTTTTAGATTTGCATTCTCCTCAAGTTCTTTGTTACAATAACCGATTTCATGTGCACTTATGACTGATCTTGGAGATTGATCCTTTTCTGAGGTTTTACATTCATGGGTTAGGTGCGTCGGAAATTTTAGCTTCTGTGCTTTCTTTTTCGCAAATCTTCTTCTAGCTCTTTTCTTAATCTCTTGCCGCTGATCTTTTTTTTATCCTTTTTTCCTTTTTGCTTGCAGCCAGGACCGGAAAATCTATTGTCGGGGGTTCGCTATTTGGTATAACTTTTTTGCTTGTCACTGTTTTAGGAGGTGGGTCCTTGGTTCCACATTGATAGAAAATTGGATATAAAGGAATTACTTTGTTTTGGACTTTTTCCTTGATTGGATCTTTAAATAGCTTTCTGAGTGAGAACATTTTTCCACCATCGTTTTTTTTTTATCTTTCCTTTTTTAGAAATCCAATTAGTTTGGCTCGCCTTTTCTTTCTTTAGTAGAGGTGGAGCTTCTATTGATGGATTATCTTCTGGAATGTCCAATATTCCTACCACCTCTCCTTTGCCTTTCATTAGTAAGACTTGCTGATCCATTTGCTGATGTTTCTTTTTCTTGTTGACTAGGTATTGGAGCATTCCTATTTGAGCGTCTAACATCTGATCAGAGTTTTCCATTATATTCCCTAAGAGATGTAGTACTGACTCCAAGATATTTTGAAGGGTCAATAATGAATCAGACACTGGTGTTTGGGCGTTGGTTGATAGGATATTATTTAAAAATGGAAGTTCCGCGAGATGAGAATAATTCCCTTCTAGGGCAGATGTTTTCTGTGGAGTGCTATTTAAAGGTGCCGGGATCTCCGCTGTTGCTTTTTCTACCTTTCGGAAAAGTGATTCGTTGATTTTTATATCCGGTAAAGTAAAGTCTGTTTCGGAGATTTGACGAATCTTGTGATTGTTTAGACTAGAAAATAGATCAGAACGTCCATGATGTTCATCGTCTTTCACAGATGTTGAGGTTGTAATTTAATTTATCAGGTCTCCGTCGCAGGCTTTATTATTTTGTGTAGGTGTACTGCCTTTCTCCACTTTGTCAATTCCTTTGTCCAGGAGTTCACCCTGTTCAATTTGCTCAATTTGAATTTGAGAGGACCCTTGATCAGGTTTAAATGATTTTGTGAACAATTTTTTAATTTCAGCATTCCCTGACAGGAATCCGATATGGGCCGCCAGCCTGGGCGTTTTCATGATGTTTGCTGTGAGCCCAGTCTTTTCATATGTATCGTACGTGAACACAATTTTTTATAAGCCATTATGAGGGAAATGACAGATGACAAATGACAGATAACAGATGACAAGTAGTAGAAGTAGAAGTAGAACTGGTTAGACTGTACTATTGCTTCGATTTTCATTTGACAACGAATTACCAGATTAGTGCCTGTTGTAAGCCGATGTATTCCATTCTGTCTTAACTAAGGATAGTTAGTAGGGTTTTAAAGAAGATTGGTAGATTCTATTATAGGAGTTCCAGGCAAGAAACCAAGGCATTTGAAAGTGGCTACCGGTCACAGTCTCTTGTTGCCGTCTCCCTTCCTTTGATATTTATCATAAAATATCGTTATCCCCCCCTTACCGCACCCTAGACCTCTCCCTGCCGCTGGATTGCACCGGTCAGGCAGGAACAAAGATCAGGTTCTTAGGAGGAGGAGGGGGGAAAGGGGGGAAAGAAGTGGTGTGGCTAGAGAGCCAAGTCGGTTTACCTCTAATGCCACTGTAGTTCGGTGTAGGTCGCTGTGAGGTCCTCCGTGGTTGGCTCCTGGTGCTGGCTCCTGCTGCTGCTATTACGCTGCCTGCAGGTAACTCTCTTTTTCTGCTCCTGCTCCTGCTACGGCAGTGTGATGTAATGTGACCAAAAGCGGGTGGGGCTCAACAGGCTGGCGCAGGCTGCACCCGGGACTGACCGGACCGTCTCCGCACCTGCCTGCCTGCCTGGGGCGCACTCTCTGCTTCCGCCTTCTAATGGCGTCAGCACTCGCTCTGGATGTCGGCCACCCTGCAAGTATTATACATTTTGCGGGGGCTGCTGGAGTTGCAGGAGTTGCGGGTGTGGTCGGGGGACAGAGAGTCTCTTTCCGCAGTTCTGCGGCCCCCCTGCTCCCGAGTCGACTCTCTGCTCTCTTCTGCTCTGCCGCTGCGGCACAATGCACAACGCACAATGCCAAGACCGCTGTGGTGCGGCTGGTGCGGCTGGTGCGGCTGGCGCTGACATGGACACAAGCTCGATGACGAGATGCATTCATTTTTCATTATTTTTATTGTCATGTAAGAGGAAGGGTTCCTCTTTATGTGTAATTGTTAATGGTCTGGAATGTCTATGTCCTAGTATCTTCTAGGAGAGGGTGGGGTATCTCTGGTGGCTTTTTTAGTGCATGTAATAAGATGTTTTAAAGTGGAGATAGATGGTAATTGGCTTGTTATGTGTTCAGGGACTTTGTGTGGTATGTCGTTACGGATTTTGGTTGTGGGTCCTTGAGTACTAGTACTTGCCTCTCATGTATAGTACATTTCTCTCACATCTATTTCTGTAACATTTGGGGGGTATGCTCTTTTACATTAATTACAATATTTTCTCTTGTAGTTGCCGTTCAATAATATGCATTAGAATGATATTTAGTACATTTCCAGTTTATAGTTTCTGATGATGCACTTTCTTGGCTGTAGGTTTAGCCCATAAGACTTAATAATTGTTTTCCTTTTTGTGAAGTGATACATTTGGTGCCTTCTATCATTATAATGTAAGTAGCTTAATAATATAAATATATACTATAGTTACATTTTCCATGTTAGTTATTAATATATTTAAAAATGTGGTTACTTTTATTTTATTTGCTTACTTGTATGTTTTGTTGAGAAGTTTTGCACGGATTTGCAGCTTTTCCTTTCAGCTCGTTTAAACGTGGAGCAGATGTTTGTTTTCTGTTGAAAAAGGAAAAAAGTTAAGAGTAATTTAAATTGGTATTTCTTGCTAGTTTGTTGAGGTTTAGGGAGTTAGGTTTGATTTTGGTTGCAGTTTGGGTGAGTTTCTAATTTATTAACTATGTATACTTACTTTATTTTATATTCTTGCTGCATTGTTATAGTTGAGATTTTCTAATAGTGTATTAGTTCAGAATTGTATTCTTTTCTTTCAGGTACTCTGTGTAAAACAAATAACGAGTGTGTTACTATTTACTTGTAATGAATAATTTTTTAGTTTAGTATTATTCAATTTTAAGTATAAATATAAGTATTACTTACTGGAAAATGAAGTTGTAAAGATGTATATTTTGAAGTCAAATTGTTTATAGAGAGAATCCAGCAGAGTTTCCTCCTCTTGCAGTGTTTGTCGTTTTTGGAGTAATTATTTGATTTACTTAGTGTGCCTTTTATATTGCTTGCTTAATTGTTTGAGTTATTTTATTGGTTAAAGTTGTTTATAGAGTTATTATGTTGGTTGGTTCAGTATGATTTGAATCTTTTTCATCAGTTATTAGTCTTTTAGTAGTATTGCATATAATTGTATTTATTTAACTATGAATTTATTTGTTTTGATATTATATATTTTATATTCCTATTTGTATTTAAATGTTTATAGTTCATAATTATGTTTTAGGTGCATTTATTGTACATTGTATATGTGTACTATTTTTATGAAAGAATGTTTAATTGTTGGATGATGTAATATATTTTAATTGAATTATTGATGTTTATTATAAGTTTAGTGTTTATTTGAAGTAATTGGTTTATGTGCAAATTGGGTTTTTGGTGTTTTTTAATTGGATTTGTTAGTAATGTTGATGATAATTTTGCAGTCGATATTGTGGTAATCGATATTTTTACCATGGTAGATGTTTATTTATATGTAACAATACTTGTGTTTACAATATTTTTGTTATTTATATATGAAAAAATCAATATTTTTGCTAACGATATTTGTGTGCTCGATATTAGTGATTTCTATAGTTATGCATACGGAGTTGATATTTTTGTTCTCGATATTTAATTTCTGATATTTGTGTTTCTCAATATTTCGATCCCTCAAAATACCCCAAGTGACCCCAATAAGATGATTGTCAGTCCAATACTGCTCTTTAGTGTACAAACCAGTATTTATTATACACGCTAAACACAGTTTACTGAATTATCCTCAAGTAGTCTCTCAAGACTAGCACACTCAAGCTTGTCACTGCAGTGCTTCCCCTTGTGGATCCTCTAATTTACTGCTCTCCTCCTCCATGCTTTACTTGGTGTCCCTGGTGGATATTAGGAAGTGGCCTAAGGTGCTGCCTTGACTAGCTATATGCAGCAAAGTCTGTCTTTGGCCTTGAAAGATTTGAGCTCTCTGGGCTGTAAAACACTGAGCTTCAAATGCTCGCACATGTGGATGCTACACTGCTTCCACCTTACTCCAACCAAGGCCTTCAGAAGAGTCAAGGAGTCAGTGCGCTTCTCTTCCCTATGCTCCACAATGTGCATCTTTCACCGCGCCCTGCTCACGGTTGGTGTGATTAGTATGTTGAGGCTGTTGAAGCTGGTAACAGCTTCCAGGTGCAGTGGCTCCTTCTTCTTTACGGATCCTGTTGGTAAAGGAGCAATGCTCCAGCATGTGGCTTATGGACTCATTCGACACAGCAGCGGCCCCAACAATCCCAGTGGTTTCCTCTTGGCATATGGGGAATCACAGGTATGGGTGGCAGTCCCAATCAGGTTGTATCCTCCGTGCGACTACCCCAGCAGTTTCAGTGGCCCCCTCCTGGCATACGGGGATAACAGACATGGGCAACAGCCCACAGTCACAGTTGCATGTATGAGAGCCTCAACACTCTCAGTGGCAATGGGTGATGAATGCTGCAGTGCCCGTGGCCATCTCCTGGCATACTTGGTTCAGGGACGTGGGCGGTGGCCCAATGAGATCCATGACACCGGATGATGGTCTGCATCTTCACGGCAGTACAACAGGGGTTGCCACTGTTTACAACAGAGCAGACAGCTCACTCTCAACACAGGTCCTCAATGGATGAGGCACCTCGCACTCTGCTCGCCGGGATATACTCACCAGGATCCCAGCTTGTCCTCGCTCCCTTCAGGCTCCTTCCTCCGCCTCACAGGGAACACTGGTCTTGACAGGGAGGCAGAAAGCGGGTACTTCAGGCACAGGGCAAGTGTTGTTGGCTCTCAGGTTATGGCCCCTCACCCATCACCCAGAAGGGAGACTGGCAGAACTTGTTACCCATTCCTGGTTCCAGCAGCAGGAATTTTTCTGATCTTACCTCTCCTAATGAGACAGTCCTGTTCAATAAAGTATTGGGCTCATGTTCCCTCTTTTATAGTCAAAATCTAGACGCATACGTGATTTAGTGCCTGACCTTTGACATTCACGTTTGTGGTGTCAACTCCTTCAAAGTGTTCTCTCCTCTGCATGTCCCTTTGTCAAAGCCACAGCCTGCAAAAGCAGGAATGGCATCAGTTTTGAGAGACCCACACCATAGGTCAAGGGAGTAAACCTGGGACCACACCTAGCTGTCAGCATCTACTGAAATATGCCCCATAAAGGTTCTAAGGACTAACCCTTCCTCTTTATCAAGATTCCCTGGTAGTGCCAACGTTATCAATCCCACCATCTCCCTGACAATGAGCCCAGACCATTCTGATCAGTAACTCTTCCTGGAATCAGAGAGCCTTTTAATGTACACTAAGGGGCCGATTCCGATCTCGGCCGGTAGGGCACCGAATCTGATTCGGCTTAACCGGATCCGATTCGGAGCCCTCTTTCCCGACCGATTCGTACGTGCGTCCAGCCGAGTGAGTACGATGTGAGCGCACGCGAAATCGCCGACCGACTCGTTCCCGGGTCCGAACCGCTCCGACCGACTCGCACGGACACGACTCGCACCGCGCAATGGAGACGTTCCCCGGCCGGGCAAGTACGATGCGCGCCTCGAGCAGTCCGACCGACTCGCGCCGTCCGGCTCGAAAGAGCAGTCAGAGCCGGACTTTGGGGGTCCGTGTCGGACCCCCCTGTACGCGTAGCCATGCGAGTCGCATACAAGGGGGACCCATGGGTCCCCCCTACCTGTGCATGTACGCCACGAGTCGCATCGAGGCGTACCCACTGTAGGGGGCGCCCTTGTTCGCCTCGCACCCATTGAGTCAATGGGAGCCCGCATACGCGTTGTACGTCCGGCTCCCATTGACTTCAATGGGAGTCCGACCGACTCGAGTCCGATTGCATGCGTGCGCATCGTACTCATTCGGTCGGACTGCCAGAGTTCGATTCGGTCGGAAATCTCTCCGGGTCCGGCTCGGTCGGAGTGATTTCCGGCCTGAATCGGAATCGGCCCCTGAGAATGCTCTTTTCCTCCCCCTTCAGTGTGTGTGTGTGTGTCCCACTCCAGCCCTCAGCAATGACAGCAATGCACATCTCTTGTCTGGGGAGTCAGTCCTCACCTCTCCAGACTCTAGAATTCCAAAATGGAACCACAGTCCTTCCAGTTATGTACCATCTACAGGCACACACATGCAACTCAACACGCACATGCAGGTATCACTCTCTGTTTGGCACTACATTCAATCCATGCAGGCCAAGGGCTAGTAGGCCCCATTGCAGTAATACAGGTAAAAAGGTATGTTCACATTACTGATTTTCCTGAATAAATAACAGATATGCTGCCACCACCGTGCTTGTGTCACTTAACTCAAGGTAAGGGCAGAAGCCCTCCACCTTCATGAGGGCAGGAAATGGTGCACCTCTCCAAGTTTATGTGGCTGCATTACCATGAGACAGGCCTACATTATGGCACACACGAATGATCAGTGTTCACCCATGACCAATACTCTGTATCAGAAATCCAGATTTAGATGCAGATCGGGCACCTTGGCTGTGTTGGTATCAGTCACCATTCAGGGGACGTTTCTGTCCCAAACACCAAGATATATAAACACTGAGCATTACTTTTTTACGCTTCTTCAGTTTCACCTCTAGTACTATAAATATGTCACCAGTCATACCATATTCTCTCTAAATGTAATTTTACAGAACATTGTTGCATTTATTGCATTTGCCTTGCGCACCTCTCACCCTTTGTTGTAAGAAACTCTAAAGCATTGGAGGGACATACAGTAATTAGGAACTCTATATTATTCAATTTCATCATGTGTGTAGCTTTTCTCAATACAAAAGGCTATTCACAGGAGCATTACTTACATAAATGGGACCTGGTTGGTATTTCACCTTGTAAGTAATTGTAAAACTTGATACCGGAAATAAAGCTCATGCCCCAGCACAACTCTGTATTTTCTGCAGAAGCAATGTTTATAAATGAAGCTGTTCTGAAAAGAGGAGATTAAAATCTGTAAACCTATTCAACTGCATCTCAGGGTGAAAAAACATAGAGTATTCTCATAAAAATTAAATGCCCCGTAGTTCAGATCCCTGCAGAGTTTAGCAATACTATCGAAGTGACAATCGGTGTTACACTAACTTATAAGAACATCAGCTAACGAAGGACCAGGTTTTAAACTGAAAGATTTACCAGCACTTGCACATGTGCATTTTCACACTTCAGTCTTCTATCCCTTACGTGATACTTTTGAACAACTCTCTACTTACCAGACTCTCAATGTAATACAAATTTATAATAAACCTTGAGCGAAATCTAAATTACACCAGAGGAACAGGAGTCACTTTTGGTAATTTGGTGTTACTCTTTTGAAGCACAATGACAGCAAATTACATAATTTTGACCATTTGCATTATTATGAGTAATTTGACACAAAAATTGTACCGGAGGAGCGCAGAAACAACAAACCTAGCAAGCACAAGCAGCTGCTACTGTTTGTGTTCTGTTGCATTTAGTGCTATTTTCTTTAGTGCAAAAGGCAATCTTTGGATGCAAGGGTGCATTTTGCATTAAGAATATAACACAAATTGCTGGGTTATGCTCCTCGCGTAATTCCTCATAATCTTGTGAAATTCTGCTGTAATTTTGCATAATTATGCTACAGCAAATTACACGAGTTATGCTTACTCCTAATCTATAGACAATGATAACAATTTAAGGCCAATTGTTCTATACTTGAGGGAAGGTGTAAGAAAGTGTTTAACTGTGGTATGTGGAAGTTCACTTCAAGTAATAAAGTCATTAACCTGTTCAGTCCAGTCAAAGGTTTCTATCATTTAAATTGTAGCTCTACCTCTGGTAGCTAAGGCGCAGAACAGACAGCCTTTACCTTAAGAAAATATGTATATATTTAGAAGTACAAAAGCAGTTAAAAAGCAAAAAAAATAACACAATAAAAATTCTGCTCCAATTAACAAAAGTGTAGTAAAATTTAATAAACAAAATGACAGCAAAACAACAAAAAATCCATTAAGGGGAACTGGGGATATGAATTTTAGGAGATTTAAGGTAAAAATATGAAAAGAAAAAGTAAAGTGCCAATGATAGTGTATGGTCACGATTGACCGGAACTTAGGTGTGATTTCAGGTGATTGCAATATAGTGTTGGTCGGTTACTTCCAGCACGTTCATTCCACGTTGGAGAATTTCCCATGTGACTTAGGGCCTGATTACGAGTCCAGCGGTCCCATCGCCATTGTCATGTCTGCTTGGGGTTTATCGCTGCCGACTAGGCGGTCTGCCCGCCATATTACGATGTTGTCGGATTGCTGTTTGAAAGACCACTGGAACACTACCGACACGACAGCCATTCGCTGACCAGCGTGGCACCGGTCAGGGGAAAGCAGATGTCATAGGGCGGTACAGAGGAGTTTTACTGCCATCTGAATTACAAGTTGGCTTTCCGACGAACCAATCGTGGGGGTGGGAGCGCCTGCTTCGAGTCGGTAGAAACGAAGGATTTGTGGTGCATACTTTTTCTTCCCTTCAGTCTGCCATGGGGATCCCTTTCTCCAGATACCCCCTTCACAACAGCATCTTGGCCCCGAAGAAAAAGACCCTGTTGGTGTCAAAATCCATGTAAGTCTGTTTTGCGCTATTTACCCATTGACCGGACTCAGCACATATGGTCCAGACTCCAGAAATCGGAATGTGCTTGTAATAGGCATTTTTTCACGTGTCATGCATATGTGAACACTGCAGCCACAAGATATACACCTGCATCGACATATATGAAAAAATACACACCGCCATCAGAAAGACCACCCCAGGGCCAGCAGTCACATCGTAAAACGGCGGGCAGGAGACAGTTGCAGCAGTGGTCTTCTTTGGACTGTCGCCGCAGCGGTACGATGGTGGGACCGATAAACTCATAATCAGGCCTTTAGTCTCTGAAATAGAAGTTGAAATCCTCCAGTGAGACAAGGTTGCACGCTGTATCTGACAATGAGTTCCACGAGTCCAGGTCCCTTCTTGCGGAGGGCAAGCTAAAATGGATTTGCTGGTGCAGAGAACCTCCAAGAGGGAGAATCCTGTTTCTTCAGCCCAGCAAATTCACACTGTGGCCAGATCAGCTCGGCTTGTTGGTCTGGTTCTCTGGTATCTAAAAAGTCTGGGGGTTTTTTAGGCCCAAAGTTTTCCAGAGATTATAAGTAAAGTCCAGTTAGACACAGCCAAGGGTCTTATGACCGCAAGGACAGCATGAATTGTCATTGCTCACTCCAGCAGGGTCCAGTCCAAGTCCAGTTGCAACTGGTCATGTGGGTACTTCAGGGAAAATGCCTTTTGCAGCATGTTGTGTTCCTGTAGCTACACAGGAGGTCAGTCAACTCACCCTCGGATTCCACTTCTTTGTTCTGGGTACCAGTGGGAGCAGGTCCAATCCTTCAGGTCTCTTCGAAGGTCTCAAACAGCAGGTGCAGTCTTTCTATTGTTTTTCTACAGGCCCAAAAACTGTTCTGAAGAGGTAGCCTTGGGGTGCAACATTTATGGTTGGCACTTTCTAGTGGGTTTCAATACCTGCTAGCTCCTCCCTAACCAATGGAGTAAAAGTTTCCAGGGGCAACCCTACCCACTTTTGCAGCAGTTCCTGTTTGACCCACTGAAAACAAACCCACATTGCACCTTACTAACAACATTCATAATGGGGGAACACTTTCTCCCTCATGCTGAGCCAATTTCAATCTTCTTTATTTCGGTCATTCGACCATGAAAGTGGTTCAACTCATTCATACAGAGTTATAAATTGATAAGAACTTTAAAACTGTTAAAAGAAAACAAACTTATCATAGGCATCAAGTTTCTAGGTGGAAATGTGGTATTCAACTCAATCATAAAAATTATAGATTGTCAAAAATTGTCATAAATTTAAAACATTAATTGTTGTTTTATTTGCCTGCACTCACGGTTAAACCATGCAGTCCACAGAGATGCACTAGAGCTATACTCTGGACGGGACGGGGAATCGACAAAGTACGCAGCCAGCTGTTGGAAAAAGCAAGAGTGCCTATGTACTATGGCTTCCAGACCTTCCGGATACTCAAGTAAGGCTATAAAATCTGCCATGCACACTGTCAGTTCTTTTTTAAGTAACTGAAGGTTGTCCTCATCCAAGGCCACCTTTCGCCACTTAAGGCGGCGATTATCATTCGACTGAAGGAGCTCTCTGGTTATTCAATGCGCTCTAGATGTGGTGCAAGACTCACCCCAAGGGGACATTAGGCTCAGACATAGAGGGTTGTGATCACTGTCGACACTTAAGCCCACTATCATATCTATAAGTAAGGGCTATAACCTCAAGTCGAGTAGAAAATAATCTATGCGGTTTACTCCCTTAGATCTATTAAAGCTATTAGCACCCATTTTATCAGACATAGTCTGCCCATTTGTGGCACTCAACCTGTGCCCCAGGGTAATGGCATTTAACTATAAAGCCACTCGCAACCATTTTAAAATGTTTGGTAGCTCAAGTTGAGGAACTAGCCATAGGTCATCCTCCTCTCTTGCCTCCCATATATTGTGGTTCAAACGTCACATTGAAATCCCCTGCTAAGATCAGGGGGTGTGAAGAACACCTTTTCTCCAGGAGCTCCTTCAATTGCTGTAAGGTAGAGAATGTGCCTCTGGCATAGACGTTATAGATGTCAACAAAAGTGCCTGTCGCGCCCTTAAGCTGGACGCCAAAGATGTTAGGGTTGTTGCAGGAAAGCTTGCGAGCTTGAAAAATTAAGTTCTATCTTTACCCAAACAAGCAGGCCACCTGCAGGGCGTCCTATTTTGCTCTGGATAGCGGGACTGTAGTATGTTAGGTAACCTGGCATGTGATATGGAGTAGTGCTCCAGGTTTCTTGGAGGATGCAGATGTCGAAGGCCTCCATAAATTTGAGCTAAGGTGGGAGCGTCATTTTTGATCTGACCCCGGCCACGTTCCATGATACCATCTGGAGCTTGCATAAAGCCGTCGGCGTGGGGGTCTTGAGAGGACTAAGACCATGAGTTTGGTTGTCTACGCAAACCTGACAGTGGCAAGATATGTTTGTTAAGCCCCCACCCGTGGGCTCTTCCCTGGGCATGGGTGGGCCCCTAGTGTCTAGAGCCCTTTGACCATAGATAATTTCACTGCTGCCCTCAGAAGGTAGTAAGGTGACTGGTTGGGTCACCAAAACAGGAGGTGTATCACTCCAATTCAGTCAGTCGTTTGTGGCCAAGATCGAATCTTTGCCAAGATGTGATTCAGTAAAAGAGAAAAGCGATGACCGACAGTGATTGGGGTGAAACTACCTAAATTGAATGCTGGATGTCACAGGAGCAGAAGTTCTTGCTTCCAGTGCAATCAAACACTGGACCAGCCTGTCATCTACTAAGGATAGTTCAATCAAATCTGTGGGGCTATTGGGGGAGGAACACCTTCTTGCTTGCAGTATATCTTCTCTGATAACTTACCTACAGCCTCTCACATGCCTAATCCAGTGAATTACTTTATTCCTAAGTGCATCTTCACCTTCCCACCTCTGATGAATGGTAATTTTTGGGACGTTGGTCATGAAGATCGTATTATTAGTTAAGGGGGCTAGACTCTCATTTCTCACAGGATACTGGTTAGAGTGGCTCCCATGCCAAGATTATCTACTCTCGTGATACTCACGGAAGCTCTTGACAGCGCTCAATGGCTCTGTCCACCTTGCCAGCAGCTTTCTGGTACAAACATTTGCAGCAGTATTATGCTTGGTGCCATCAAAACTGTCGCGTGGTAGTGGCTGACAGGGACCTGCAGTGGTCAATAGTGTGTCCCTATCAAGAATCCTGCTATTCCATTGGACCAGAAAATATATTTGGTCCGAAGGACTCTCACTTTTTGCTAAAAGTAGATTTACCTGGTGCTTCAGCCGTCAGCTCATGTATTGTCGTATTCAATGCCTTAATTTCTGCTCTGAAGTCCTTAATAATCGCTAATACATCGGGGTCTAGGTTGGCTGCTCCTTAAAAGTTAGTTGAACTTCTCCCCCACCAGCTCCTGCAACCTCAAAATCTTCCCCCACCTGCAGGTTTTCTACCAAGGATAAAAGTGGTGCAAATCTATTGCTGCCGATGACGTCTGGGCTTGGGGATTCTTGGGTCTGTGGGGTAGCTGGATTTTCTACACTGCCTGCCTCACTATCAGAAGGCATTAAGGGAACGGACCTGGAACTATGTACAATGCGCTTCTTAAATATAATTGGGATACGTTTAGATG
The DNA here is from genome assembly GCA_963921515.1 of Calotriton arnoldi. Taxonomy (NCBI): domain Eukaryota; kingdom Metazoa; phylum Chordata; class Amphibia; order Caudata; family Salamandridae; genus Calotriton; species Calotriton arnoldi. The sequence continues at coordinate 1,244,529 of CAWUFW010003217.1, forward strand.
TTTTAGAACATACTGGTAAAATGGTTCTTTTGGAATTGTTCCTTTAACTAGCATCATCAATTGAGCTTGCTTAGCTAGTGCTTGTTTGCTGCCAATATTGGCTTTACAAGTGCATGTAGGATTGTGCAGAAAGCAATGCAAGCCAATAGTGGTGGTTGGTCATCTTGGACTAATATTTTGTATACTTCCAGTGTTCATTTCAGAACTTATAAGGTGGCTGCCACATTGCATCTGCAAACAGGATTCTTTTAACATAAAGAACTCCAAAATATACCCTGCAGAATTCACTGTGAACTCATATTGTAAAAGCAAAGTTAAATGGTATATGTTGTTGGTTGGAAGTAATGGGACACCAAAGTCGAAGGACTTAATAATAATAAGCCCTTTATCTTTATATTAATCTGTAGCTATATACTAAGATTGGGGTTTATGATTTATATGCTACACACAGATCTCTGCAGCAGGTGCATTAATCCAGTGAGATAATTAACTGGTCTGTCATGCCACTCAACCTTTGCACCGACAGTTGTCTTTAGGCTTCCTTCTGCACTGGTGTTTCCTCACTAACCAGAACTTTGCTTCACAATCTTATCGTAGAGAGGACTGCACTTCCTTCTGGCAGATCTCATTTATATTCTTCTGTGGTCTTTTTGTATTACCAGTCCAGAGTTGATATAATGCTTAATACATTTCCTTCGCTCTCTTCTTCCACACGAAAGATTGGAAAGTCTAAAAAAGAGGCTAAAGGAGAGAAGATAAGTTGCGCATGATTGCACATGGGAAAATAGGAAGCAGAGATTAGAAGACATGTTTCTCTTTATTAGACCGCTATCACAGATAAAGTACAGCTGTTGTCTTACTGATATAATTTTTTAGTTTATGTTTCGTAAATTGGTTACACTGCAGATGGAATCAGGTAAACAGAGACTCTAGGGGTATATTACTTACATTTCATGCAGGGCAGCGATCAAAGTTGCTGCAATGCATTGTGTGAAAGGGAGAAATGTGCCATAGCTTCTAAGATATGTCACATTTCTGCTGTCTCCTAGCTCTGGCACATGGTGTGCTGCCTAGCGCCAAGGCAGGATTGGAATGGATACCTTCCTGCACAAAAATAACACTTCTGCCTTCAAGACTTAGGTTTATAAGCAACCAGTATTTGCATTCTCATGGGCTCATAGGACCATACACATTCCAAGCAGTGAATCTCAGGTCAAAATATGCAGCAGTGCATTGGGCAGGTGATTAAAAAATGAACAGCGACAGAATTATTAAAGAATCACACGCTGATGGTGTGATCTTGTGAGCTCATGCAAAACAAAGGTTTTTGTGCAATACTAAGCTTTGCAATTTGTATCAAATCTTTTCTGTAGGTACAGCCTACAGTACAATCTATGTCAAATGGCAAAGGGCAGGTACATACAATGTGTAATTGTGCAGGAAATACCTTTGGGAATACCATGCAAAACTGAACTTTCCCTTGTTTGAACAAGGCATTATTGGCAGTAGGATTTGCTGCAGAGCCTGGTCAAGCTAGCATAGTAGATCTGGTTTTACATCAAATTGTAGGCATTTTTTGCTTTTTTGCCTCCCCTTTATGCCCCTCTCACTTGCATCACTGAGTGTCCAGGGATGGAAAACATTTTTGGTGAAGAACACGCATCAACTTTCAGTGCTAAGAGATCTTAGATGCAGAAAGTTGATTGACACTTCTGTTTTTGCTGCTTTGCATTGCAAAGCACTGCTCAGCATTGTATAAATGCTTATACAAAGCAATAGTAAATCTGGAGCGTGATTTTAATGTTGCAACAAGTATGCACTTAAAAAACAGCATACAAAGTGCTGTTGGCAGAATGAGTCACATTTACATTGCGATAACTTTTGCACTTAAAATGATGGAACGCCTAACATGGACTGAGAGAAAACCTGGTGTATTCATTCAGAGCACCCCATTGTGATGTAGAACTTGATAATTAAATGCAAAATGTGCACTTTGAATTAACGCGATTACATCTAAATCATCCTGACTCTGAATCATCCTGACTCATGCATTATAATGCAGCAGAAACATATAAGCGTTATGTTAGCCTACACATGAAACACGCATGCATATAGAGCAGGATACATATAACATTTCTGTATTTAGGAAAACAATATGGACTCTTAACGCGGACACATTTGAGTCAGACTGTGCTGGAGCTAAGCTCAGGCCTCGAACAAAGGCCTGCACATAAGTAACACAATACAAAATGACAGCACATTTTAGGAAATATGCTAGAGTGACAAATACGTGATGGGTTATGAGAACCAAATAACAGTACATGTTTATTTATACAGAATATGCTTTAATAAATTTACAGTGTAAGGTATAGAGGGCTAGATTGCAAAGCAAAGGAATACTGATTCGTAAATTCCGATTCTAACCAAATCACTGTTTTCGAATCTGTATTTGGTATGTATGAATGTGAATAACTGGCCATTACCAATTTGGTACGAGTGGCATTTGCTATTTAAGCAATCGCAAATAGTGATTCTGTAAATAGCGAATCGAGATGCAAATACCACATTTTTACTTGCCAGTGAGTGATGACATCACAAACAGGAAGCAGAGCAGCAGCAGGCCTATAAGAACAGTGGAGAACCACCTTGAGACAGGTGATAGCCAATACAGGCAAATTGGGATCTGCAACAGCCACAGCCATTCACCCCTGGAAATCAGGAAAATGTCCCAGCAGAATCCTGAAAAGGAGAAAGACCTTGGAAGGAGGAAGAGGAAACTCACATTTTCTGAAAAAGAGTTGAAAATACTCACAGAAGAGTGTGTTGCAAATCATGATACTTTGTTTGGGAACAAAAATGGCGAAAAATCCAGGAGCACATCAACTCTTTGGGGGTCACACAGAGATCAATAGAAGAGATTCGCAAAAAGTGGTATGACCTCCGAAGAAGGACCAAAGAGATGTTGGCAAGCAGTAGAACTGTGGCCCATGAAACAGCAGGAGGACCTCCAACCCAGCCAACACCAGCTTCTCTTGAGGAAATGATCAAGTCCACCCTTGAACCAGAAACTGTGTCTGGACTCAGCAACATTGACACTTTAGATGCTTCTTCTACTTCAGAAGGTAAAACATACACTTACAGTGTCATAATAACATGTTTCCAACAATCTGTGACTCACCATTGCAACTGTGTTAGGCTGGGAAATGTTTTGCTATTATAGAATACAAGAAAAATACTAATAGTGCATAATGGGATATGTGGTACTTCATTATGAACAGCTACAGCACACCCTCAATGACAGACTGAGTCCATTTGTGTGCTGTCTTGCAGCGTACCTCAATTTGGTTTAATGGATGCAGATATGGTGTTAATATCCAAGATCTCAGGGCATATGCATTGCCATATACAAAACATTTGGGGAATGTGGTTACAATGTATACAATTTAAACATTTAAGACATTTATGCCATATACATAGGCCATATTTACCAAGTAGATAGCCACCTTCAAACTCTCTTCTGAGATGATGTGAGTAAATGCTGCTGTGCCTGAACATAAGAGAGTCATGTGTGCTGCCAGGGTACTTTGCTACGAGGTCTCCTATGATATATTTTGCATCACACACCATTTGCATATTGAGTGAATGACTGTTTTTTCTGTTTCTAAATATGTACTCATTGTAAAACGGAGGAGTTATGGGAACATGGGTGCCATCAATACATTCAATTACATGCAGAAACTGGGCAATGCGGTAAAAATCCAATTTGGCTAACTGCAACTCCTGTGCTATGCTGGGGAAAGTTATATGATGATGTATTCTCTGTATCATCGCAACCAGGACATCCTTAAAACACATAATTCCCCCACCTGCAACTGCAATGACACCTTGGTAACTCCCAGAGGATAAACCTTGAGTGAGCATATTACCTGCACATGGGTGGGTAAGGCATTGCTTCTGAAAGTGTTTCTTTCAAGCTAAAGCCTTATTTCTGCAATTAGGTCTGAAGTAGCTGCACTACTCAGCCTGTACTTATCAAATATTTCCTCCTCTGCTTGTTGGAAGAGTGTCACCCTCACTCTGAATATCTGTTCCTGTCGCCTCCTTTTCTCTGAAGGGCATTGAGAATCCTCATCCTCCTTTCAATCACGTACAAAGTTGTCATTGTGGAACACCCTGATGCATTTTGGGCATTTTTATATTTGTTGCACCTGGTTACCCACAAATTTAGGTGCAGGAGGACCAAGGAACTCCTGGACCTGGGCGGGTTGACTCCTCATGAAACCAAACTCAACACCAAATCAAATCAAATTATTTATTGCTTAGACCTCCTCTGAGATCAAGAATATAAAATACAAATATGTGCAATTAATTAAATTATTCATAAACTTGATATCTTTAAAACATTAATAAAAAGGTATTAACAAATTTAAACAGATTATAACATACAAATTATTTTGGTGGTACTCTTATTAGGTCGCTCAGATCTATGATTCTAGAAATATTGTATCTAAAACATATAGGTTTTATAAAACAGCGCTGAGCTTCAGCCAAGAGTTTATTTGGGGAGACATATAAAACATGTATAATGTATTGAACACCTCCTCGACAAAGATCACAAGTGCCTGATTTATCAGTTGTGCCTCGCCAGTGTTTAGTAAAGACTTTTAGCTGCAAGATCTCTAATTGAAGCATCAATATGCAACATCTAACTCTATGGTTTAATGTGAGTCTTAGATATTTTTGGCTAATTTTATATTTTATATTGGCTATATAGGGCAATAGTGAGTTAACTGAATGCAATGTACTTTATCAAGTTCAAAACTAAGGGGCTCATTACGATGGCGGACGGACGGATTGTGCCGGGGCTTGGGACCGGCCGCCTGTAATGCAGCGGTCCCGCACATGAGATTACGAGGCGACCGCCACCGTGGCGGACGCATCGTGTATCTCTGAAATTGTGGCGAGTGCTGCTGGCTGCAGCACCCCCCACAATGTCTGAAATGCACTGTTTGCATTTCCCTGCACTGCGTGGCAGGCACCACGCAGTGCCTATCACCCGGTGCAGGGAAATGTAGGGGGTACCATAGCTACCCCCCAGTGCACACCCACCTCCCCCAACACAAGGGGGGCCCGCAACGGGCACCCAAATGCAATCCCCGCCAGCCACTGAATGGCGGTTGAACCGCCATACACAGGCTGGCGGGGATGCAGCATCCTAATCTGGCAGACGATGCCTGCTAGGCACCGCCACCATTTTAGAAATGCTTGGTGGGTCTACCAGGCAATCATAACGATTGCCTGTGGTGGACAGACTTTGCGTGCAGGCTGCCGGTGGCGGTTTCACCGCTATCGTAATCAACCCCTAAGTCTCAAAGTAGATTTTTTCAGAAAAAACATCTATAGTGCTGGTGACCAAGATTGTAAGAGATTAATGGAGCATTTGAAATACTCCAAAGCTATCTCGAGATTTTCTTCAAAAGTACATTGTCTTGAACCAACCTTTACATTTTCCTGATTAATCAGTGCTTTCAAGGAACCTTCAGATGCATGAAGTAAATTATATTACCATCTGAATATGTTTGTCAAGTCTCTTGTGTATGCACTGAACACTGTTAGTTCTAGTCGCAAAACTTGGACCAGGATATCTTGGCTTGTGGTAGTGATCTTACGCAGTAGCTTCCCCTCATTAAGATTGAAGGTATCCCATTTTTTTATCGGAAAATACTCTAATGTGTGAGTTAAAATAGGAAAAATCTTAGCACAATAGATCTCGAGAAGGGTATGAAAGTGTCTGCTCCCCGAGGATGAGTAAGATCTCTTTATCATGCTTAAATGGGCTACAGACTTAAGCTTAGCTTGCTGAAAATGGGGGGTAGTTTCAAGTGGTCATTTCTGTAATTCTAAAAAGAGTGTCCATATTGTGCTGAAGGCCAGTTGGTGTGAGGTCAAAAATGACCACATCGTTGGCGTACATTAATATATGGATGCTTTGTGATGCTATTTTTGGCTGGAGAGTTTTTACTTATAAAAACCAATCAGGTTAGTCACTAAGAAATAATGAAAACGGGAGTGGGGCATGTAGGCATCCCTGCTTGAGACCATTCCGAGTGGGAATCTTCTGTGTGAGTCCCTTATCCCCACCCATCTGTACTCTACACCATGTAGATGAGTGGAGAGATACTATTAATCTTAGCAGAGATGCCAGGACTCCTTTATTCACTAGTTTCTTCCACAAGTAGGTCTATCTACCCTGTCGAATGCTGTAGTGAAGTCGACGAATAAGCTATATGCCACCTGTGATTTACTAGACAAGTATTTGTCAATTATAGTTTGCAAGATTGCAATGATATCAGTCACAGAGTGGTTTGGCCGAAAGCCTACTTGAACCATGGGAATTGCTCTCCAGGACAAGTCCCTGTCTTTTAGATTGTCTAAGACGCTGGCCGTAAAGATCTTCCCCACTGTGTCCAGGAGAGCAATTTGGCGATATTTACTGGGAAAGAGACTGGAGCCATTTTTTTTAGAAGTGGAACGACAATGCTTCCTAGCCAGGAGCTTGTAATAAAACTGGTTTCATAGAAATAGACGAAGAGAGGGGCCAGAAATGTGCTCCATCCTTCCACATTGCTCTGCAAGACTTTTATGGGGATCATGTCTGGACCCATTGCTGCAGTTGCTCTCGCCTTTCTTATATAACGGTTCATTTGTTTTTCAGATGGAGCCATTATTTGCTGGTCAGATTCATGCCATGTCCTGAAGATGAAAGATTTTGTTGCCGAGATTTACAGAGTTGGTTCCATACAGTTGAGAAAGGTAGTTTACCCAGTCCTTTTGTGGGACTGGTGATGCATTCAGTGGTTTTTTGCTTCCGCTCACTTTTGCAATTAGACCCCAAAAGACCTTACTATTTTTTTGCAAGACTGCCTCTTGCAAGTCGACCCAGTGTTTGTCCATTATACCTCTGCTGTTTTCCATGCGGATTCTCTTCTGTTTTTTCTTTAGAATAGAGATTTCTTTCATCCTGGAAAATGAGAATTCGATACAATGAAGTCTAATTAATCTATTCAGCTTACTTGACAGAGGGCCTGCTGAGAGATCCTTCTTCAGTGAAAGGGTGTTTTTGAAGGAGACTGTCTTCCTCTGAAGGCTATGAACTATAGAAGTGAGGGTGCTTTCAAAGTGGAGAACTGGGTTACTTCCTTTGTTAACATGTTTAGACAATTGGGACTCTATTGTCATATTTTTTGTTGATTATGGACAAATTCTCAGCATTCCATATGATTCAAACTTCTTTTTCGTGTATTAATACGTCTTCGTTTCCATTTAATGGAGACCATGAGGCTATATTTTGTAGACTTAATTCTAGCTCTAGGAGAAGAATTGCATTGTTGGTACTTCGCTCAAATTGGGTGCTAAATTAACAACATTTATTGTACAGGTCATAGCTGTTGATGACGTAATCTAATATAGAGGATCCAGTAGGTCCTTTTCTTGTATAAGAAGCCGGAATATCTCCTTCCGTTCTCCCATTCAGGATTATTCCATTAATTCCATTAGATAGTTCCAGCAGCATCTTCCCACGTTTATGAGCCTTGATAGAGACTGGCATGACAAAAGTTGGTATGGACCTGGATTCTTCAAGGTCTATATTTCGAAATACTTTCAGTAAAGGGTTAGAGATTTTTGTGTTAAAATCACCCATTAGTAGAATCTGCGCTTTACCATTTGCTTCTAAGAAAGTTTCTCTTTGTTCAAATATTTTTATGAACAGTGGATTGTGTTTGGTGCTGGGTGGTACATAGATATTAAAAATGAGTAATTACTTAACTATATAAGCTTTTTAATTCAAGAATTTTAACTTGATGCATTGCAAATTATTACAGGAGAGATGGATTATTTCAAAATCCAGCCTTAACTCCTCCAGAAGTGAAATGGACAAGCCTCCCTTTGCGTGGCCTCGTTTCACCCTTGTGGCTCGGATATCCACGCAAAATAGTTTTTTTGGTCGAATTTATCTGGTGACCATGTGTCTTGGAGGCATACTATTGTAGGGGAATTACCCAAAAGATAGGAGCTTTGCTGGTTCCCGTCCGGTGATGTTCCACGAATAATAGAAAGTCTTTTGCTAAAAAAGCAGCTTTGCTCCTCTACCTTGTTTATTGCCGTTCAGTATGCTTGAGAGCCAAGTCCAGGAAATGTGCTTTTGTTTATTATCTATTTAGTATGCGCTATGGTTCTATATCAGTCTTTCTCCATCTTCGATGGATATTGTTAATTTGTCAGCTGAGACATAGTTGCTCTCTCTTTTGGAGCCTGTTACTTGAGGAAATTGTTGCTTTAGCCTAAGTTTTTTCGTATACTGTCTAGACAAAGGTGTTGGAGCTTTATCACTTACTCCTACTACGACAAACCCATTTTAATGTATCTTTTCAGTTTCTCGGACAACTAATGTTGAAATCACGCTTGACCAGAATTCCACTTGTGCCGTGGTTGTATCCAGGGCCGGACTGGGAAACGAAACCGGCCCTGGCAAACTGCTCGGCCGGCCCCCCCTGGGGTGAGGGGGGGTGCAGCCGAGCAGTTTGCGAGGGCCGGTTTCGGCCAATTTTGTTACAGGGGGCCGATATTGCCGACCCCCGGTAACAAAAACGGCCCCCAGGGGCCCAAAACCGGCCCCCACCCTAGCGGCCCACCAGGGAAACGCCCGGTGCCCGCTACGGCCAGTCCCGCCCTGGTTGTATCCAGCTTGTCAGGGAATGTGACAAGCTTTATTCCTGAGGAAGTGAGTGACTGTAGTGAATGGAAGTTATTTAAGAGATTTAGGATCCTTCGTCGGGTGCAGAGACAGAATATTGAGTAAAAAATATCGAATTGCACAAATATTGTGTCAAAAATATCGCTGGTCAGGAATATCGACAGACAAATTCTCGTGGTCAAGAATATCGATTTAAAAAATATCGAAGCGTTTAATATTGTTTGCAAAAATATAGTTGTTAAAAATATCGATTTTTTTATTAATGTTATGTATTTTAGTATATACTTTATATGTGTGTGATGTTTGTTTTTTGGTATAAGAATTGTTTGTATTTTTATTATATGTGTTAAAATTTTAGTAGTTATTAATTTTTTTTAATTTTTATTTTTCGTTTTTAGTTCCGTAGCGGGTTGTGAGTTTATAGGGGAATAGGGTGGAAAGTAATTTAATTATATAAAATGTATTGATTATTTTTAGTAGCTATTATTTTTTTTTATTTGAAATTTGCGTTTTTAGTTCCGTAGCGGGTCGTGGTTTATAGGGGAATAGGGTGGGAAGTAATTTACTTATATTACATTTATTGATTATTTTGTATTTATTAATATTTTTTTAATTGAGACGTTGTAGTGTTAAATGTGTAAATTAATTTATTATTAATTATTTAATGATTAGTTGTTAATTAATTTTGATTAACTAATTTGTAATTAATGATGGTAATTGTGTAATTAATTTTAGGTGTGTGTTGTGGTGTTTATAGGTGTAAATGGTGGGAAGGGTGGGAAGTGATTTATTTTTTATTGATGAATTATTAATTAGTTGTTAATTAATTTAAATTAATTAATTAGTAATTAATTATGGTAATTGTGTAATTAATTTTAGGTGTGTGTTGTGATGTTTATAGGTGTAAATGGTGGGAAGCGTGGGAAGTAGTTTATTTTTTATTGATGAACTATTAATTATTTCTTAATTAATTTAAATGAAATAATTATGGTAATTGTGTAACTAATTTTAGGTGTGTATTGTGGATATTATTGTATTAAAGAATGTTTACTCAATGAATGTTTATTATCTTTTTTTATTAATTTTTTTAATTCATTATTATTTTTACCCCTCCGCTATCCAGCACTTTTCCTACTGTTGCACTCATTGAAGTGGGAATAATCATTTTTACCTCTCCGCTATCCAGCACTTTCCCTACTGTAGCACTCATTGGAGTTGGAACAGTAATTTTTACCCCTTCGCTATCCAGCACTTTCCCTACTTTTGCACCCACTGGAGTGGGAATAGTAATTTTTACCCCTCCGCTATCCAGCACTTTCCCTACTGTTGCACTCATTGGAGTGAGAATAGTAATTTTCACCCCTCCGCTATCCAGCACTTTCCCTACTGTTGCACTCACTGGAGTGGGAATTGTAATTTTTATCCCTCCGCTATCCAATACTTTCCCTACTATTGCACTCACTGGAGTGGGAATAGTAATTTGTACCCCTCTTCTATTCAATACTTTCCCTAATGTTGCCCTCACTGGAGTGGGAATAGTAATTTTTACCCCTCCGCTATCCAAAACTTTCCCTACTGTTACACTCACTGGAGTGGGAATAGTAATTTTTACCCCTCCGCTATCCAGAACTTTCCTTACTGTTGCACTCACTGGAGTGGGAATAGTAATTTTTACCCCTCCGCTATCCAGCACTTTCCCTACTGTTGAACTCACTGGAGTGGGAATAGTAATTTTTACCCCTCCGGTATCCAATACTTTCCCTACTGTTGCACTCTTTGGAGTGGGAATAGTAATTTTTACCCCTCCGCTACCCAACACTTTCCCTACTGTTGCACTCACTGGAGTTGGAATAGTAAATTTAATTATTTTGCTATCCAACATTTTCCCTACTGTTTTATTTATTGTATTGCAAAATGTACGTTTTATTTTTTTTGTTAAATAGTTTAATGTTTTAATTAATTATAGAATGTTTTTTTTTATTTAAAATTATTGATCTATGTATATAATTTCTTTATATTTTTAAAAGTTTAAAAATTAAATAAAGATAATAGTTAATAAATTATTTTAAAGTAAATATATGTATATGTATAAATTATTATGTTTGTGTGTTTATATTTTTTTAATTAACTTTATTTTTTATATTTAGTTAAAATGTATATTACATGTAATTTATTTTGTTAAAGATAATATTAATATGTTATATATTTAATATGTATTATTTTATTTATATTTTTACATCGATATTTTTTACATCATATTTTTAACTTCGATATTTTTGATTCAATATTTTTGTACTTACCTGTTTAAGAATAGGGAGTCGATATTTTGGGATTCTATATTTTTTTTCGATATTTTTTACATCGATGTTTGTAGCATCGATATTCTATCAGTGAACCCCTTTGTCGGTTTAAGGGGTCCTGAAGCACAAAGATCGAATAACTCAAGGGTGTTGTAAGAGTTCTGGGCACCTTTTGAGGTATTCGCCTCGACGCATGAATTATTTTCCATTGAATATTGTGATGAGGGATGATGATACTGAATATGCTTTGAGCTGTTGAAATCTGGTGCAAGAGGGTTTAGTGGCATAAGAGATTCCTCACTAGACAGGGGAGGGCATAGTCCTAGATCATGAAGGGTCTCTAGATAGGATACTTCTTCAACTTCATTGCTCTTTTCGTCTTTTAATGTATCTTCATATGAAATATCATGTTGGGCAAACCTTGTTTTACTAGATTTTTGCTTTGTAATTCTGCGGTTAACTCTGCTCTTTCTCTTTGCGGTTTTTATTTTTAAATTTAGAGTGGATCTCTCTAAATGTTTTGCACTCTGTTCAGGCTCCACTTCTTGCCCATTTGATGTTAAAAGGACTGTTAAAGGTTGTTCAGACAACTCTGATTTCTTTTTGCAGTTAAATATCGGATACTAAAATAACACTTTTGTATCTGTATCTAAATCTTCTGCTACAATTGGATCCTTAAATAGTTTTTGAAGCAAATAAACTATTCCAACATTTCCACTTTCCATTTTTCCTCCTTCTATGATTGGTCTTCTGGTTTGGGTTGCACTTGTAATTTTTTGGCACTGATCTAATACCTCCCTTTTTCCAGTTCTGGACTGAGGCCTTTTGACAGTAGTTTTATCTTGATGATCCACATTATATAGCAGTATGGCCATTTGTGTTTCAAAAAGATGTTTTTTATTAATTGTAGTTTTTTTTAAACAGCGCAAGGATTGATTTTAGGGTCTTTTGCAAGGAAAATAATGATTCAGAAATAATTGCTTGCTTATTACTAGAGTGTGCAGATGAAAGTAATGGGAAATCTGGTGAATGAGAAAGATTTTCTTCTATGTCGGATAGAATACTTGGAGTGCTATTAAATAGTTCAAGTGTCTCTTTCGGTAATTTTGCTTCATTTGATTGAGGAAACGGACTCATGTTTAAATCGGGTAATGTAAAATCCATGACAATCCTTTTATGATAGCCTGGGAAAATTGCTGATTTTGGTCTATTGCTATTGATGGGCCAGCGGGTTGTTTACAGCGATTGGTTCTGTCAGTGTTTCTTTTAGTGGAGTGTCGTTTTCCCCTGCGTTATGCATGTTTATTTCAGTTGAATTAGATCTTCCTTTTATTATTTTGTCTTTGATACTTGTCGTCGAAGAAGGTGGAAAAAACTCAGGGATTATATGTGATCCTGGTATGGCTCCTATGTGCACTGATCTCAATTTACTCTTCCCCAGGGATTGTGCTGTTCCCAGTCTCTACATAAATATTGTGCAATTTCTCCGTTTTTTTAAACGCCATCGTAGAGAGAGGCTTTTCTATATATGAAGACACAAACAAGTCCCTCTTTCAAAGCTAACTTCGATATCCGAAATAGCCTCGTTTGTAGCGAGCAGATGTGGTCAGGCTTGGTGAGTGTCTGAAAAGTTTCAGCGCCCCGTCCATCATCTCCTTGTGTTTGCTTTGTTTGCCCTAAGTTGGCAGGGTATGCCCAGACGTGGGTCCCTTGCTCACTTTGGGAAAAGTATGAGAAAATAGTTTTCTCTCAAACATGATTCATGATATCCCAGCAGAAGGCTTTTTCACAGGGTAAAATCACCTTAGAACACACCACAATTCCTAAAATTAGTATGGTGCCATCAACAAATGATTTATAATGTAACTAAAGTCTTATCACCCTTTATACGTTCTCCTTTTGGTGACCCTCAAAACCTTCCATTAACTACAATGCATTTTAATGGGGAGCTATCATGTATATTGTTAGCCTTAAACCGGTACCAGGATGCTTGTTTCCGGTCCAGGGAAGACATGGCTTGGCAGTTCGGGCTGGACTGTTCCCATGTGGCACAGGGTCAAGACTGATTTGCATTTAGCTGTGTCTGAACTGGGGTGGCGAAGTGAGCTAAAGAACGATGATGGATTCAACCCAGATCTGTGACTGGGGGTGAGTGTCTGAAAAGTTTCAGCGCTCCGTCCATCATCTCCTTGTGTTTGCTTTGTTCGCCCTAAGTTGGCAGGGTATGCCCAGACGTGGGTCCCTTGCTCACTTTGCCACTGGTTTCAAGCTAGCCTGGCTGATAAGGGCTGTTAGCCCAAAACTGGTCCCAGGATGCTTGTTTCCGGTCCAGGGAAGACATGGCTTGGCAGTTCAGGCTGGACTGTTCCCATGAGGCACAGGGTCAAGACTGATTTGCATATAGCTGTATCTGAACTAGGGTGGCGAAGTGAGCTAAAGAACGATGATGGATTCAACCCAGATCTGTGACTGGGTGTGAGTGTCTGAAAAGTTTCAGCGCTCCGTCCATCATCTCCTTGTGTTTGCTTTGCTTTGAAATAAAGCAATCTTTTTTTTTTTAATGCAGCCTGTTTTTCTTATGGGAAAACGGAACACTTTTAAAAAGAAAAAAATGAAAATATAATAACATATTTGTGTTCCATTCTCACAGGGGAAGCTGTCTCATTGGGACCCCTCACCAATTGGTAATGGGTTGCTACCTCCTTCAAGGAGTTGGTAAAATATGAATGGTTTGCAATGGTAATTCGGTCGCAAAATATTCGTACATCCCGTTTAGATTTGGTACTGGAAGTAACGCCTTAAAGACGCCCCTTCCAAATACCAAATCGCAAGTGCAAATTGTGATTTGGTAATAAGTTACCAAATCGCAATTTGCATTTTGTACATTGGAAATGGCTTTTTTTGCGGTTGCAAATGGCCAGTTTCTGCGAATCAGGACTGGACTGTTCCCATGAGGCACAGGGTCAAGACTGATTTGCATATAGCTGGGTCTGAACTGAGGTGGCGAAGTGAGCTAAAGAATGATGATGGATTCAACCCAGAACTGTGACTGGGGGTGAGTGTCTGAAAAGTTTCAGCGCTCCGTCCATCATCTCCTTGTGTTTGCTTTGTTCGCCCTAAGTTGGCAGGGTATGCCCAGACGTGGGTCCCTTGCTCACTTTGCCACTGGTTTCAAGCTAGCCTGGCTGATAAGGGCTGTTAGCCCAAAACTGGTCCCAGGATGCTTGTTTCCGGTCCAGGGAAGACATGGCTTGGCAGTTCAGGCTGGACTGTTCCCATGAGGCACAGGGTCAAGACTGATTTGCATATAGCTGTATCTGAACTAGGGTGGCGAAGTGAGCTAAAGAACGATGATGGATTCAACCCAGATCTGTGACTGGGTGTGAGTGTCTGAAAAGTTTCAGCGCTCCGTCCATCATCTCCTTGTGTTTGCTTTGCTTTGAAATAAAGCAATCTTTTTTTTTTAATGCAGCCTGTTTTTCTTATGGGAAAACGGAACACTTTTAAAAAGAAAAAAATGAAAATATAATAAAATATTTGTGTTCCATTCTCACAGGGGAAGCTGTCTCATTGGGACCCCTCACCAATTGGTAATGGGTTGCTACCTCCTTCAAGGAGTTGGTAAAATATGAATGTTTTGCAATGGTAATTCGGTCGCAAAATATTCGTACATCCCGTTTAGATTTGGTACTGGAAGTAACGCCTTAAAGACGCCCCTTCCAAATACCAAATCGCAAGTGCAAATTGTGATTTGGTAATAAGTTACCAAATCGCAATTTGCATTTTGTACATTGGAAATGGCTTTTTTTGCGGTTGCAAATGGCCAGTTTCTGCGAATCAGGCCGTTTGTGACCTCAAAACAGCTTTGTACATCTAGCCCCTAGAACCCTTCATATCGCATCAGGTTTCCTGTGAAATGTAATGGTAATCCTGGTTCAGTTGTGAATGGGCCATGTGCACAAAATTTCGGATATATGATTACCAAATAGTGAATGTTAGCTAATCACTATTTGGTAATCGCTTATTGCTATATTATAAATAGGGGTGGGAGACAAACTCTGCTACACTGTCTGGGTTTACAAAATGTTTCCCACTCCGCTCTCAAGCAGAGCACGGAGTTTGACAAAAATCTCCGCCTACGCTGCCTAGCGGAGTTTATCTCTGAACCCTAGCATCTGAAGCCAGTAAGGGAATGCCTATACTTTATCTGGGGCAGTAGGAGTCTGATGCTAAAATCAATTGTAACTTAGAATGCTCTCTTGACACGAGGGACGTGACCATGCTGCTGTGTGCAAGGGAGAGGTGCACACAGCCTCTTCTTTAGCCCTGTTGTGGCCGCGGCACATGGTAAACAGCCCCAGGCTCACATGCTCCAAGATGCTAGTACAGGCACCGAGGCGAGATCCATGCCTGAAGTTCAACTCCCGTCCCTGCTCGTAAAAGTCTGCGGTGCGCCTACTTTGTTTGCAACTTGGGAAATCGGTGGATGCAGGTGTGCGTAGGAGTGCCTGGGCTCGGGATTTAATGCTTCCCTTGAATCTTCTCTTGCCACTCGCAGGAGCAATTCAGACTCCAAGCCAGGAATGTGGACTGCTTGGAAGTCAGGACTGGGAGTAAGGGTATTTCAGGATCACATTTACATCATGGTGGCCATTATATGCTGCGCCCAGAGGTGAGTGAGGTCAACGTATGAGGCCGAGCCCAGCATCATGCCCTACATGAAGGAGACAGTGGACAGGCTGATCAACAACATCCGCCTCGGGCCAGACTTTAGAGGTAAGCACCAGATCCCTGTCAGTCTGTAGCGCCCGGCTAGGATACACATGATCTCCTGTTGCCTGTGGAGCAGCTACTGGGCACTGTATGAGTATTTTATATAATACTGTTTGTGTGCATGGTGTGGTGGTGGCGAGGAGGAGTAATACAAGCCCACTGACAGCAGATCTGGTAAGGGAAGGTTGTAGCTTCCCAGAGTAACTTTTACAATGGTAACTGAGGCTGCTCGGGAAGAGTTTACTTTCCATATGTGTGAGAAGTTGGCCTGGCATATGCTGTCCACTAATTATAGTGGGCACCTTGCACCAGTCCAAACGACCTTTATTGATGATAGGTTTAAAGACAACCTTTATTGAAAGCTATTCTAGAGGTAGCTATGGAGAGCAGCCTTCAGGCTAAGTGTTGAAGGAGTGTTCAGCTGTTGTTTTACCAGTTATAATCTCGTGAATGACCAAATGAAAGGAGAACCACACCATGTATATATATAAAATATATGTATTTATTACTAAACACTATCCAATAGTCTCTTTATGAGGCTAGATGTCAAAGTACACAAGTTACAAGTCAAATAGCACAGTAAATTAGCACAATATACGATTAGCCCTAGGGGCGTACCAAACCATATATTAAGAAAGTGGTATAAGAACCACGACTTAAGTAGACACAAGGCCTAGAGCATGTAGAATCGCTGGGACCCCAAGGAACCACCCAAGGTAGTGACACAGGGGACCCACGGGGGCTGTGTGCAGTGTGTGAACACAGCCGCAAGCTCCGTTAAAGTCTATGGGAAAGTAGCGGTAAGAGTTTTAGAGTTTAAGGACACTTAGAAATGGACTAGGACAAAACCCTCTTGGACTTAGACAGTTCTAGGGTTAACACCCACGGGAGCACTGGAGTACTCGAGTTACCTCACCCAGGGAAGCCGGGTGCATAGGTGTCGAATGGTGTCGGGTCGCGGCGTCGATTTCAATGGCAGCCTGCAACGAAGTGCTGCTACCGGGAATATGCGAAGTGTCCGAAGAGATCCAAGCCTGGATCGGAGATGAGAAGAACCTGAAAGCAGAGGGGACAGAGTCTGGGTCACTTGCCAGTGACCAGAGGCACGATAGTCGAATGCCCACCGATGTCGGGTGCTTCAGGTGAAAGAGGTGAAGCTTGACTCTTCAGCCACGAGCACAAGGAGGCGTCGGCGATGACTAGGAG
Source organism: Calotriton arnoldi (assembly GCA_963921515.1). Taxonomy (NCBI): domain Eukaryota; kingdom Metazoa; phylum Chordata; class Amphibia; order Caudata; family Salamandridae; genus Calotriton; species Calotriton arnoldi. Next base: position 1,261,563 of record CAWUFW010003217.1, read on the forward strand.
CTGGATTCGAGCTGTCCCACAAAGGATGTCGAGTGCTGCAGTGTTGGTGTCCAGATTAAACACAACAAGCCTTGGCAACAGCAACCCACGCAGAAAGGAGAAAGATGCTTCGGTGCAGACTGGCAAGGTTTGAGGGACTCACCACTCGGTGGGGAGTTAGGGCATGTCTGGAGCAACCAGAAACGCCCAAAGAAAATCAGAGTTGCCTTCACAGGGATCCACCAGTCAATGGACCATGGATCGCAAAGGAGCCTCAAGCGGAAATGCAAGAAGCGGGCCCACGGAACACTCGTGGAGTGTAGGCTCACAATCTTTGGTGCAAATAGTGCTCGGTGCCTGGGCTATAAGTAACCCAAAGCAGGACTTCAAGGGTTGTCGAGAAGTTGATGCACTAGCAAATGTGCACGGTGTCCAGGGGATCCGGTTCCACGTCACTCGTGAGGGCTGCGGGTCTAAGCTTTGCTGGGGACTCGGGTCGGCCTCTGAGAAGTCTGGAAATCCTCTTCCTGGGCTGCAAGCACTCCGGAGTCCGGCGGGAGCTTTGGAGATGTAGACCGGCAAATGCTTTGTTGGTGCCTGCCAAGCAGGGGAGTCACTCCTTGACCCCAAGGGAGATTTCTTCAGTCCTCTAGTCTTGAGTAGAGTGTCGAAGTTCCAGGATTCAGTTGCAGAGTTTCATCCAGGGATATCTAAAGTCCTGTTGCCAGGGGTTCCTTACTTATACCTAAGAAAGGGGTTGGACTAACTCTGTGGACCCACCTATGGGAGGGTTTGGAAAGAGGGGTGGCTGCACCCATTTCCTTTGTTCAGTTTCACACCAGAGCAGGGGCTGGAAGCCCCTGCAACCGGTTTGAACTGGGGTATGCACGAGGACACCAAATGTGCCCTCAGTGCAGGACTTCAAAGCACTCTTGGGGTGCACCCACCCAGCCCTAATCCACTAAGGCCTGTCTGGGAGGTGGTAACACCTCCCTGTGACAGTAAACCTATTGTCCAGGCCTCCCTGGCCGGAGTTTTGGTCAGCAGCAGGAGCCCAGATTCGTGTCTGTGGCTGCAGCATCCATTTTGTGATGCTAGGCTCTGTAAAGTTGGTACCGGGTATACCGGTGCTGTCATGTCTTTCCCTCTAGAAGGGTGGGATCATACTCCCACACCAGTTACTGGTGTGGGGGTATGATTCCAAGGTGTTTGACACCAAACACAACATGTTTCCGTGCAGCCATCCCAAAGTTAGCATTTACCGCGAGGATATAATGCACTTAAGAGTATATGGTCAGGCTGCACCACAGACAACCCCGGAGAGGAGATTCCGAGGGCTGTAGAGGGGCTCTGCTCATGCATGGGCACCCTCTCACATATAACCAAGCACCCTGCCTTCAGGATTGATAATGCCTGCCATAGGGGTGACTGATAGGTTTCTATGTGCAGTGATAGGTGAGATATAGTGAACCTATATCTCTGTAAGGAGTGCATGCACCACCTCACTCAGGCTGCAGTAGCAGTCCTGTGGTGTCATTTTGGATGGCCTTCCAGGGGTGGCACAATACATGCTTCAGCCCCTGGTAGGCCTCTGGGGTACCTATACCCTGGGTACATAGTACACCATATACTAGGGACTTATAAGGGCACCCCAGAATCCAAACTGAAGTGTACTTAAGGTACATGGAATCAATTTAAAGAGGAAGCAGCTAGGCTGGGGTCCTGGATCGCACGGCCCCAGCCAGACTAAAGTCGAAAAACAGTGAGACATCAGCAAAAAGTGGGGGTAACCATAAGAGGCAGATCCTACTCTCCTACAATATGCATATGATATCATTGATATGCTGCCATATGCAGCAGCATTCATAACTGTGCAATACTCCGCCTGAACGCGGAACCCTGCTGAATTCGGAAGAGCTTTTAGGTAACTCTGAGGAATTCCGTGGAGTGAAACTCCACAAGCTCCGCCCACCCCTAGTAATGAAAGAGTAAATAATAGGTAACAATTCCTTATTTAGTCGGTGCACCATTTAAGAAATTGCATTTAGAGAATTGCTAATTTGCAAACAGAGTCAAAAATACCAAATGGAGTCATAAATAGCGAATTTACCATTTGGTAAACACTGATGGCATCACAAACAGGAAGGAGGCCTCAGTTTTAAGCTGGAGGGATTAGGTGCAGCATCTCATTGTTATTTTACCATTCACTCATTCTTGCCACAAAAATGCCCCATAAGGAAAGTGAGAAGGATGCTGGAAGCCTTAAAGAGCAAGATTAAGTTTTCTAAAAATGGAACTTGAAATCTTCACTGAGAAATGTATTGGTCACCAGCTGTTTGGGAAGTTATCTATGACAGTGCCTCAGTCCCAGAAAAAGAAAATCTGAAAGGGGATTCAGGAAAAAATAAATGCAGTAGGCGTGACCCCAAGATCCATAGCGTGAATAAGGAAGAGATGGTATTATCTAAGGTCACGTACCAAGGAGAAGGTGGCAAGCTGTCTGCGAAAAGCTAAAGGAACAGGAGGAGCCCCCCACACAGCCCCACTACCAACTGCCATAGTCAAACTTGTGCAAAGCTCCCTAGAGCCAGAAGCCATCAGTGGGTTTAGTGACAGTGACACCTCAGATCTTCCTGGAACTTCACAAGGAAAGTCACAAATTGAGTTGTAATAGTAAATAGTGAATGTGAAAGATCTTGGTCAGAATAATAAACAGATTAGTAACCCATAGTAATGTTCAAAAATTAAAATGCTACAGTATACTACATTAATCTAAAACATTATTACTCTGTGTACTTTTACAGAGTGTTATGGGATATGTAATGATAACAAAATTGTGGTGTGCACAAAGGGAGTAGCCAGAAAATTAAAATATCCCCTGCTTTCTGCTAAAGCTCTTATGACACCAAGCAAGCAAAGCAAGTCATCACTACCCTCGCAGGAAGAGCTCTTGTCTCTTCCATTAAACCATCTATCCATTCATGCTTTCAGCCTTCCATTTACTCATTGATATTCACTATTGTGCCTTTTACATTCTGTCATCTATTCATTCATTCATCCAACGGTCTTTCACCATTCCGTCTGTCACCAGCCCAATGACCACGGACTACTGCGCTGCTTTAGATAGCTATGTTTATTAGGACAGTACAGGAATGAGTACAGGGTTCTCAGGTTGGGTCGATGGTTTGGTCCGTCCCGGCTTCTTCTGTTGCCGCAGGTCCCTGGTCGTCTCTTCTTCCCGGCTCCCTTGGTTTCTTGGTGGTGGTCGTCCCCTCGGTAAAGAAGAGAGAGGCTATCAGTAACGGGTCCCCTTTTTATCAGTTGGCCTCCTATTTGCCAGCGCTCCCTTTCCCTCCTCGTCTGTCTGTCACTCTCTCCTGCTCGCTGCACCCACCCTGGTGGCTTTTAGCCTTGCAAGCCCTGAGGAGCCTCTTACTTCAGATGCTACCCCTGGTCCTGATGCCCTGTTTCAGCTTGCCTGGTGGCTGGTGCCGCGCACTGTCTGGTCTTTTCTCCCCAGCAGTGAACAGCGAAAACCCAAAAGAAAAATAACTCGAGTAAAGTTATCAACAAAACTGGAAGACGGGAAGGGAATGCCCTCTCAGCTCCCTCCGGCCGCCCTTCGCTTTCTACTGCTCCCTCCGCTGCGCTCTATAGCAATGTAAAGAGCGCCTGTGTGTGCAGCCACCCGCCCAACCGGCGCCCAGTTCCCCTGATGGTGCTCGGGCATGTCCTTTTTAGCATGTCAGTGAGGGGAGCGGCCTCCTCCGAGAAGCGGGGTATGAATCGCCGGTAATATCCAACTAGTCCGAGGAAGGCTCGGATGCCCTTCTTCGTGGAGGGGGCTGCCAGAGTCTTAATGGCGTCTACTTTGTCCACTTGGGGTCGTATCAGGCCGTTCTGTATGTGATACCCGAGGTAGCGGATAGTGTTTGTGGCCAACATGCACTTTTCGGGGTTCACTGTTAGTCCTGCTTCCCTAAGGCTGGGTAACTCCGCTGTGAGGTGGGTAACGTGCTGTTCCCAGGTCCGGCTATATACCACAATGTCATCCAGGTATGCGGAGGCATAGATACTGTGTGGTCGTGGTACCACATCCATGAGGCGTTGAAAGGTGGCAGGGGCTCCGTGGAGACCAAAGGGCAGGATCTTAAATTGGTACAAGCCCGAAGGGGTGGCAAAAGCCGTTTTTTCTCGTGCCGTGGGTGCCAACACTATTTGCCAATGCCCTTTGTCAGGTCCAGGGTAGTCATGTACCGGGCTGTGCCCAGTCTCTCTATCATTTCATCAACTCGGGGCATTGGGTAGGAGTCGAAACGGGAGACGGCGTTTAGGCGCCTGTAATCTACACAGAACCTCACCGTGCTGTTTGGCTTTGGCACTAGAACAATCGGGGAGCACCAAGGGATATTGGAGGGTTCAATGATATCGCTATGTAGCATGTCCTGTACTTCGTTCTCGACCACCCGCCTTCTGGCTTCTGGTATTCTATATGGTCTCTGTCTGATTGGAGCAGCCTCCTGTGTCACGATATCGTGTTGTACTAGGGGGGTTCTGCCTGGATTCTGGGAGAAGACGTCTCGGAAGTCATTCACGACTGACATGAGCGTCTCCTCTTGTCCCGGGGATAACTGAGAGCCCCGGGGAATCTTGGTAAGGTCCCTGACCGTGCCGATCATTGGAAATGGGATGTTCAGGGGTCTGCTGTCTGACACCAGCACCTTCGTGGGAGGATCCGCTACCCCCCCCTTCGGTGTCTACCCATTTCTTGAGTAGGTTGACATGGTAGATCTGTCCCGCCCTCCCTGTGTGAGGGACCGCTACTCTGAACGTGACCGGGGTGACCTGGGCGAGTACTACATAAAGGCCCTGCCATTGTGCCAAGAGCTTGTTGTCTGAGGAGGGAAGAAGGAGTAACACCTTGTCACCAACCAGAAACTGCCTAAGGGCCGTTTGTCGGTCATACCCTTTTTTTTGTTTTTGTTGGGCTGAGTCTAGGTTCTGTCGGACTTCCTCCCAAAGGGTGGACAACCGGTTCTTGAGGTGTGCTGCGTAATCAAGGAGGGTCTTTCCTTCTTCCTCTTCCTCCTCCCATCTTTCTGCTGCCATGTCTACTAAGGTCCGGGGCTTCCTCCTGAACACCAGCTCAAAGGGGCTGTAACCGGTGGAGGACTGGGCATGTGTTCTGATCGCGAAGAGGGTCAAGGGCAGCTGCCTATCCCAGTCCCTCCCTGTGTCGCAGATTCTTTTCCTTAGTATGTTTTTAATGGTGTGATTATACCTTTCTACCAGTCCGTCCGTCCGTCTGGGGGTGGTACACAGAGGTACGTATTTGGCGTACCCCTAACAAGCGGCACACTTGGGCCATCAACCTGGATATGAAGGGTATTCCCTGGTCGGTGAGTAGCTTGCGTGGGAACCCGACCCGACTGAAGAATCCTATCATGGCCTGCGCTACGTAGAGGTGGTCATGCTTGTCAAGGGGATCGCTTCTGGGTAGCGGGTGGCGTAGTCGACTAACACCAGGATGTAACAGTATCCTCTTGTGGCGGCAACCAGAGGTCCTATGAGATCCATCCCTACTCGGGAAAAGGGGATCTCGATAATAGGTAGGGGATGTAAGGGTGCTTTAGGTACATGTGGTGGGTTACAGTGTTGACATCGTGGACATGCCGCACAGTATCTCCTGATGTCCATGAAGACCCCAGGCCAGTAAAAGCGTTGTAAGAGGTACTCTTCGGTTTTCTCCCTCCCATAATGACCCCCACCCGCCTGGTTATGTGCTAGACAGAGGACCTGGTCCCAATAGGGTAGGGGAACAAGGAGCTGTTTGATGGTCCCAGTAGGTTTAATCACCCTCCTATACAACAGACCCCTAGACGTAACGAAACAAGGGCCTACCTGTTGGTCCTCTTCTGGTCTCATCTGGGCCCAGGCGTTTCCCAGGGAGGGGTCTTCCTTCTGGGCTGCCCTGAAACTATGCACTGCTCCTGAGTCTCCATCCATACATGTGGAGGTAGAAGGAGAATCAGCTGTCCCATTCAATACCATCATCTTTCTCTGTTCTCTCTTTTCTTTACGGGTTTTCTTCTTTCTATACCTACCCCCGTCTATCTTGGTTGTGGACAACGGGGCCTCCTTCAGCCAGCTCTGTCTGTCCTTCTCCTCGATGGCCCTGGTCAGGAGGTCAGAAAAACCTACGTAATCAGTCCCGATGATCATCTCTTCGACCAAACGGGGTATCCCTCCTACCTTGATTGCGTTCTCCTGGCCTTTATCCCCCAGGGTTACTATGGCTATGGGGTAGGTCTTCTGGTCACCATGCACACACATAATGGTTACCTCCTCTCCCTCCTGCCATTGGTGCTCCTGTATACATTCCTGGGTGAAGACTGAATGGCGACAGCCGGAGACAATGAGGACTTTGGTTTCGACCCCGTTCACAGAGAGAAACAGGCGGTACGCTTCCTTCCCTTCTCCCGCCCATAACACCCGACCCCTGGTATACCCTATGTCCATGGGTTCGGCTGGAGGGGCCTTTTGGGGACAATTTCGCGCTATGTGGCCCCATTCTGCGCACTGAAAGCATTGGGGTCCCTGGCTGTCTTCTCTGTTGGTAGGCCTTGGCAAGAACCGTGGGTCGATGAGCGGTCTGGGTGGGGGATGTGAGGGACTAGGCGCAGAGAGTCTCCACCTGTGGACTATCGGAGTCGGTATACGTGGGGTGAATGCTCGCAGCTCAGGTACCCTCTGGTGTGCACACGCCAGTTCGATGGCACTGATGATGGTGATGTTTGGATGCTGCTTCAACCAGGCCCGGGTAGCCACCGGGAGTCCTTCAATGAACTGTTCCATAAGGACCTTGTCCATCACCTCCTCCATGGTAGAAGAGTGAGGTTGAAGCCAACGGTTCCCCAGGTCCTGCAGTCTGTAGAAAAATGCCCGTGGATTGTCCTGGGGTAGCCACTTCTCTTTCCGAAACCGGCTGCGGTAATGTTCCTGGTCATACCCGAGGCATTCGAGTATCGTCTTTTTGATCGCCCTGTAAGGTGTGATGCCAGCCGGGTTTGCGGCCTGGTACGTGGTAAAAGGGGTGTGATGTACTGTCCCCATCTGTCAGCAGGCCATTGGGCAGTGCTGGCCACCCTCTCAAAGTTTGTGAAGAAGAAGTCAGGGTCTTCACCCGGCTGGTACTTCTGCAGTACCGAGCTCGGACATTTGGGTGGACCTTGCTGCTGGCAATCGTGTCCGTCAACTTCTGGATGGCAGAGTCCTGTATAACCTGGTTTTGGGTGATGAGGCCTGCCTGGGCCTGCAGGGCCTCCTGCAGATGCTCCCTGTCCCTTTTGGCTTCTGTGGTTTGTCCTTCCACCACCAGTTGGAGGTGGCGTTGGCCCTCTGCCAACTGTTTTAACATATCATCTAATCTGATGGTGTGGGTCATGTCTCCTGGGTGTCCGTTTGGTTAGGGTGGCGGTCCGGCTGATCCCACTTCTGACACCACTTGTCACCAGCCCAATGACCACGGACTACTGCGCTGCTTTAGATAGCTATGTTTATTAGGACAGTACAGGAATGAGTACAGGGTTCTCAGGTTGGGTCGATAGTTTGGTCCATCCCAGCTTCTTCTGTTCCCGCAGGTCCCTGGTCGTCTCTTCTTCCCAGCTCCCTTGGTTCCTTGGTGGTGGTCGTCCCCTCGGTAAAAAAGAGAGAGGCTATCAGTAACGGGTCCCCTTTTTTTCAGTTGGCCTCCTATTTGCCAGCGCTCCATTTCCCTCCTCGTCTGTCTGTCACTCTCTCCTGCTCGCTACACCCACCTTGGTGGCTTCTAGCCTCGCAAGCCCTGAGGAGCCTCTTACTTCAGATGCTACCCCTGGTCCTGATGCCCTGTTTCAGCTTGCCTGGTGGCTGGTGCCGCGCACTGTCTGGTCTTTTCTCCCCAGCAGTGAACAGCGAAAACCCAAAAGAAAAATATCTCGAGTAAAGTTATCAACAAAACTGGAAGACGGGAAGGGAATGCCCTCTCTGCTCCCTCCGGCCGCCCTTCGCTTTCTACTGCTCCCTCCGCTGTGCTCTATAGCCCTGTAAAGAGAGCCTGTGTGTGCAGCCACCCGCCCAACCGGCGCCCAGTTCCCCTGAGGACTTGCCTGAAGCCGTGACCCGCTGACAGGTTCGCGGCTGCCTCGTCCAGTACGTCTTCCGCAGGGGACACCTCCGCTTCACCGTGGTTGGGGTTTCTACCGTCCTCCGGTCCTCTCGCCGCCCCGTTTCCTTCTCCCGCGGTCTCCGCTTCCTCCTCCGTAGCTGTCCGGGTCTCGTCGTTGCGCTGGGATTCTCCGTTTCTCTGCTCTTCGTCGCAGTCCTCCCACCCTCTCTCAGCGTCTTCCGGGTCTTTTATTCCCGTCATCCCTCTCCTCACTGGTTTCCCTGGAGACGGTGCAGGTCCATGTTCCTTGGTGCCCCCGGGGCACTCTCCGCCGTCCCCCTGCGGCTCCCTGCCACATCGTCCATCCATTTCGAGTATCGTCTTTTTGATCGCCCTGTAAGGTGTGATGCCAGCCGGGTTTGCGGCCTGGTACGTGGTAAAAGGGGTGTGATGTACTGTCCCCATCTGTCAGCAGGCCATTGGGCAGTGCTGGCCACCCTCTCAAAGTTTGTGAAGAAGAAGTCGGGGTCTTCACCCGGCTGGTACTTCTGCAGTACCGAGCTCGGACATTTGGGTGGACCTTGCTGCTGGCAATCGTGTCCGTCAACTTCTGGATGGCAGAGTCCTGTATAACCTGGTTTTGGGCGATGAGGCCTGCCTGGGCCTGCAGGGCCTCCTGCAGATGCTCCCTGTCCCTTTTGGCTTCTGTGGTTTGTCCTTCCACCACCAGTTGGAGGTGGCGTTGGCCCTCTGCCAACTGTTTTAACATATCATCTAATCTGATGGTGTGGGTCATGTCTCCTGGGTGTCCGTTTGGTTAGGGTGGCGGTCCGGCTGATCCCACTTCTGACACCACTTGTCACCAGCCCAATGACCACGGACTACTGCGCTGCTTTAGATAGCTATGTTTATTAGGACAGTACAGGAATGAGTACGGGGTTCTCAGGTTGGGTCGATAGTTTGGTCCGTCCCAGCTTCTTCTGTTGCCACAGGTCCCTGGTCGTCTCTTCTTCCCAGCTCCCTTGGTTCCTTGGTGGTGGTCGTCCCCTCGGTAAAGAAGAGAGAGGCTATCAGTAACGGGTCCCCTTTTTTTCAGTTGGCCTCCTATTTGCCAGCGCTCCATTTCCCTCCTCGTCTGTCTGTCACTCTCTCCTGCTCGCTACACCCACCTTGGTGGCTTTTAGCCTCGCAAGCCCTGAGGAGCCTCTTACTTCAGATGCTACCCCTGGTCCTGATGCCCTGTTTCAGCTTGCCTGGTGGCTGGTGCCGCGCACTGTCTGGTCTTTTCTCCCCAGCAGTGAACAGCGAAAACCCAAAAGAAAAATATCTCGAGTAAAGTTATCAACAAAACTGGAAGATGGGAAGGGAATGCCCTCTCTGCTCCCTCCGGCCGCCCTTCGCTTTCTACTGCTCCCTCCGCTGTGCTATATAGCCCTGTAAAGAGAGCCTGTGTGTGCAGCCACCCGTCCAACCGGCGCCCAGTTCCCCTGAGGACTTGCCTGAAGCCGTGACCCGCTGACAGGTTCGCGGCTGCCTCGTCCAGTACGTCTTCCGCAGGGGACACCTCCGCTTCACCGTGGTTGGGGTTTCTACCGTCCTCCGGTCCTCTCGCCTCCCCGTTTCCTTCTCCCGCGGTCTCCGCTTCCTCCTCCGTAGCTGTCCGGGTCTCGTCGTTGCGCTGGGATTCTCCGTTTCTCTGCTCTTCGTCGCAGTCCTCCCACCCTCTCTCAGCGTCTTCTGGGTCTTTTATTCCCGTCATCCCTCTCCTCACTGGTTTCCCTGGAGACGGTGCAGGTCCATGTTCCTTGGTGCCCCCGGGACACTCTCCGCCGTCCCCCTGCGGCTCCCTGCCACATCATCCATCCATTTGTCTGCCCATCCATGTCCAAACCAATCTATCTTCAAACCTATCATTCCAACCCTCTATTCATCCATCCATCCTTTCACTCATTCCTTCATCAAACCATTCACTCATCCATCCTTCAATCATTTCACTCACTCATTCACCCACCCACCCTTTCACTTATCCATCAATCCTTTCACTCATCCATCCATCCTTTCACTCATCCATCCACCCTTTCACTCCATTATTCATCCTCCCTTTCACTCATCTATCCATCCTTTCACTTAGTCATCTGTCATTTCACTCATCCATCCATCCTTCCCCATTTATTCATCCATCTATCCACTCATCCGTTATCCATTCACTCATCCATCCTTTCACTTACTGACCTTACATCCATCTGTCCATCCATCAATCCTTTCATTCATCCATTCATACTTTCCTCCATCCACCCTCCTTTTTATTCATACTCCATTCTTTTACTCATCCACCCCTACATCAACACTTTCACGCATTCATCCATCCATCATCTACCCATCTGCCCTTTCACCTACTCACCCATCCATCCTTTCACTCATCCATCCATACATGCTTTCACTCATTCTCCCACCCATTTCACGTTAATCATGAGCCTTTGTCTCTCAAGTTGCAGAAAGAAGAGGCCTGTCAAGAACTCCACAACTGCTGTAGCTGCTAAAGCAGCATATTCACAAGGCCTCTGGTGCAAACACATTTAATAGCAGAAGTAAAAAATTTAATTTAAGAAAAATACAAGTACAAATTACTAAAGTAGTATCCATCCATTTTTAACAGATAAACCAACTGAAGAATGTGAGCATTCACAAGGTGAATGTCCAGAAGTTATATAAATTCATGTAGCTGACACCTTTGATAGTGGCAGCCAGCCCATTCCAACACATGCTGCAAATGTAAGTCCTGAAGCTACAGAAAATAAATGTGCAGCAGAAGAAATGTAGACATTACATCAACTATTGAAGACAAACCTGTAGCGAGGGCATTTCAACAGCAGTGAAGATATTAACTTGGCAGTCGTCTGGCTCAACAAATTCAATCTCAGCCCCCTGTTGCAAATGTTGATGTGCAGAAAGCCAACAAATCTTTGGAGGTTTGGAAAGATCAATGCTGAAGGTTCAGTGCTTGCAACAGAAGCAAACAAGAATGCGAAATCAAAGAATTGAAACCCTGGATAAAAACATGACAAGTAGGTGTCAAAGTATGGCACGTACACTAGCTGCAAATCAGATGGCAATGAATGATACTTTTGCCAATGCCACTGACACCATTAAAAACTTATGTGGAGGACTGCATGATGAAAACATACAGCAAAGGTGAAAGGATCGCCATACATCTGTTGGTGTAGATGCTTTGAACTCAGGACATCAATCACCTAGTACAATCCACAAGCACCTTATCTCGCCACACTGTAAGTTTACAGGTGGAAATGGGGCATTACAGTGCGGATGTGGCAAGAGGACTAATTGAGGTCACCAATGCTGTAGAGACAATGCAAACTAACAGCATAACAAGTGTCACACAGATTAGAGTGGGCAAAAATGAGGACCTATCTAGTGTAAGCATCATATTAACTACAGATAGTTTAAATGTGCACCAAGCCAGGAGTTGCAGTGGTGGTGCTGAACATTTTGGATCCAAAATATCAGTTCCCAACAAGCAAAAACAGTAGATTAAAAATACTGTTGTTTCACTACATCGCTAACAGGTTGCATAGTATTTTCTATCTGGATAGAGAAGTATCTTTTTGATATCCAGTATGTTAAGTGCAAATAAAGATACATTTAGTTATGTAACGTTCAACGAGTCTTTGTAATTAATTATATCACTTTGCATGCATTTATAAACTTGCCTTGAAAAATAGGTTTTGGTGAAGTAATCACGTTTCAAACGCCCTTCTTCAGCACGTGTTTCCTCATGTCTGGGTGGTGGTGGGAGAGACTGTTCTTTTTGACTCTGAATCATATACAGTCAAAGATAATCCTTTTTTACTTCCTATATTGTGTAGTTATAGCACAAGTTGCTACTATCTTGAAACTGATTTCAGGAGAGTAATGTAGTGCACCAGTGCTAATATGAAGAGATCAGAAACAACTTTTTAGTAGTCCAATAGGGCATTCTATGACACCTCTGATTTTGCAGGGTGTCACATGATAACACCTTTCATTGGGAGTAGTGGTTGGCAAATATGGTGTCATGATCCATGAACTATCACCTACAAACAAACACCACATATTTAGATATGGGATTTTAATTAGACTAAAGCTCTATATTATGTAATTGCATGTGTATTTATCCATAACATTTCTATGGTCAAAATCTCCGCTTTGCAGCCTTTGCCAACTTCAACTATGTCTAAATATATATGAGTCCCGCTCCCAGAAAATCGTGCAACAATAACTGTGATTATGTTTTTGGCATCACACACAGAACTTGAATATTCAGGAAATAAGTTATTTTTCTATTCCTGAATAGATATTTAGTGGCACATGGTGGGCGTATAGGCACATTTGTACTATTTACACATCCCCTGACAGTGGGAAAGTTGGCTTTCCAATAAACTTCTATTTTGGTGGTGTGCAATTCCTGTGCATTTCTAAGGGACTACTGGTAGGTCTTAATGCACATTAAAAGTGCATCAATAAATGCATTAAAAAAATGCGAAAGGGCACTCTGTGAGACCAGCTGCTAAAATCACACCTTGATAGCCACCAGATATTAATAGATGCAGACTACATAACACCTGCATATAGGTGGCGATGGACCTACTGAATAAAGGGTGTCTCTCAAGCTGAGTGTTTAAATCAGCTGTTAGCTCAAGGATAACTGCACTACTTAGCCTGTACAATGGGCCTCATTAATGAGAGACTTGTGTCACATTTTCACGATGCAACATGGTACCTGCGTGACCAAACCTCTAAGTCAGATTGCCTAAAAAATCTGGAGTAACGCAACACAGCGCAAATCGCTGCATTGCACTACTCTGACCTAGGTAGGCATTCCATGGGAATTGCATTGGTGTTCCCATGCAACTCCCATAGGTTTTGACACATCCCCAGATTTACAAGAACCTGTGAACCGGGGGATGCGCAAAAACTTACACCTACCCAGTGGAGTGCATGGCAGGGAGTTGGCTGCTGACATATGGCTATAAAATCTTACTTTTCATTCAAAAAAGCTATCGAAATTCACTGAAAAAAAACAAAGGTTAAAGCAGAGTTATACTTAAGTAAGGTAGTGAGTACATTCTGCAGTGCACATAGAATGAAGAATATGCCTCCCGGGATTGGTTTTCTGCAGGAAGGTGCTCCTACCCGCACAAAAACAACCCTGATTGCAATACACCTTGGTGCAAGGGTGGCTTCATTGGCGCTAGGCCGCTAAAGGATGCCATCACACAGAAACAGGAAGAAATGTGCCATATTGCTTAAATACAGTGTATTATTGCCGTTCTTCCTGTCACACAGTGCAGCGCAGCAAGGTGACTTGCTGCACTACACTGCGTGACTTCCTCATAAATGAGACCCTAAGTGTACACCTTTGGATATGTGTTTAAGACACGTTTAACCCATAAGGAGACCTCCAGGAAGCACTTCCTGAAGTTTGGAGAACTTTAGAGAACTTTGGGAAAAAGCTCCAAAAGGTGACAGACCCGACCATGAGAGTCAAGCCGGCCACCTTCAACCACAACTCTGTCAGGATTTCACGTGCGGCCCACTTAAGGCTCCAGAGCTTCAGACTTTCAGGATTTGAACAGGGCCTCGCAGAATGTCGAGCCAGCGAACCCTATCCAAATCCGGCCTGCTGTGGGTCGATGGCCATCGGAAGAAAAAGTTCCAGAAAAGTTTCTAAGTGTGAAGGTAACATTTTGACCTGGGGCCTCCTGCTTAGTGTATCCGACCAGGGCTCCATTGCGGTCAGCCTGAAACTTTTTCTTTGTTCTGGTCAAGCACAACCAGATGTCCAAGAGTGGCACTGTATTTTTGTCATTTTGGTGTCTATTTTTTCTTAAAATTATTTACTATTTTTATAAATTGGTGTGGGACTTTTATTGTGTGTTGTCACCTATTTGTTGAATTGGTGTTTTTAAATGCTTTACACTCCTATCTCCTATGATAGGCCTGTCTGCTCATTGTCAGCTACCAAGGGTTGAGAAAGAGGCTAATTTATTGAGACCTTCACTGGACCCTATACCATGTTAGTGGACTTATTACTAGTGGTAGGGGCCTCCTTACCCCTACCCATAACCCACTTCCTAACAGCCCAATATTCTTTTCACATGATATGAAGAACCTTCCCAATTGGGCTTGATTTTCAAGGTGTGGCCAGGAGACATACACTATTACTGCTGTATCTAAGGGCCCGATTAGGATGGCGGGCGGACTTTAGTCCGCCCGCCACCCTATCGGAATTGGGACCGACCAACTACCTGTCGGCGGTCCCGCCATGGAGATTACGCTGCACCTGCCACAAAGCAAAAAATGCACCAAATACATATCCCTGTACTATTTGGCAGGCACAATGCAATGCCTGCTACATGGTGCAGGCATATGTAGGGGGCACCATAGGTGCCCCCCAACACCCAAAATCAAGGGCCAGGGAGGGAAGGGGAGCCTGCTACGGGCCCCCAATGTCCCTTTCCGCCAGCCTTTTCATGGCGGGTAAACCGCCGTGAAACGGCTGCCAGGGAGGGACATCATAATCCCTACAGCGGTGCCTGGCAGGGCACATTGTAGGGATTATGACTGCTCTGATGCACCGGCGGGCTCAAGGAGCGTGGCAGTCAGTCTTTCCGACCGCCAACACACCACCCGCCATTGTAATATGGCTGGCGGGAAACTTGCCTACAATGGCGGTAAGACCGCCACCGACGGGCTGTCGGTGGCGGTCTCACCGCCATCGTAATCGCCCCGATGATCCATAACTGCATTCACATTTGGTGTAATATTGTTACTTTGAATTTGTAACTTAGCCCCTGTTGTCAAATTTATGTATATTTCTCAACATATCAGTTTCTTTATGTCATTGACTCTTGACAACATTTTTGGCCAATGAACGCATGTTTCATAGGTATTTACAGCCATAGGATAGAATATACTCTGTTTCAAGATGGAGTCAATGTTAGGATATTACTGTGTTGTCTTGTTTTCATTTCACTGTATGCATAGTTTTCTTGCACTGACCCCAGGCTATGTACGTGAGCAAGGCTGATGCTTCTGCCAAGATATGTCATGGGTTTTGTCACCCTCTGGACATCATGAGTGCACACTACCTTTCTTCCGACAAGACTACTAATTCTTGGGATGGATGGATGATTGTCCATTACAGGAGTGCCTACAAATTATGGGCCTCATTTACGAGGAAGTCACGCAGTACAGAGCAGCAAGTCACCCTGCTGCGCATCGCTGCGTGACAGGGAAAGGCCACGAATGTGCTGTATTTAAAGCAATACAGCGCATACCTGTCGTCCTTTCCCTTGCACTGGCACCCTTTGGGCAGCCTCGGGCCAATGCAGGCACCCTTGCACCATAGTGCAAGGGTGTCTGTGTTGCATGCAGGATTGTTTTTGTGCAGGAAGGCACACCTTCTTGCACAAAAACAATCCTGGGAGGCATATTTCTCTTTCTATGTGTGCTGCTCCTTTCTTTTTACCAGTCTTCAAAGTTTTAGAATATTTAATAAAATTGTGTATTCCTCCACTTTTTAAATGTTGTATCTTTTTAAATACACAAATTAGTGAGTAGTTGTCTTTTTGTTACCCACAGAAGAGTATATAACTTTTCGTACGTTGCACCCTTATGCCGCATTTAGGCATTTTGTTGCCACACAGTAAGTTCTTTACGTAACGCTTCCCCAAACCCAAATTCGATAATATGAAATTCGGCATCCTATGAAGCACACAGCTCCTCGATTTTAAAAATATTGTAGTAGTGCTGCACATTGTAGACCAGTGTTTCCCAAACTGTGGTCCGCGGACCCCCAGGAGTCTGTGATACATTCCCAGGGGGTCTGCAGGCAGCAGTTTTAAAAGCACTGCAAAGTTCCTTGTATAATTAGCAGTTTTCAGGCAACAATAAAAGTATCAAGATAACAACAGTGATTAATGTAGCTGCTGAAAGAGAGATGAGAGTTTTGTCCAGTGGTAGCTTTGACTTATCTAAGGTAGCACAGAGGGTTAATATGCCTACTCCAAAGAACGTGTACCATGCCTTTTAAAAAACAATATTTTATGTGCATAGATCAGTGGGATACTGCTTTTGTCACTGTTAGACTTGGCATCTTTTGGTGTGTTTTCCCTGTCTTTTTGCTTTCTGACGTCCCAGTTCTGACTGTGATTTTGCTCATTTAGTGTCTCTGCTCACTTTCTCACTGCTATTCACTGTTAAAGTGCAAGTGCTCCTGTTGTAAATTGTTATTATGGATTGGTGTTTCCATGATTGGCATATTTGATTTACTATTAAGTCCCTAGTACAGTGCACTGAGAGTGCCAGGACCTTTAAATCAAATGCTACTAGTGGACCTGCAGCACTGATTGTGCCACCCACAGAAGTAGCCCTGAAAAGGTAACTCAGACCTGCCACTGCAGGGTCTGCGCACAGTTTGTAACTGCCATGTCGACCTGGCAAGTGCACCCACTTGTCAGGCCCTAATCTTCCCTTTTCTTACATATAAGTCACTCCTAAAGTAGGCCCAAGGTACCCCTGTGGGAAGGGTGCTGTGTATGTTAAAGGTAGGACATTTACTGGTGTGTGTAACGCCCTGGTAGTGAATTACTGTGCATTTCGTTTTTCACTATGGAAATGCTATCTGTCCATTAGGGTAGAATGGGAGTTTTACTTATAACATCTTATAAGCATAACAACCCATTGGACCAAGATAGGGAAGTGGAGTTTAGTATGCCTGGACTCAGAATGTAAAAATGCATCTTTTAGTAAAGACGATTTTATGTTCTGTGCTTGAAAATACCACTTTTAGAAAGTAGGTATTTTCTTGCTTAGCCATTCTGTGTGCCTCTGCTGGGTTTGTGGATTGACTGTCTGGCTTTGGAGTGACAGGGGCTGGGGATGTGCACTCTCTTCAGACAGCCACTGGGGGGGGGTCGAGTGTGTCCTGCCTTTCCTGGATGAGTCAGGGCTGGACTGAATAGACCTGGGCTGCACTTAGAGTAGTGGGAGGAGATTTCCTTGCACATGAATGGGCCTGTTCTGCTGTGGGCAATCCTGTCTCCACCTCCTGCGGGAAGCTGGGCCAGAGAGGACCAAAGTGGTTTGGTCTAAGCACAGACACTCTCTGCCTGAGAGAACAAAGGAATTTTGAGTATAGATATTGGGGCCCAGAACTTTAGAACTCGCTGGAATCAAGGAACCTGCCAAGAAGTAGAGCTGGAAGAGCTGCCAGGAGGAGTACTGCCCCTTTGCTGTGTTGTTACTTTGTTAGGTTGGCCTGCAGTTGCTGCTTCTGCCTTGGGCAGTGAAAGGACTGGACTGAACTTTCTTTACTTGTGCTGAGTATCTCCAAGGGCTTGAAGTAGAGCTTGCCTCCTGTTCTGAAGTCTCAGGGACTGCAAAGACTTCATCAACCTCTGGGTACCACTTCTGGGACCACTGTTTCAGTTGCACAGAGAAGGGAAACGCAACCAACTCCGTCACCGACTCCGTTGATGGCTCTGTGTCCTGACGGTACCGCAGAGGGTACCGTCTGCATCTCGCACCGCAACCCTGGTCTCAGGATGACGACAGACCGATGCCGCCACCACCGAGTCGCTGCTTGTACCGTGATCAGTGGGCACCGCACTCCACACCGCCTCACTTCACTTTGCCATCTTGGTCTC
Source organism: Calotriton arnoldi (assembly GCA_963921515.1). NCBI lineage: Eukaryota > Metazoa > Chordata > Amphibia > Caudata > Salamandridae > Calotriton > Calotriton arnoldi. The sequence continues at coordinate 1,279,395 of CAWUFW010003217.1, forward strand.
ACCGACGCCGTTGCTGCTGCTGACTTCGACACCTGTGACCACATCATGGCGGGGGCACCACTCGTACGTGTCACGGTGCACCACCTCGTCCCCTACAGCCATCTGGGAAGACCGATGCCAGTTCCCGCTAACCGGCTCTGTCACTTGCACCGCAACCTGCCAGCACCACATCGAGCACCGCCTTGCCTTGCACCGTAAGCCATGGTCTCACTGATGCCGTCTGGACGATCATCACTGAGCCGCTGCCTGCACCGCATCGTGAGGGCACCGCACCCTGCACCACTTCCATTTTGCAAGGCAACGGTTACCAAGACCAGCTTGCACCAACGTGCCCGCTGCAACGACAAAGGTACTGTTCCCGTGTCTGTTCACGCTTTCGCTAGCCCGTACCGATGCGGTCGGCTGAAACAGTTTTCAGCATCGCAGTAGCCCCGAACAGAGCTACCGACTTCTAAGAACTGTGTTTTTGAGATATTTCTGCAATTTTGAAGATATCTTGCAAAGTATATATTTTTAAGTACAGTATGTTGGATTCTTATCGAATTTGGTCTTGTTTTTGATATATAAAAATATTGGATTTTTTTCTAAACTGGTGTGGTGTCCTTTTGTAGTGTTTTCACTGTATTACTGTTGGTTATGTGCAAATGCTTTACACACTGCCTCTGAGATAAGTGTGACTGCTCATGCCAAGCTACCAAGGGGGTGAGCAGGGGTTATTTTAGGAGTGTACTTCCCTAACCTGACGAGGAAGAAGGGCCCCTACTTGGACAAAGGTGCAAACAATTGCCAACTAGAGACCCCCATTTCTAATAGTCACAGAGATTCTTTTGTTACTGTGCAGTTCATAAGTTACAATCGTAATCTAGCACAGTGACCTATAAGCTCTCATCAAAGAGCTGCTTGCAAACTGCATGGTACAAGTTAATAACTTATGTTTATTCCCAGCCTTTCATTATCCTGATGCTGCTGAAAAGGTTTAATTGGGTGAAAATATATTTTTATTATTAAAGTCAATGCTAACCACTGTGTTATGTTCTGAATCCTGAGTTTGTGCTTCTCCAGACCAAGTACTCTTTAAAAATGCCTACCAGTATGAATTAAATGTGAATCCTACACCTGGTAGTCCCCTTTGCCTTATGTAACATATTTTATACACTGATCTACACGTATGATTCATTGCCTCTATATGTGTGTGATGTAAAGTGCTCTGACATCCTACAATTAGAGATGCTATAAAACAAATGAAATACATGTGACAGAGGGGCTATGGAGAGATGAGAGGCACTGTTGGAGGGTGATAGTAAGGGAATCATTGAAGAACCCCAACAAAGATTGCCGTATCCTGGTGCATAGTAAGGTCATCATTTACTATTCTTTAAAAACTAATACAATTCAATATATCATGATAAATGTGTTGTAGAATGCACCATTGTTTCCTAAATTTTCTTTGGGGGGAGAGCCTCCAATAGCCCCCTTTGCAGTGGTCAGGCTCACTCACTGCCCTTGGTGTGCACTGTATGGGAACTGGTCTGAAAACATTTGCCAAGGCTGCTTTGCGTTTCCAGTCTGGCCCTGGCAGGAGCAGGAGCCCCGTACTGCGAAATAAAACCAACCATTTAAAAGTTAGTACGAGATGCAGCACCAACCTTCCCATTACATTTTTCGGGGCATATTCACAAGAACGTGTAATAACCACCGCAAGTTTAGCTTAACGCAACTTTGCACTTCGCAGTCCATCGCGGGAAAACAACGAGGTGTTAACGTAGCATTCTCAACCTGGCATCACCATGCGATAGTCCCACTATAACGCGTCAAATGACCGCGTTAAAAATAACGTGATGCCGAAAAAATGCGTAACACCAACGCGAATAAAGTTGCGATGAAGCCAACCTCGAAAAAAAAAACAGCGACGACCAGCAATAGGCCTGCAATTCCCACGTGTCTGGCGGGAAATTGCACCATAAAAACTGAACAAGGAAAACACACCATAAACAAATCAAACTGCGCAGCAACATGGATGCACCCGGAACGAGTGCCCAGGTCAACGCGAACCCCACAAGCCCCACAGACCACCAGCAAGGAACGTCGGGGAAGGCCAAGGAGAAGAGGAAGAGGAAGACGGGGTACAGTCCGCAGGAAAACCCGATCGTCGTCACGGAGGTGACAGAGCACCAACAACAACTGTCCGTCACCACCACTGTGTCATTGGCAATACAGACGGAAAAATGGCATCCCATTGTGAATGCAGTCGGAGTGCCGAGGAGGCCAAGATGCGCTGGCACAATGTCAAAAGCCAAACCAAGCAGAAACCCGCTGCCAACATGAAGGCAGCAACGGCGAATGGAGGTGGGAGTTCTGCGCCACAGGAGGAGCTGGAGCAAATGGTGGCCACAGTCATTACTGTGGAGACGGTGCAAAGAGTCTGGAGTCCGGACCCTGCTCGCCATGACCTGACACAAAATCAACAGGGTGAGTAACAAACAGGGACTGGGGGGACGGGCACAATGGCACACATGCACAATGACGTGTAGTACACTGCACTCCCACAACGACCCTGGGTCATGTCCCTGATCCCCGTGGCACACTGCAGCACACATACAAACATCAAGTAGGCCCCCGTACACCATGTGCCCGAAGGGGTTCCACCCCACACAACACCAATTCCACAACACACATGCACCAGTCCGAAACACAGCAAAGATGCGTATGCGAGAGCCACACTGACAATGCAAGTGACACCACATGACGAGCAGCATGGCCGGAGTACAATCACCATGACACTGTGCACACCACGAGACTGAAGTGGCTGATTGTGGACCACATCCGGAAGGAGCAGGTCACACTCTGACACATCCATGTGCACAAACAACCACTGACTTGACAATACATCTGCAGACAAACAATGCACAAGAGTACAAAAACCTTCCAAGAGCACAAATGACCCAAGTCGCCAACATCACAGCACCTCAAAAGCATGAAAGCCAAAGGCACACCGCCTCCAAGGGATAAGGGGCAGCAAAATCACAGCTGCAGGTGCGACTTTCACACAATGCAGCACACACACATAGCAATCACAGCACATCCACATGGACGACACTGTGGGACACAGTGCAACACACACTGCAGAACAGAGGACACAACTGGGTCCGCCTGTGCGTAGAAAATGGCCAATCACATCTGACATAGCAGGAAACTGTGAGATGAAAATGTACGTGTACAACATCACCCACCTCATGTAGTCCAAATGTCCACTATCACGCATCAAATAGTCCGCCCCTCCCAAACAGTCACAATGTACATTGTCATGCAGTCTGTATGTAAACTCGAACAATGCGACAACATGCATGCCAACACAATGTCAGCAAGCATCTCCCCTTCACATTGCAGAGGGACAAACAACACCTCCAGCAGAGCAGACCTGACAACCCATCAGAGGACCTCCACACTTCCGACACCGACGCCCCACAACAGTCCATGGACAGACCAGGCAATAGAGCTCCAGGAGCTGGGCAGCACCGCTGCATCGAAGATACACCACCCCCTACACGGACAACACAGCTGGACGCACCCACCACCCCTGCTGGCTCCCAGCAGCACACCTAAGCACACATCCCATTCCAAGGCCAGCTGTCAGACTGCCAGAAGGGGCTGGCAGAACATGTGCAGGTGGGGTACTACCTCATGGAAGACGAACTAGATCACATACGTGGGTGTCCAAGTCCCATCAGGGACCACCTACACTCCCCAACGGAGACCCACACTGCGACAGAGACACATGCCTTTGCACATTTCCAGTACTGAACCACACCCAGAGCCACGGGACAAACACCCACACCCCCACGCTGGACTAGCGTACGCCGGCCAAGTTCACTCCACTTACGTATTGAGTGGGGGATGATAATGCAACATGTGCAATGTCCCACCCTCTGCCTGCGGTGACATGGCTGCGTCCTCTGCACATGGCACAATGTAAGGTTGTGGGGTCGGGGCCCTAATGCATACATCATGAGCACACAGACACACACAGATAGTTTGTTGAACTGGCCACGGGCATGTGCGCTCGACACCTTTATTGGCATGGTCACATGTACAGTGATGCATGTGCTGGATGTGTGTGGGGTGAGTGTAAGCCAGCCCTCATGAAGTCATTGGTGCTGGCAACAACTTGAACAGTGATCATAATTGAAGCAGAAACATAAAACACCAGCACAACAGAAACAACTGTGAAGCATCATGGTGGTAGCCGGAGGGAGTACAGTGTTCACCCAACATGCAAGCAGAATGTTCCTTGATTTGTGGGGCACTGAGTCAGTGGCACCTGAAGAGCTGAGCAGGGTATCAAGCTGATGATGGCACCCATGACAGGTGTGAGCAACTCAGACAGTCTGGCAGTAAGACACTTCCGACTCTGGCACCTGTTGTTTGGAGTTGGTCCTGGCGGTGGTGGCGTGTGCATCCTGCGGTGATGCGACGTCCGGGCAGGTCAGGACTCGATTTGATGTGTGAGCCCAGGTGGACCGCAGTTGAGGCCGGAGGCAGCGGACAGCGCAGGGCCACAGACACATGGTGTTGATGACCCCCAGACCATCGACGCAGAGGCCATCCAACATGCCATCAGACTGGGGCCATGGTTTGAGCTGCACAGAGTTAGTGGCCCCGGATGCACTGCGGCCGGCACAGTCACACCGCCACGGGACGGTGACTTGCAGTGCAGTGAGATAGGGCTACGCGAGGTGAGCGGGTCCTCGTCGATGTCGAAGGTGAATGTAGCGGAGGTTTGCGGGGGACAGTGGAAGGTGTCCTCCAGGGCATGATGCAGAGGGCAGGAGCCGGCCGGAAGCGGCAAATGGAGGAGTGGAATGCTACAGCCTCGTTTTGGCCACATAGTCAGTATCACTGACATGATGATGAAGACAACCCCCAGTCCATGGACTCAGTCGCCAACAAATCTCAAGAAGAAAGTGTCCATGGTTGTCGGGGAACAGACTTAGTGTCACCGGAGCTGAAAGTGGATGCTGTCTGCGACGAGGCCAGTACAATGATATCAGGTCTGCCATAAATGAATCATGACTGAGTTCCCAATGTGTGCCCTACTCGACCGATGTGTAGTATGGAGGCAGCGGCCAGTGTGGGCCAACCGCTGTTAAGCAAGCTTCTCCTGGAACACTGACACACGGCGTTGAAATGGCATGTGGGAATGACTCGTGGTTGACCGAGGCAGTAGCGACAGAGCTGTGCAGGTTTATAGCCAGCGACGATGCCGTGTCCTGCCTGGTAAGGACTGGCATGGATTTGTGTGGGGCCTGCAGGACCGCAGTGTAGTCCGAAAGCGTAGTCATCAAGGGCCCACAGACATGTGTGGTTGGGATGCCATGCACATACTTTGTGTCACCACATCGAAGGGAGTATAGTGAGATAAACTCTGCATTGACATGTGTACTCGGCCATTGTGTAATCAAGACTCAGTTCCAAATGTGTGACCTACTTGAGCGTAGTGTAGGCCCGAGGCAGCGGTGGAGTATGTCAACGAAAAAGGAGTAAAGCGGGCCTGTGTCGCGGAGGCCGTGATGGTCTGAGGAGGCTGCGAAGGTCGCTGGCCTCGGGCTTGGAGCTTGCGCCGGCACGTGGTGGGCCCTCTTTGACACACGCCGGTGTCGGCAGGTGAGCAGTGAGGCCTGGCTGCGCAGGGGCGGGCATGATGGGTCCGGGGATCAGCGGCCCGGGGTGCAGCAGGCACACAGGATCGCAGGCCACACCGCTCACGGCGACGGCATCGGCCTTGTGGCGGGGTGGGAGGCGCCACCCAGGCAGACACGTTGGGCATTTCGGAAGTGAACCACGCCCAGAGCTACGTGCTTTTTATTCACACCCCTACGCTGGCCTGGCGTACGCTGGGCCAGCCCACTCTGCACGCGCTTACAGGGGGGGACGTCACAAGCTACATTTCTATGATCTTTCCCACTGGCTGGGGTGACATGGTTGCGTCCACTGTCCACTACACTTCAAACACCAGCAGTGCATGTAGACATGGCTATGTCTGTGGTCTGCATACTGCAGTCTGTCCAGCACATCTCTGCCACACTTGGCATTGTGTACATACTCATTCATGGGTCACTTGCCTCCTTCGCACATGCCTGGTTCCCACCTCTCCCCACATTCCGGTATTGTGTGGCTGAGGTGCCATGCCGTTGGTGGCTCATGTACATGGCTAACCAAGGTTGCCACAGTAAGTTGTGCTGTCGTGTCTGGTGGGGAGGGCATGTTGTTTGGCATGTTGTATGTGATTTTGTGACGTGTGCAGTGCCAGAGTTGTGAGTTGCATGATTGTGGGGTTGAGGTGTGTGGTGTGTTCATTTGGTACTTGCCAACGAGCAGTGCATTCCCATGGGTTCCATCCTGGAGGCGCTGGTTGATGCTGGACTGTCGGAAGATGAAGGGATCATGCACACTGCCTGGGTAGTTGGCTATGACATTGGTGAGGAGTCCCCTGTGGTCCACTATTGCCTGCATGTTGATGGGATGCGTGTGCTTTCTGTTGCGGTAATTGTGTGCGGTGTTGGCAGGGGGCACAAGTGGGACAAGTGTGCAGTCGATTGCCCCCGACACGTGCGGGGATTCAGCTATGGCGTATAGTCCTTGCTTGGTCTCCAGCTGTTCCTGCGCATTGTGGGGGACGTATAGGTGCTGGGGTCCCTAGCTGGTGAGGGCATCCAGGACAGGTGTGAGGAACTTGGATGGGGCTGGCTGTGAGACTCCTCCGACTCGGGCGGTTGTTGTTTGGGAGGATACCAGAGGCCAACACGTGCAGCACAGCCAGCAGCTTTGTCTGCGGAGGGATGTTGGTTGTCCACTGTGTTGGTACCGTCAGCCTGTGGGCAATGATGTTCAGGATGCGGAGGATGGTTGTCCTTTTGGGCCTGTAGTGGGCATTGCCATTGTCTGGTGTTAGGTCTGTGGGGCTGGTGCATTTCCTGAAGGTCCACTGTCTTTGTCTGCGCTGCCTCTGTGGTGGTCCGGGGGGGGGGTCCGTTGGGGGGGTGGCGGTCCTGGGGGTGGTGGCGGTGGGTGTTGTTGCCCTCTCGGGGCTCCGGGGTGCATGGTGAGTGGCTCCATGGCATCTGTAATTCTTCAGGTGTGTCTGTGGGCTGAGCTCCCTTTTCTTGTGCAGGTTGACGTCCGACTTTGCACCAGGTCAGAGCAGGTATTAATTTCCTGCTGGTAACGCGCCGTATCGCCTGTTTTGTGCTCCTATCGCCGATGTGGCTGGTTGTTGAGAATGTTGCGTTGTGGTGTTGTCGCGGCTTTTTGCTCGGGAACGTCTACTCTGCATCTCATTAGCGTTAGTTGCCGGGGTCATCTGTGGCGATGTTTTTTGCGACTGCTTTCGCAGGAAAACTGGTGTTATGGGCTGTTAGCACCAGCTTGTGAATGGGGCGATAAATTTAGCGCGACTTTGGATGCGTTAAAGTGCCGATAACTCGGCGATGGCTCCTTGAGAATATGCCCCTTCGTTTTTTGCAAATTCTTTCAATATAAAATACTAAAATCCTTAGTAATTCGAGTATTTGTTTCGTGTGCACATGTGTGTATTTTTTTCGAATTACTGTTTCAATGTTTGAAATTTAAGTCGTACAAATTGCTTGGGGGTCCCCTGCTTCCAGTGGTGACTCAATAGGGGCCCTCAGGAGTCAAAAGTTTAGGAACCACTGTTGTAAAACGCCATAATTAAACGTGCATTTGAAAGGTAAAACGCAGAGTATGTTAAACTCTAAACTTGCTGGGAACCTCACTACAGCAGAGAAATTTGGGTCCACGAGCTTGTATTTCTCCGTGAACAGTACAGCAAACAATGCCCCCAGTTTGCCATTAATAATATCATGTCCTCTGGTAATGCCACGGTGTATGCTCTCTCCAAACTAATAACATTTACCCGGACTTGTCTTGACATTTAAAACAGTGTCCAAAGTAGTGTCCTTCACGATTCCAAGGCAAACATTTGCAATCTTGCGTTGTAGTGTATAGTACGGTGCTGCCACCTACTGCTTTTCAGAGGCGTAGCATTTGACACTCGATATCTATTTTTGGCTAAATTAAAGTCAAGCCGACTACTGATGATTTTCACAATGATATTTGCCTAGATGAGGACATATTAATAATTGATATTTTCATGGGCTTTAGTATACAGATTTATCCCCATGAGAAAAATGCACGTGCCAACTGCATGCGTTGTAGTTCTGAATTTATAACCCATTGGCAATGCGCTGTTCTGTAAAGTTGTATAATATTTTGGGTGAACGTGTTTTAGTATTGTGTCAATAGTGTCACTGGCTGTTTGTTTGACCGTGAATGTGCCTGTGTGGTGTGGATGGAGGTAGATCCGGTGGGCGCACAATATATGATACTTGTCATCAGTGCTTAATGTGTAAATAAATAAGTGCCGGGGCTCAAGGTATTGCACTACCAACTGGCTCTGCCATCGCGGCTACATGCCAGTGTAATTGCTACCTTCTAAGCAGTACACTCTTATAAAGGAAACAGTTTGGACAATTCTAGGCCACCCAAAGCTTGAAGAACGGGTAGCCATGCTGGAATTATTTTTTTAATGTGTATTTAATTCCCAAACTGACGTGTTCAGCTCGAAAATAGCAGACAACGCCACCATGAGGTGGACTGTAAAAAGAAACTGCAGAGGTAAACAATGAATTGGCGGTGCCCAGCACCTGCAAACATCGGCTCAAATTAACCAGGGCAATACACTATCATATGTAGGGAATGCAACATCAAACATTCAATGCAGGTGAGATGAAAGATTGATACAGGTTTGTGATCTGAAATGTGTATGTATTTTTATTAAGGAAAAACGATGACGGTGAGCGCGTACAGATAGAAGTACAGATACAATGCAATTATTATGGAGGTGGTCTCCTCCTGCTCCATCTTGTGGATCCGAAAAATAAACAAAAAAAGGTAAATGTAAGGGTGTGGGGGGGTCTCTGTGGCTATTTAGCTGCTTGCCAAGCCAACTTCAGCAGGCAACCCCATGATGTGCACGGCTGAAAGGCGTGCGTTGCTGGAACTGGTTCCCCTTGGGGCGTTGGCCGCAAGGCCTGGCTCCAGGGCTGTCCCTGTGGCCATTCCCTCACTGCACATAGCCAAAGGCAGTTTGTGGCAGGGAGTTGGACGATGACATATGGCTCTAAAATCTTTCTTTACATTTATAAAAACTATAGAAAGTCACAGAAAAAAAACAACGATTAAAGCGGAGTTATGTTAAAAAAATTAGAAATACACCTAAATCTATCAAAACGAAGGCTAAAGCATAGGAATCTAATTACCTACATGTGTTATCTGTGTCTGTGTGTGTGTATATGTACAAAAACAAAGGTGAAAGTGGCATTATAGTTAGGTAAAAATGTCAGTATTAAATGCAACATTTTAAACTAAAACAACACTGAAATTCAACAGTGATAGTTATTTCAGGTTGGAAGCAGAGCATTGCTAGGACGTGAGTTACAGTTACTTGAAATAACGTTCCGTTGTGTCATTTAACCATAACCTATGTTTTTTTCAAATAATTTTTGAGGGTTTTTTATGCAAAGTAAGATATTTTTACCATACCTAACTATAACATCGCTTTAACCTTTGTTTATTTTCAGTGAATTTCTAGGTGTTTTTAAATGTAAAGTAATATTTTATTACCAATCTTAATGCCCATCCCACATGGAACACAGCCTTTGGCCGTTTGCAGCATGGTGTTGGGCACAGGGCCTGGTCTGTGGCCAGGCCCTGCATCCAACCCCCTACAAGTAGCCAACTCCTCGCCGTGCATGGCCAGCATCCTGTGGTCAGGCCCTGTGCCTATCCCTCCTGATGGCAGCCATTCCCCCTTATAAGTCAATGGGAGTCTGACCGAACAGTGTTCGGAATCATCGTTCGGACTCCCCGAGCCCGAGTCAGTCGAAAACGATTCTGACAAGTAGTCGGTCGGAATGCTTTCCGACCGACTTCGTAATGAGGCCCTTGGTTTTAAAGCCTGTAGATTTGTCTCTAATAGCTCTGAATATTCCAGCTCGGTTGGGAAAAGAAGAACGATCCTCCATTTTTTCAAACGGCAACACAGACCATTGCGTCTATGTGCTCAAATGTCCATTGTTCCCTCATGTATGTAGGTAGTAACATCTTTCCACTATGTAAGTGTGAGAAGTTGGCCTGGTATATGCTGTCCACTAATTATAGTGGGCACCTTGCACCAGTCCAAACAACCCCTTATTGGAGATAGGTTAAAGACAACCTTTATTGAAAGCTATCCTAGTGATAGCTATGGGGAGCAGCCTTCAGGCTAAGTCTTGGAGGAATGTAAAGCAGCTTGTTTTACCAGTCTATAATCTCTTGAGTGACCAAATGAAAGAGGACCACACCAGGTATATATTTAAAATATATCTATTTAGTCTTAAACACCCCCCTCTAGTCTCTTTATGAGGCTAGAGTTCGAAGTACATAGGTTACAAGTCGAATATCAACAGTAATAGCACAAATACACGTTTGAGCCCTAGGGGCGTACCAAACCATATACCAATAAAGTGGTATAAGAACCACGACTGAGCTAGACACAAGGCCTAGAGCCTGTAGAAGTGCTTGGCCCTCAAGGAACCACCCAAGGTAGTGACACAGGGGACCCACGGGGGACGCGTGCAGTGTGAGAACACAGCCACGAGCCGCCGTTGACTTCTATGGGGAATGTCGCAGTTGGAGTTTTAAAGAAAAAGGACACTTAGAGGAGGACTTGGAGCAAATCCCTTTAGAACTACGTTGTTCTAGAGTCTATACCCATGGGAGCACCGGAGTACTCGAGTTACCTCACCCAGGGAAGCCGGGTGCATAGGTGTCTTTCGGGGTCGGGTTTCGTCGTCGTTTTCAATGGCGATCTGCTGCAAAGTGCTGCTGGCGACCAAGTCGAAAGTGTTCGGGTGGATCCAAAGGTGGATCGAAGATCTGAAGAACCTGAAAGCAGAGGGGACAGAGTCTGGGTCACTAGCCAGTGACCAGGAAGGCGATGAGCAGATGCCCACCGATGTCGGGTGCTTCAGGTAGGTTGACGGTTGTCTTGACTCTTCAGCCACGAGGTCCAGGAGGTGTCAACAACAACCAGGAGCTGGATTCAAGCTATCTCATGACGTCTGTCGATTGCAGGGGTGTTGGCGACCGGATTGGACCCAACAAGCCTTGGTAACAGCAAGTCACGTGAAAATAGAAGAAGGACAGTGGTACAGACCAGCAAGGTCTGAGGGACTCACCCAGCGAGGGTAAGTCAGGGCACGTCTGGAGCAACTAGGGAAGCCCAAGCAGAAGAAGAGTTGCCTTCGGGAGGGCCCACTAGCCAATGGACTAGCAACCGCAAAGGAGCCTTGAGTGGACGCACTTGGAGCTGGCTTGCAGGACACTCGTGGAGTGGAGGCCAGTGATCTTCGGTGCAGTCGGTGCTGGAGGTGGGGGCTACTCGGAGCCCAAAGTACAACTTCGTGAGAGACCAGGAAGAGGATGCACTTGCAAATGTGCTTGGTGTCCAGGGGTCACGGTTCCACGTTACCCACGATAGCTACGGGCCTCAGCTTTGCTGGAGACTCAGGGCAGCCTCGGCAAAGTCTGGAAATCCACCTCTGGTGATGCAAGGACTTCGGCGTCCGGCGGGAGCTTCAGCGATGCAGACCGGATAATTGCTTCTTAGGTGCCTGCCAAGCAGGGGAGTCACTCCTTGACCCCAAGGGAGATTCTTCAGGTCTCTAATCTTCAGGTAGAGCGTCGAAGGTCCAGGATTCAGTATCAGAGTTTCGTCCAGGGTAATCTAAAGTCCTAAGGACTGGGGTCCCATACTTATACAAAGTTAGGGGGTTGGACATACTCTGGGGACCCACCTATGGGAGGGTCAGGGAAGAGGGGTGGTTACACCCCTTCCGTTTGTCCAGTTTCGCGCCAGAGCAGGGGCAGGTAGCCCCTGCAACCGGTTTGAACTGGCATATGCACAGGGACACCAAATGTGCCCCCAGTGCAGGACTTCAAAGCACCAGAGGGTGCTCCCGCCCAGCCCCAATACACATTATCCTGTCTGGGGAGGTGGTTACACCTCCTTGGGACAGGAAACCTATTGTCCAGGCCTCCCCTGCCGGAGTTTCAGTCAGCAGCAGGAGGCCAGACCCGTGTCTGTGGCAGCGGCATCCATTTTGTGATGCCAGGGCTCTGGAAAGAAGTTACCGGGTAGCCTGGTGTGTACATGTCTCTCCCTCTAGAAGGGTGGAATGCTACCCCGCCACCAGAATTGGCGGGGGGTAGTATTCCAAGATGTTTGACACCAAACACGACATGTTTCTGTGCAGCCATCCCAAAGTTAGCATTTACCGCGAGGATATAATGTACTTAAGAGTATATGGTCAGGCAGCACCACAAACAGCATCAGAGGATTGACTCCGAACGCTGCAGAGGAGCTCTGCTCATGCAGGGGCACCCTCTCACATAAAAACCAAGCACTCTGCCTTCAGGATTGTTAAGGCCTGCCATAGGAGTGACTTATAGGTTTATATGTGTGTGCAATGGTAGTGATATAGGTAGCCTATATCACAGTAAGGGGTGCATGCACCACCTTACCCAGGCTGCAGTTGCAGACCTGTGGTGTCATTTTGGATGGCCTTTCAGGGGTGGCACAATACATGCTGCAGCTCCTGGTAGGCCTCTGAGGTACCTATGCCCTGGGTACATAGTATACCATATACTAGGGACTTATAAGGGCACTCCAGATTCCAATCAAAGATGTACCTAAGGTACATGGAAACCATTTTAGAGAGGAAACAGCTAGGCTGGGGTTCTGATTAGCAGGGCCCCAGCCAGACTAAAGTCGAAAAACAGTGAAGCATCAGCAAAAAGTGGGGGTACCCATGTGAAGCAGATCCTACTCTCCTACACAACCCCCCAAACATAGGGACATTAAACTAACCTTGACCAGTTGAGTCTTCATGTTCTAAGTGGAAGTACCTAGAGAGTCCATCTGCATTGGCATGGTTACTCCCAGGTCTATGTTCCACTGTAAAGTCCATCCCCTGTAGGGAAATGGACCACCTAAGCAGTTTGGGGTTTTCACCCTTCATTTGTTTTAGCCATAGGAGGGGCTTGTGGTCTGTTTGAACAAGGAAGTGAGTACCAAGCAAGTATGGCCTCAACTTCTTCAGAGCCCAAACCACAGCAAAGGCCTCCTCTCTATGGCTGACCAACGTTTCTCTCTAGGGGTCAGCCTTCTGCTAATAAAAGCTACTGGCTGATCCTGACCTTCATCATTCAATTGTGACAGTACAGCCCCTACCCCCAATTCAGATGCATCTGTTTGGACAATGAACTTCTTGGAGTAATCAGGACTCTGGAGAATGGGAGCAGTGCACATGGCCTGATTCAGGTCATCAAATGCCTTTTGACAGCTAGCTGTCCACTGAACCTTTTGGGCATTTTCTTGGAAGTTAAGTCATTCAGGGGTGTCTCTATTGATCCATACCCCTTGACAAATCTCCTATAGTACCCAGTCAGGCCTAAGAAGGCTCTCACCTGAGTCTGGGTAGTTGGAGCAACCCAGTCCATGATGGTCTGGATTTTGCTCTGCAATGGTTGAACCTGGCCTCCACCCACAAGGTGGCCCAGGTACACAACCTGACTCTGCCCTATCTGGCACTTGGTGGCCTTGATAGTGAGGCCTGCCTTTTGCAGGGCCTCTAAAACATTTCTGAGGTGGACCAGGTGATCCTCCCAGGTGGAGCTAAAGACAGCAATATCATCTAGATATGCTGCACTGTAGGCCTCCAGACCTGTAAGGACTGTATTCACCAACCTCTGAAAAGTGGCAGGTGCATTCTTCAGACCAAAGGGCATTACCACAAATTGATAATGTCCACTAGGGGTTGAGAATGCTGTTTTTGGCTTTGCATCATCAGCTAGTCTGATCTGCCATTAGCCAGCTGTCAGGTCAAATGTGCTTAGATACTTGGCTGAGGCCAAAGTGTCTATTAGCTCATCTGCCCTAGGTGTTGGATGGGCATCAGTCCTAGTGACTGCATTGAGACCCCTGTAGTCCACACAAAACCTCATCTCTCTTTTCCCACCACTGGTGTGAGGTTTTGGCACAAGGACCACTGGACTAGCCCAAGGGCTATCTGAGGGTTCAATAACTCCCAAATCCAACATTTTCTGGACTTCTGTCCTGATACAGTCCCTGACATGGTCAGGTTGCCTATAAATCTTATTTTTAATAGGCAGACTGTCCCCAGTGTCCACTTCATGAGTGCATCAGGTAGTCTGACTTGGAGTCAGAGAGAACATATGTCTGTACTGATTGAGCACTTGTCTACAATCAGTTTGCTGCTGAGCAGTGAGGCTGCCTGCCAAGGCTACACCCTCCACTAACCCATCATCAGGGTTCTGTGAGAGCAGGTCAGGGAGTGGGTCACTCGCATCCTCCTGTCCCTCATCAGTAGCCATTAGCAAGCCCATGTCTGCCCTGTCCACATATGGTTTCAATCTGTTGACATGGAGAACCCTGTGGGGACTCCTGGGTGTTCCTAGGTCTACTAAATAGGTGACCTCACCCTTCTGTTCAACAATGGTATGGGGTCCACTCCACTTGTCTTGGAGAGCTGTTGGGGCCACTGGCTCCATCACCCACACCTTCTGTCCTGGCTGGTAAACAGTCAGTACAGCCTTTTGGTCATGCCAGGCTTTTTGCAGTTCCTGGCTAGCCTCAAGGTTTTTAGTTGCCTTTTTCATGTTTTCAGCCATCCTGGAGCGGAGACCAAGTACGTAGTCCACTATGTCTTGCTTTGGGGGCTTGAGAGGTAACTCCCATCCTTCCTTCACCAAGCACAATGGACCCCTGACAGGGTGACCAAACAAAAGTTCAAAAGGGCTATAGCCAACCCCTTTTGAGGCACCTCCCTGTATGCAAATAAAAGGCAGGGCAAGAGTATGTCCCATCTTCGCCTAAGCTTTTCTGGGAGCCCTTTAATCATGCCCTTTAAGGTTTTGTTGAATCTCTCAACTAAACCATTGCATTGTGGGTGATAGGGTGTGGTGAACTTGTAAGTCACTCCACACTCCTTCCACATTGCCTTCAAGTATCCAGACATAAAGTTTGCATCCCTGTCTGATACAACCTCCTTAGGGAAGCACACTCTTGAGAAAATTCCCAGGAGGGTCCTTGCCACTACAGGTGCTGTAGTGGTCCTAAGGGGAATAGCATCTGGGTACCTGGTGGCATGATCCACTACCACCAGGATAAACCTGTGCCCAGATGCTGTTTGGGGATCCATGGGACCAACAATGTCAATCCCCACCCTTTCAAAGGGCACCCCCACCACAGGTAGTGGTATCAGGGGGGCCTAAGTAGTGCCACCTGCCTTGCCACTGGCCTGGCAGGTTACACAGGAGCGACAAAACTCCTTGGTGTCTTCAGACATGTGGGGCCAGTGAAAGTGAGGGACAAGTCTGTCCCAAGTCTTGTTCTGGCCCAGGTGACCTGCTAGAGGAATATCATGGGCTAGGGTCAATAGGAAGCCCCTGAACTTCAGAGGTATAACCAACCTCCTGGTGGCACCAGGCTTGGGGTCTCTACACTCTGAGTACAAGAGTCCATCATCCCAATACACTTTATGGGGACCACTAGCATTCCCAGCAGCCTCAGCAGCAGCTTGCTGTCTGAGGGGTTCAAGAGAGGGGCAGCTCTGCTGCTCCTGGCTCAGATCTGACCTGGAAGGGACCCCTGTCCCCAAGAACTTAACCTGGTCAGGTTCAAGCTCCTCTGGGACAGTTCCTTCCTCAGGACTGAGATCATCCCCCTCAAGAGACTGATCTTCCTTCTGAGCCAAGGGGGAAGGCACTGCCTTAACCCTACTACTCCTCCTCTTGGATGGCACTTGGTCCATTTTTCCAGGATCCAAGGCCTATTCAGTGTTAGACATTTTGCTCTGTGACCTGGTCACAGCAAACACATCTGCAGGGATCCCCAGCATTTCTGCATGGGTCCTGAGCTCCACTTCTGCCCAAGCTGAAGTTTCAAGATCATTGCCAAGCAAGCATTCAACTGGTAGGTCTGCACTTACCACAACCTTCTTAAGGCCAGTTACCCCTCCCCAGGAGAAGTTAACAACTGCCAGAGTATGGTCTGTTCTGACATTGCTAGCATTGGTCACTTGGTACATCTCACCAAGTATAATCTGCCCAGGATCCACAAGGTCTTGTGTCACCATGGTGACACTTGCCCCTGTGTCCCTGAATGCCAAAGCCTCTTTTCCATTGATCAATGGCTGTTGCCTGTACTTGCCCAGATTACTGGTACTCACAGAGGAGGTCACATCCATGCCTCCATCACAGACTAGGACAGCCTGAGTGAGTTCTCTGACTAGGCCAGAGCTCATCTCATTACCCAGGGTCAACCCTACTAAACCCTTGGCTTGTGTACTCCCAACACCAATTGTAACTGCACTAGGGGGAACAGGTGCCTTAGGGGCATTGGTGGGGGCTGGAATAGAGTCTTTGGACTTGGTGCAATCACTGGTCCAGTGTGTTTTTTGCTTACAAACTTTGCACCATGGTTTCTTTTGGCCTTTTACCTTGTTAGACTGTGAATCCCCACCTGAAGAAGATTTTTGGGGCCATTGTGAAGACTTCTGGTCTTTACCCTTCTCCCCACCCTTGTCAGAGTTTTTAGAATCTTGCTTCTTAGGGTCACCACCTTGGTTCTGTACTTTCTGCCTCACCCTGGTTCTGACCCATTTGTCTGCCTTCTTTCCCAATTCTTGGGGAGAGGTTAGATCAGAGTCCACCAGGTACTGATGCAACAGCTGATTTTGACAGTTATTAAGAATCTCCTCCCTCATGATAAGATTGTACAATCCTGTGAAGTCACATACCTTACTGCCCATCAACCAACCTTCCAGAGCCTTAGCAGAACAATCAACAAAGTCCACCCAGTCTTGAGTCTGTGCTTTTTGGGTATCTCTGAACTTTAACCTGTATTGTTCAGTGGTTAGGCCAAATCCATCAATTAATGCACTCTTCAAGACTTTGTAATTGTCAGCCTCCTCTTCTCTAACAGAGAGGAGCTTATCTCTACCTTTGTCTGCAAAGGAGAGCCACAAGATTG
Source organism: Calotriton arnoldi (assembly GCA_963921515.1). Lineage (NCBI taxonomy): Eukaryota > Metazoa > Chordata > Amphibia > Caudata > Salamandridae > Calotriton > Calotriton arnoldi. The sequence goes on from CAWUFW010003217.1 coordinate 1,296,565, forward strand.
CTGCCCACTGCTCCTGAGGGACCCTCTGTACTTTACAGGCCCTCTCCAGTGCAGAAATCCATTTGTGGATGTCATCCCCACTCTGGTAGGGAGGGGCAATCTTGCTCAGGTTTCTATGGTCATAAGACCTTTCCCTATCTCTGGGGAAATTGCTGCCACCATGGGACTCTAGTCCCAACTTTTTCTTTGCCTTTCAAGCTCTAGGGACTCCCTGTCTATAGCCAACTGCTCTCTTCTGAGTCTCAACTGAGCTTCTCCATACTTGAGCAGTCTCTCTATCCTCTCACTGGAGGATTCCCTCCTATGAGAGGAAACAGAGGTCCCTACTGAGGTGTCAGAGTGGTTAGACTCCTGAGAAGGAGATCTAGGCCTTCTGGGCACACTCACAACTCTTCCTGGGGGGACAAAGGGGAGGTCATTCTGATCCTCCTCCTCATCCTCAGGAGTAGCTGCATTTTCCAGGTCAAGGTCATTGTCACCTTCCTGGCCAGTTTCAGAGGTTGGGTCCTGGTTATTTTCATCCCTGGCCCCTTCCTCATCTTCTGCCCCACCCTGTTTGCCTACCCCTTCTGACCCTGGTAGTCTTCTGAGATCATCCAGCAGGAGTACCTCTATGAGGCGTTGGGTGGTGGCACTTGTGCCTGTCTTCAGTTTCCTAGCAGTGCTTAATGCTCTCAATTCCAAGAATGGGAGATTATCATACTTGGAGGGAAGAAGCCCATTGGCTTCTGGCTGGGACCCACTGGTTCCTGGCCCTGAAGACATTACTAGTGTGGTGTGGTGTATGCACTACCTACTCTAGTGTGGCCTACTAAACTCTCTTGAGTTGTAGAAAGGGTGTGCTATCCCTTAACACACAACTCTAAGTTCAGTAGAACTTACTGTATACTAAGCTTGTTCTATATGTACCTAAGGTACCCTTAGTGGTTTTCAGTTGATCAATTCAATTGAGATTATCTGGTAAAACAATAGCAAGCTGGAATCCCACACGCTGCACACCAATGTGAGAAGTTGGCCTGGTATATGCTGTCCACTAATTATAGTGGGCACCTTGCACCAGTCCAAACAACCCCTTATTGGAGATAGGTTAAAGACAACCTTTATTGAAAGCTATCCTAGTGGTAGCTATGGAGAGCAGCCTTCAGGCTAAGTCTTCGAGGAATGTAAAGCAGCTTGTTTTACCAGTCTATAATCTCTTGAGTGACCAAATGAAAGAGGACCACACCAGGTATATATTTAAAATATATGTATTTAGTCTTAAACACACCCCTCTAGTCTCTTTATGAGGCTAGAGTACGAAGTACATAAGTTACAAGTCGAATATCAACAGTAATAGCACAAATACACGTTTGAGCCCTAGGGGCGTACCAAACCATATACCAATAAAGTGGTATAAGAACCACGACTGAGCTAGACACAAGGCCTAGAGCCTGTAGAAGTGCTTGGCCCTCAAGGAACCACCCAAGGTAGTGACACAGGGGACCCACGGGGGACGCGTGCAGTGTGAGAACACAGCCGCGAGCCGCCGTTGACTTCTATGGGGAATGTCGCGGTTGGAGTTTTAAAGAAAAAGGACACTTAGAGGAGGACTTGGAGCAAACCCCTTTAGAACTAGGTTGTTCTAGAGTCTATACCCACGGGAGCACCGGAGTACTCGAGTTACCTCACCCAGGGAAGCCGGGTGCATAGGTGTCTTTCGGGGTCGTTTTCAATGGCGATCTGCTGCAAAGTGTTGCTGGCGACCAAGTCGAAAGTGTTCGGGTGGATCCAAAGGTGGATCGACGATCTGAAGAACCTGAAAGCAGAGGGGACAGAGTCTGGGTCACTAGCCAGTGACCAGGAAGGTGATGAGCAGATGCCCACCGATGTCGGGTGCTTCAGGTAGGTTGACGGTCGTCTTGACTCTTCAGCCACGAGGTCCAGGACGTGTCGACGACAACCAGGAGCTGGATTCGAGCTGTCCCATGACGTCTGTCGATTGCAGGGGTGTCGGCGACTGGATTGGACCCAACAAGCCTTGGCAACGGAAAGTCACGTGGAAATAGAAGAAGGAGGGTGGTACAGAACAGCAAGGTCTGAGGGACTCACCCAGCAAGGGTAAGTTAGGGCACTTCTGGAGCAACCAGGGAAGCCCAAGCAGAAGAGTTGCCTTCGGGAGGGCCCACTAGCCAATGGACTAGCGACCGCGAAGGAGCCTCGAGTAGACGCACTTGGAGCTGGCTTGCAGGACACTCATGGAGTGGAGGCCAGTGATCTTCGGTGCAGTCGGTGCTGGAGGCGGGGGCTACAGGGAGCCCAAAGCACAACTTCGTGGGAGACCAGGAAGAGGATGCACTTGCAAATGTGCTTGGTGTCCAGGGGTCACAGTTCCACATTACCCACGATAGCTACGGGCCTCAGCTTTGCTAGTGACTCAGGGCAGCCTTGGGGAAGTCTGGAAATCCACCTCTGGTGATGCAAGGACTTCGGCGTCCGGCGGGAGCTTCAGCGATGCAGACCGGACAATTGCTTCTTAGGTGCCTGCCAAGCAGGGGAGTCACTCCTTGACCCCAAGGGAGATTCTTCAGTCCTCTAATCTTCAGGTAGAGCGTCGAAGGTCCAGGATTCAGTGTCAGAGTTTCGTCCAGGGTAATCTAAAGTCCTAAGGACTGGGGTCCCATACTTATACAAAGTTAGGGGGTTGGACATACTCTGGGGACCCACCTATGGGAGGGTCAGGGAAGAGGGGTGGTTACACCCCTTCCCTTTGTCCAGTTTCGCGCCAGAGCAGGGGCAGGTAGCCCCTGCAACCGGTTTGAACTGGCATATGCACAGGGACACCAAATGTGCCCCCAGTGCAGGACTTCAAAGCACCAGAGGGTGCTCCCGCCCAGCCCCAATACACATTATCCTGTCTGGGAGGTGGTTACACCTCCTTGGGACAGGAAACCTATTGTCCAGGCCTCCCCTGCCGGAGTTTCAGTCAGCAGCAGGAGGCCAGACCCGTGACTGTGGAAGCGGCATCCATTTTGTGATGCCAGGGCTCTGGAAAGAAGGTACCGGGTAGCCCGGTGTGTACATGTCTCTCCCTCTAGAAGGGTGGAATGCTACCCCTGCCACCAGAATTGGCGGGGGGGTAGTATTCCAAGATGTTTGACACCAAACACGACATGTTTCTGTGCAGCCATCCCAAAGTTAGCATTTACCGCGAGGATATAATGTACTTAAGAGTATATGGTCAGGATGCACCACAAACAGCATCAGAAGATTGACTCCGAACGCTGCAGAGGGGCTCTGCTCATGCAGGGGCACCCTCTCACATAAAAACCAAGCACTCTGCCTTCAGGATTGTTAAGGCCTGCCATAGGAGTAACTTATAGGTTTATGTGTGTGTGTAATGGTAGTGATATAGGTAGCCTATACCACAGTAAGGGGTGCATGCACCACCTTACCCAGGCTGCAGTAGCAGACCTGTGGTGTCATTTTGGATGGCCTTCCAGGGGTGGCACAATACATGCTGCAGCCCCTGGTAGGCCTCTGAGGTACCTATGACCTGGGTACATAGTATACCATATACTAGGGACTTATAAGGGCACTCCAGATTCCAATCAAAGATGTACCTAAGGTACATGGAAACCATTTTAGAGAGGAAGCAGCTAGGCTGGGGTTCTGATTAGCAGGGCCCCAGCCAGACTAAAGTCGAAAAACAGTGAAGCATCAGCAAAAAGTGGGGGTACCCATGTGAAGCAGATCCTACTCTCCTACAGTAAGCGTATTTTGGAACATCAGATAGCCATTAGGAAAGTGGATTTTACCTACCCTGTGGCGCACCACTTTATTGAACATCATGAGAGTGACGTGTCTAAACTAACCTTCTGTGCAATAGACAGAATTCCAGAAAATATGAGAAGAGGAAATAGGGTAGCAGAGCTTAGACGCCTGTAATCCAAGTACATCTTGTATTTCAATTCTAAGACAACCGCAGGACTCAATAAAGATGAGGAAATGGAAGTACATGTAGGATAGGTCTTACCAAGGGGTGTAAATTCTAACATTCTAGCTCAGGGTCTGCGAGAAATGAGATCCCTATTGGGAAATTCTAATCATTTTCACCTTTGAACAACTAGGGACTCCCCAGGTTATTTTATTAACTGTAGACAGCTATATAAAATTAATCAGTAATTGTTATATGCGAATAACCTCGGTTAATACGGCGTTAAGAAAAGTATAATTTTAAATTCTCTTCATCCATTTTCTGTATTGAGCAAAAGACTCTTAGTTCATTTAATGTAAAAAGATTAGTGCTTTATGACGTAGCTAAAAGATTTGATGTAATATCGGGGCACTTGTCCATAATAGTTTGGGGAGAAGAATTAAAAAACTATAAAAAGTTATTCATAAAAATTTACAAACATTTAAAAAAAATGCTCCCTCTATATCTTAAATGATATTCTCTATCTAAGAAATTGTATACACTCTCTCCATGCAAGGTGTATATTTATGATACTCCAGCGAAATGATTTTTGTGGATAGACAAAAAAATATTTTTTCTATAATTATTTATTTATTTATATATTGACATTTTGATATGTTTTAATATAATAATACAGTAATAGAAAAGAAGATCACATTTATTTACACCTGAAGATATATGGAGAGAGAGAAAAAGGTCTTTGGAAATTGATCAATTGAATTTTTTTCTGATATATTTGCACATTTTAATGCATTATTTTGCACATGGTGCAGAAAGGATTTTGTTGAGAGATTGTGAGAAGTATTTATTTTGTGTCAATGGTGATTTGCACGTATTTAAGGCAAATGAATCAAAGATGGAGTATGAGCCCTTTGAAAAAGGCTTCTGCGAAACGCGTCACTGCATCTGGTGTGGTAAATACATTTGATCATAATTCGCATCCTGGAGTGCCCGCTGTCTTTTTGGTCACTGACCGAAATTTGAAGGATATATCCCTATAGAGAATGTTTAAGGGCCAAGAGAAACAGCAGTACAGAATAGAGTTATAGGAAAACCAAGCAAGAAATGATGGAAAGCCTGATTGTCAGGAAATATCCCAGGAAACGTCTCCTTAACGCCACCGCAAAAGCAGATCAGAAAACTAGGGAGGAATTATTAGAAGACAAACCCCTGAGCCTAAACGAATTAGGTGAGGCACCTATAAGATTCATTCCCAAATTCATTAGCCAGGCGACCAACCTGAGAAGAATCCTAAAGAGTAGATGGACAATATTGACACAAGACACCTTGCTGAGGGCCAAGATAGGAGAAGCACCTAATATTACTTACCAAAGGAACTTGTCCTTAAAGGACCTGTTGGTAGAAAGCCATTTGAACGTAAAACATACCAGTTGTCTTCAACAAAGTAAAGGATTTGAAAGATGTGGACACTGTAAGGCATGCAAGTACAGCACTAATGTTCAGGAGATTAACCTTGAGAAAGTGAGGAAAAAACATTGTATCACAAAACTAATCACATGCAAGACTGACTACGTCGTCTATGTAATCACCTGTCCCTGTGACAGATGGTACATTGGCTTGATGACATTCCCAGTACAGAAACACATTTTAGAACATTGGAGGGAAATCACAAACTCTGATATGAGTTACAACACAGCAAGACACTTCAGGGAATACCATGAGGGCGATTGGACAAAGGCAAAGTACTTTGGAATTGACACGGTAGTGAAACATCCAAGAGGAGGTAATAGGATTTCTGCTCTACGCAGAATGGAATCTCTATATATTTTAGAAGCAGGTTGTCTCACTCCACATGGTATGAACAACGATGAAGAATTACACACACATTTATGAATTATATTATCTCCCTAAGAATAACCTATACAGTTTATGCATTTTTAATTGTTTTTGTGATTATGTGTTTTTCTCCCTCCTTTGACTTAATATCCCAATATTCCTCTGTTGTTTTAGTACCTGGGCTTATAATGTATTTTTAATAACGTATATCCAATAACAATAATTATTTGTTTTCTTTACAGACTTAAGGAAGGCCTACATGCAAATCATGCCGGCAAGAGTACATTTGAAGAGTAGAAGGCGATCCCCATGTGGAAACATCTTTATATCCTTGAGTATCAGTAAGAAGTTGAGATTTCAAATTTGGGTACTATACCCTTTATTTAATGATAACTTTATGGATACTCAGAGACTTGGATATTTAATGTATGGTCATTGCATAACATACATAATGAAGGCAATATTGAGCTTGAGAAACCAAGAAAGAAGGGTACTAGACTCATGATATATTATGAAACAACATATTCGCAATACTCTCACGAGACATAAATTAATGCATTAGCTGGCTGCAATATACGGTGTAACACTGGTTGAATAAATGAATGTTTTCATTATAATTTCCAGGCATGAATTAGTACATAATTACGAGATCGTAATTGATAAGATACAGCAATGTCGAGTTGACAGTATATATAAAGTCAAAATGCCAAGTTGCGGAATGTCATACTGATAAAGTTACATCAGTTTGAGCTGAGGAGGGAGCAGAGTAATCTACTCCAAACGTATTTTGTTTAGGTTCATTGAAACATGTCCTGTGTGACGTAGTATAAAGGTTGTTGATTGTAAAAACATGGGTTATGTGAACAAGACCGTCAGGTCGAACCGCATCTGTTTCTGTTGCCAAATTAAATACCCGATACAAAATTGCTACTAAGTTTAAAAGGACGTTATTTGAGATGTCGTGTAGTTCCTATAAATCTATATAGGATTTGCGCGTTTAGACAACATAAATTGTGGGATTGGTGTCCAGACTGATTCCAGACACCCACAGGATATGTTCGCCTGTAGAACAGCTAGCTCACAGTGCCACTATGAACCCCTCTTACCAAGGGGAGAATAGTTTCTGGCAACTATCAAACATGACAACCCTGACCCCTCAGTGATCGTGGAAACAGTACAGTACTTTTCGCTCAGTCACTCATGCTCACTTCGTCTCAGAGAGATACACAGAATAAACGATGGGGAAGTTTTCAATAAGCATTTATTGAACCAGCATCATTCTAGTGTAAAATAAATGTGCTGCAACAACCATAAGACAGAGACAGATGTATACGGTTATAAACACCAATAGAGTAAATAGATGGTAGAATTCTACCATAGTGCTAAAACAATGGATATATGTAGGCATATAAATACATGACAGTAATAGTGCGTACTCCTACGATGCAAACCCTAACTAAATGTACCTAAATGTACCTAGCATGTATGTAGGTGTATAGCCAAGAATCCCCCTAGGATAAAGCCAACCCCATTACCTGATTTGAGAGAACAAAGGACCCCATCTTGGTCTCGAGATGAACACCCCACGAGGGATGTCAGACCACTGCGTGCTGGAGTGTCTGCGTGCAGGAACCTCAGTGTCTCGTGTCAGCATGGAAGTCTTTCTCCTCTGCCTGCCCCAGCAAAGATATGGTGTTTATATACCCAAAAGGTACCCTCAGGAGTTCTATCTTGCTGTGTCATGTCGGCCGAGGATAACGATAGTGATGAACCTTATACATAGTTATGATACAGAAGATGGTAATCCAGCTGTGATTCTGAGAATCCTCATGCATAATAAATGAGGCTAGTTTTCAGGGAAAACCACACAACATTTATGCAGCACCTAACTAGGTAAAAGGTCAGCACCAAACCTGTTATGTAGTAAAAGGCAGGGTAAATCTGTGTGAAAGGTTAGGTGACTACCCAGGCCTATATTGGGGTACATTGAGAATCATAACAATCAGTGATTTCATCAGTGATGTCACTGAACATGTCATGAGTAATGTAATATGTGAGTACATAAGCAGTGCATTGCAGTGGCGTAAGTTACAGTTAGCTCAGGCAACTATAACTGCTGAATTATACTAGTTTTGTATGACTGAAAACTGAGCCTAACTATAACGTCCCTGTAAACTTTGCTTTATTCAGTGAATTTCTAAGGTTTTTTAAATTCTATTTCCTAACTATAACGTCCCTATAACCTTTGTTTTTTTAAGTGAATTTCCAAGGTTTTTCAAATTCTATTTCCTAACTATACCAGCCTTGTAACCTTTCGTTTTTTAAGTGAATTACGATGGTTTTCAACTAGTAGTTGTGTTTGCAGAGTGGTGGAGAAAGGGGGCGGGCCTATGACTAGTTCTCAGCAATTCCTGCTGTGTCAAACTTACCGGAGGCAACAGGAGGGCTTCTGGGCCCCCAGGAACCCTGAGCATCCAAGAGGAATTCAGTCCTCAACCAGCAGTGCACCAGGAGGTGCATTTGTAGACTGCTGGAGAAAGGAGGCATGGCCTACGAAGTCCTCTCAGCAATTAGGCTCTGTGGGACTTATTGGAGGTAACAGGAAGGCTTGTAGGCCCCCCAAGGACACTCTGGAGCCAAGGGGACTTCATTCCCCAACCAGCAGTGCTCCAGGAGGTATGTTTGAAGAGTGGTGGAGAAAGGGGGCTTGACCTCTGAAGTCCTCACAGCAATCATGCTCTGCGGGACTTACTGGAGGTAGCAGGAGGGATTGTTGGCCCCCAAGGACCCTCAGCATTTAAGGGGACTTCATACCCCAACCAGCAGTGTGACAAGAGGCACGTTTTGAAGAATGGTGCCGAAAGGGGGGGGGGGGGTGGCCTCCAAAGACCTCTCAGCAATCCTGCTGTGTGGGCGTTACTGGAGATAACAGGAGGCCTTGTTGGCACCCAAGGACCCTCTGGATCCAAGGAGACTTTATCCCCCAACAAGCAGTACGCCAGGAGGCCCCTTTGCAGAGTAGTGGAGAAAGGGACGTGACTGTTCTATATAAAAGACGCCTGGTCCATGTAGATTTTAGGTTGGTTTATTTAAGATAGATGTAATCATCTAGAGCCCCACCAGGAGCAGCCTTCCTGCTGCTCAGCCCATCCTCCAACTGACTCTCTCACTCACCAACATTCCACAGCCACCTCACACACTGCAACATTCCACACCACATTCACACTGTCTGAGCAGCAGATATAACAGTGGCCTCCGAAGTCCTCTCAGAAAGAGCTACAGTGGTTCCGTCAGGGCTAGAGCAATAATATATTTACAATGCAGAATTAATCAAAGGTGGTTGCTTAGTATATGACATGAATGTAACAATCCTTTAGATTAACTAAAGCATACAAATTCAGAAATGAAGGAACACCAACATAATATTAATACGCAGCACTCTTTAGTAGATGCATGTAGCAGTATTGTATTCAAAAGAATTCAAGTTCCCATGAATATTTATAAACATATACAGGGCTGTCAAAGCCAGAAAGAAGAAAAATTGCAGTGACAAGAGATGTAGTGACATTAGGTGCTCAGTGATCGTGGTGCAGTGAATATATACAGAGTGAAACAGCATATATACAATTGGTCAGAGAAGACACAATATCTCTGGTAGCTAGTGTAATGGCTTAGTGATTTGGACCAGGAGATTTGTTAAGACTGAACCAAGAATAGCCGTCGACGTTTCGACCCAGACAACGCTTAGTTAAGACGTCATACAGTTCCGAAGTCCTCTCAGCATTTGGGCTGTGTGGGACTCACTAGAGGTAACAGGAGGGCTTGTTGGCCCCAAGGATCCTCAGAAACCAAGGTGACTTCATCCCCCAGCCAGTTATGCACCAGGAGGTGCATTTGCAGAGTGGTAGAGAAAGGAGTTGTGGCCTCCGACAACTTCTCAGCAATCCCACTGTGAAGGACATACTGGAGGTAACAAGACGGGTTGTTGGCCCCCAAGGACCCTTTGCAGCCAAGGGGGCTTCTTCCCCCAACCAGTCCAGCGCGAGGAGGTGCGTTTTCAGAGTGGTGGTGAAAGGGGTTGGGGCTTCAGTGACTTGCAGTCTTTTTTTAGCCCCATGGACCCCATCACCCGGGCCAGGCTTATTTTGAATGGGGAGAGGGGCTGATTTCGGCTCTGGAGGCCCCATCCCCGAGGCCTGACCTTTTTAGGAAAATGTATCATACATCATTAAGAATGCCTTGGGGAGGTGGTGGTCCCCGGGGCTTTAAGGCTCTAACGAGGGGGGCCCAGTGCGCTCCCCTCCTACATATATTGAACATGCCTGTTCTGTTTCCTTTTGACTCAAAAGTCAAAAGATACTTTATTCGGTTTGTGCAACAACCATAAAAGCAGACAAAGTTAAAACACACGTATAAAACATTCATTACATATACAATCCAAATAATCATATTACATAAGACAAACAAGAATAAAACATACATATGAAACATTTTCGTTACATATACAATCCAATTAATCATTACATAATACATTCCCTAGCAGCAAATTGTATACAAATTATCCGGTACATGAAGACAGCCCAATCAAATATCAAGGGTAATTGATTTCCTTGCATCAATTGATTTCAGAATAAAAGAAGCCACATAGAAACATAAACCCGCATCATTAAGAGAGACCAATATATTCATGGCAGCATGGAATCTTCTCACTTTCAATTTTAGGAGTATAGGTTTTAGGTAAAATAATCTTAAAAAAGAATAAAACTTACAAAATAGCATAAAGTGACTAGTGCTCTGTTTTGATATCCCGTCGCAGGGGCATGCGATTGACGGGCATGTTTTCATAGTTGGAAAAGCAACCAAGTGATGCACTATACCTAGTCTCAAGCGGGTCAGAACAAAACGATGTGATGACCTGGTCACTACCGTTAGATAATCCTGGAAACCTCTCCCGACCTCCAACTGTTGATAAAATACAAAGGTTTGTTGCCTCCTATTCACTCTCTCACGAATCTCTTTTTGGTGGGCCAGTAAGGAATTTTTGATCTCTTGTTTCGATAAATTAATCACGGAACCTGAATCACCCTGGATCTAGATATTGAATAAAGTATTGAACCAATCCCGAATATTTCTGAGCCAGGGGATGCTGTAGCATTTATCCAGGAGTAAACAATCTTTAATAATGGTTTGAGTGAATATGGTTTCCTCTTTAGCCCAGATTGATCTCCACAATAAAAGGGGCCGCAGGGTGATCTCTGGTAGCTAGTGTAATGGCTTAGTGATTTGGACCAGGAGATTTGTTAAGACTGAACCAAGAATAGCCGTCGACGTTTCGACCCAGACAACGCTTAGTTAAGACGTCATACAGTTCCGAAGTCCTCACAGCATTTGGGCTGTGTGGGACTCACTAGAGGTAACAGGAGGGCTTGTTGGCCCCAAGGATCCTCAGAATCCAAGGTGACTTCATCCCCCAGCCAGTTATGCACCAGGAGGTGCATTTGCAGAGTGGTAGAGAAAGGAGTTGTGGCCTCCGACAACTTCTCAGCAATCCCACTGTGAAGGACATACTGGAGGTAACAAGACGGGTTGTTGGCCCCCAAGGACCCTTTGCAGCCCCCCCAAAACATTTTTTTTTTTAAATGCATTTTTGGACCTGCAGGGTCTCTGGGGGGACCCCCACCCCAAGAGGTCTAGTGCTTCAAGGTGTTTCTACCTGCCCCCTTTTCTTTTTTTTTTCTTTTTTCTGTGTCTCCGTTCAAGGAATGGAGACAGTTTTACAAAAAAGCCACAAAGCATTTTAAAGGAGGTTGAACTGGTCTATTATTTTGTACATCAAAGTTTCACACATTATTCATTATGTGTGTAAACTTTGATGGTAAACGTAACAAACATATGGTGACTAGGAAGTAAAGTAATGGTACACAATGTCAGCATCACATAAATTTAAATTTGCAAAATGGAATTGTTGGGAATTTCTCATGTATAATATGTCCTTTTTGTGATGCCAGAAAGTTATGAGTATTTAAAAAGTAATTGCATAGCTATACAACCAAATGAATAGTCAACCAAAAGAAAACAAACAGTAAATATGCTTATTAGTAAAGTTGAACTTTCTAAACTCTCTTACAACAAAAATACATGTGTAATAGGACATGTAAGGTTATGACAAAGCTCACAGTGAACACATGACAGGAGATCACTCTCAAAATGCATATCCCCTAAGTTCCAATTACTAATATACACATATTTACCACCTCTCTACTGCTCAAAATCTTCCAGCTAAGCATGGAGAGTTAGCCAGTCCCTTTTCGAGGAACCTCCAGTACAGTGGTGTTATGTGGGGGTGCTGCATATGCAGGGCTTGACTGGGGAACCAAAGCAGCATGGGTGAAAATGCTCAAACACCCTCGTCCTCTCCTTACACACTTTCTCTCTTTCCATCCACTCATTCAGTCTCTCTTCTTTTCTCCACTCTCTCTTCTCACTCTCTGATCTTTTTCTGTCTACCTTAACCCTTCCTCCCTCTGTTTTCCTGTCCTTCTGGCCTGCTGCAATTAACCTTGGGGGGCTGGGGAAAGCGACATATGCACCAGGAGTAGCCCTGGGCTTTCAAAACCATCCTACGAGGGATTCAGCTCCCCAGGGAAATGTGCAGTGGATTAAAGGCCTGTCCTTTCCTGTGTGTATGTGGCTTGGAGAAAAAGCCAATAATGTCCTGGGACTTATTTTTGGCTCAGTGACCAAGGTCCTACCACCACTTGTAAAACTGCTTTCCTGACTGGGTGTAAACGCCTACTTCACTGTAGCGTGTCATAATCTCTCACCCTATTTGGGCCCAAGATGCATTTCTCAAATGCGACAATTGTCCCCCACAAGGCTGATTGAACTTGTTGCCAACCCCCTAAATGAAGATATGTAATCCGCTTCCAGAGAATGGGGGGCGTCTCGTCAATTACTTCATCCATGTTGGAGACAATAATTCTCTAAGGAGCAGGGAAAAGGATGGAGCTTGGAAGAAAGGATGCCCCAGAATGAAAGCAAAATATCCGACTTCCTCTTTCTGTGTATTATTTCTCAATAGTTGTAGTAGGCGGAGATCTCCGCTCCGATTGTAGAGTCTTCACCTCGTGTATGAAGGGTTACCTCCACACAAGTGATGCAGACACCGAATGTGGAAGGAAGACATCCAACATATACTACTAGACCTTCCAATGTCCTACCGTATAAAATTCTAAACAGGCTTGGTTTGTACACCTAATATATATGTGTTAAGTTAAGATTTTACTATATTTGCCTGTGATAAGTAACCAGCATCACCTGCCAAAAATAATTGTGAATTTCTAACAAAGGTGCCTCTATACAAATTGTACTAGAACATGCCTACCCACATACAGTTTGTGTCAGCTTAATGGGTGTGCATTGTGTCATAGTGTTTATTGATTATGCTTGAGATGCCAGTCTCAGATGGAAATGTAGGCACAGTGTGAGATGTTATTACTTATCAATAAGCCACATGTCATCGAAACCCCCCAGCAACCAAGTGCCATGAAAGAAGTGACTACTGAAAAATGTAGCTGTTGTGTATGTTTCCAGGAAAGTCAGTGTGAACATCAGTGAAGCAGTCATTGACATTGCAGACAGCCTGCATATTGATAGAGTGTCAGTGGTGTCTATTGTTGAAAAGGGGTGGTGTGCAGTGAGGTGGCTGAAATGCAAAATGGGTTCAGTCAATGACTCCTAGCACATGAAGGAAGTGGAAAAAGGCATAGAATTTATTTTCCATCCTTTACCTTTCCACTAGTGACTGAGACATGGCAATACACTGGTGCATATTTTGCTTATGCATCTCAGTACCTGATGTAAGCATCAAAACTGTCTTACCTGGAAAGGCATTGTAGACATCAGTGAAGCAGTCCCTGGCATTGCAGACAGCCTGCTTATTGATGGAGTGCCAGCAGTGTCTGTTGTTGAAAAGGTGTGATGTGTGAGGATGGGTTGTATGACAGAACCCTGCATGCCTTTAGAACGCATTCACTACCCCAACTGCACCGTTACCAGGCCTTACTTTACCACACAAGTCGTTACAACGACTTGCCTTGGGGCGCTGGACTTTGGAATAATACAAATTACTATTCTAACTCCAGCCTACACAACAGCAGGTAAGGTGTTGGATTTAAAAACCCAATGCCAGTTGACCAGCACGCCCCGTAAAGCACGCCATTGTAACTACTTACGGGTTAAAGAAATGCGTGGTAACATCGCAGCTGGGTTAGTGACTGTATGGCAATGGCAGGTAGTTGTTGTGACTGCAGGGTAAAGGATGTTTTCCACGGTGAGGTGGCTGAAATGTAACATGGGCTCAGTCAATGGCTCCTTTCACAAGAGGGAAGTGGAAAGAGACTTAAAATTCACTTGCCACACTTTGTCTTCCCACTAGTGACTGTGGAAAGGCAATTAACTAGTTCCCTCTTCTGTTAATGCATCTCAGTACCTGATGCAACCATCAAGACTGCCTACCACTGAGATGTCCATGATGAATAAGGAGACATAACGTAGGGCCATCAAATGGAGTACAGACAGCATGTTGACATAGGTTGGGATAGCTTGGGAGTGGGTTGTAGGTGAATCTAGCTTTAGCTCCCAGTCAGCAACTATGTCCAGGATCACATGATATGAGACAAATATCTGGCAAGGACATCTTCCCTGGACATCCCAAAGATGTTGATCCTTTGCCTGAAAATCCTTTCTCTCCTCCTCCTCAAATAATTCTTCCTCAAAACAAGGGCAAGTCTCACATTAGACATTCAGTGACATATTGAATATGGCTAAAGTTATTTGTTATGTGAGCTCATGGCTTATATGTTGACATTGCCTGTGAATGGATGGTGTTTGTAGGAAAGTGGATTATTAGTAGGTGGGAGTATTCACCTGCAGCTAGTATTAATGCCACAATCACTAATATGTCTGGTCAAGTCTCAATAAATTATTCTTTGCTCAACCCTTGTCAGCTTGGCAAACAATCAATCAAGCTTAACTTTGGAGTAAGGTATGTGTAAACCATGTATTATCACCAAATAGTAAATAAGAAAAAGGCACAATCCAATAAAAATCCAACACCAATTTATAAAAATAGTGAATATTTTAATCTTCAAAATAACACCAAAATGACATGAATGCAATGTAGGAATATGAATTTTCAAAGATAAATAAAAAGTTGTGTATTCCAGCACTAAAATCTTAAAGCATCACTCACGGCAATCTGGTGCCGCTGGACCGGGATAAAAGCCAAAGTTTTAGCCTGACCCCGATGGAGCACGAGTCGGACAGGATGAGGGCTAGGTCCCAGTCTAACGTTTACCTTTGGACACAGTCTTTCTCTTGGAGCTTTTTACTCATCAACAGACTTGTGATGGCCCTTGGGTTTCTCTGCTCTGAAGTGCAATTTGATGACGGTGGCCTGATGCAGCTCAGCGCCTCAGTGAGCCTCTGGATGTCTTTGTCCTTGATGCGAGGAGCTTCAGAGCTTTCAGTGTGGCAAACCAGCGCTGACAGGCCAATTTGCGAGTTGACGAGGGCAACTTGACTTTTGACATCAAGCCTGCCTCATCCTGGAGCTTTTCCTGCAAAAATTTGCACAATAATTTCAAACTTTTAAATCTTTAATTTTCTTGGTTCATTTGTGGAAAATAAATGTCTACTAGCTCAGTCCAAGGGTTCAGGGACTCTGGATTGCCTCTTGGATGCTAACTCTATTTCCCACAATGCACCTGCACAGTCCATGAAAAATCCAGTTGGAACTGGTCAGCTCGGGTGATCCCCTCATTGGCTTGGCAGGTGTCTTCTGACAGCTCTGTTATACCTGTTGCTGATCAGAGAGACCACTTCTTTTTCTTCGAGTCAATCACAGTCCTTTCTTTGTGGAGCCTTGTGAGTGCAGCAGGTGCAGTCTTTCTGAGTGCAAGCCTTCTTTCGTGCAGTCCAAGGGTCCAGCAGGGCAGCCTTTCTTTTTCTTTTATTCCAGACAATGTTTGAGGAACTCCTGCAGCTCTCCCTCCATTCTAGGCTGACAAGAAGGAAGGATACCCCAAACAATAGGGGTACAGTTACCTCCCTCTGTTATGACCACTTCCTGTGAAGTCTGGTATATTTTAGACCCAGAATTCACTGTTCTCACAAAAATCAAAATGTAGAAAATCTCTGCTTGATGTGTGTGTCTGTGTAACCCAGCCTGAAGGTATGGCTAACATCTGACTGCTCTCCCCTTCCAGCCTCTCACCTAATCTAATTAGGCTAGGGATCAAGGAACTTTGAGCTGTCCTGTGACATCTGTTCTCCTGCCTTTGAAGTCCAGCTTATCTACCCAGCCCCCTTCCGCTACCTGGATTTTCCAGGAAACAAATATCCTCCTGTAGTGTAGCTCCTATTTCCCTAATAGGCTCTGCGCATTGGAATAATATATCCTATAGGTTTGACATAGGACTGAGATCAGTATGTCCCTATTGAGTATATTAAACTTAATTACTTGTGCCAGCTAGCTCAGAGGCCACTAGAAACTCCTTGACAACAAGAAGGGAGTAGTTTCTGGCAGCCGCAAAACATGACCAATATGTTTCCCTTTTAGAATCAGAACGTGTCCCAGAGTCGTGGAAACACTAGATAACTATTTCACTCAGCTCAATCGTGCATGCTTAGTTTTCCTCAGAGTTACACAGAAATAATAGACGGGCGTTTTCAATAAAAGATTTATTGAACAGTCTTGTTTCTGGTGTAAGTATAATGTGCTGTTACGATCACAAGACAGTATGCGAGATAAATAATGTACAGGGTGAGCAGTAGAAATAAATAATACTGCGATAGCATTATCTTTTAGTACAAATGCTGTTACATAAATAACACAGACTAAAAATGCGAGTACTCATACGATGCGGTGCTAAGCTAGTTCTACCCCAATGTACCTAACCTAACCTAGGTGTAGGACGAGGTATGAAGTAGGTGAAGTATTCCTTACTATGGTATACTAAGAGTATGTTTAAGCCTAGTATGCCTAGTATGCCAAGAGTCCCTCTAGGTTCTTATCAGCTCCATACCGGAAGAATGAGAGAGGTTGGAATCTCTTTGCCAGACTCGAACTCCAACACCCCGCAAGGGAAGTCAGATCACTGGAAGCTGGAAGCTGGGCTCTCTGCGTGCAGGGAATGGCAGCGTCTTCTCAGTGCGTCAGGCCGGGATACGGGCTCCTCTGAAGTCGAGGTCTCCTCTGATTTACAGGGGCTAGGGAAGGTATATTTATACCTGAGAGTACCTTAGGAATGTTAGCATTGACGTGAATTGGACAACGAAAGACGTCATGGATGAACCCCTAAGGAATAATGGTTCATGCATAATATATGAGGCCTTGAAGAAATCAATAGTCCTGGGTTAGGGAAACTCCCGCAGCCTAAGGGTCTGTTCTTCATGAACTCGTTGTGACGTTAGGGTGGACGGATGTCAGAGACCATGCCTGTATTTGGAGTGCACGGTTTAATGCCTAAATAAGGCCTGGGATTCTATGCCTATATAAGGGCAGGGCGAATTGTGCCTATATAAGGACATGATATTGGAAAGCCCGTTATGGACACCCTAAGAGGAATATAACACCCACTCCACTTTCGTGTATACGATAATACATAAATGCTAAACATTTAAAATGCTAAACATAAAAATGGAGTACCGCATATTTCTAAAATATTTCATAAAACCATTTAAAAAGGCATTTAAAAAAAAACATATTAGAATGCGAAAGGTAATGTACATTCGAAGCATTGCTTATCATTTCAGGCATAAAGTACAAAAATAAATGCAATTGGAATGAAATAAGCAGTAATATTTACATGTGACAGAAAATGATCGATAAGTTTGTTCAAAAATCAAAGTCATTTCATGTCAGGAAAATTAAATGAACTGTTTTTAGACACATAAGATGACTAAATGTCTGTGGAAGGACCGCCAAGTCTGTACTATAAGGCTAGTTCTACTTTAAGCAGATTGAAGTACCATTTTCGTTCGAAAAAATGGGAAAAAGTTAAATTTTTGGTAGAGTTCCAAGTTTTTGAAAAAATGAAGGCCAAATTGTTGCTGTATTTCTGGAACACTGTATGCTGAATCAGAGTCAGTTTACGGGTCTGGTGTAAACATTAGATCATCTATTTCTATAGACAAAACATCATCCACTGTAGTTGGTGTGAGTTGGAACACCTCGTGGAGCAGGTTAATCGCACAGAGATGTGAAGCATTGCTTTCAATTGTCGCAATGTTCGCGTCCGTTGTTACCTGTGTGCCTGTAGTTCTTTCTCATACCTCAGCAGCAGCCGGAAGCGTCTGTGAGATCTCAATGAATGCTGTCATCAGGATAGGAAGCCGCTGGGGACAACACATAGCATGGGCCGTTATCTGGTCCAGCAGAGTATCGACATCCGTTGGCGCATCCGATGGAAATGTTAGACAGGTGTCCAACAAGCATTCTACACCGCATAGCAGGCATCGTAGAACAGGTAAGATGCAATCTTGCCAGATTGGTCTGAATGACAGGAACCATGTGGTATTAAGGTCCCGTAGACGATTTATGCCCAAAAGCTGTACTATTTGCTCACGGCACTTTCGTTCAAGGAGAGCTTTCTCCATGTCGCTCGGAGTGATGTCGGCGAATTGGCTGGCCATAGCGCAATAGCAGGAAGAGAAATAGAATTCCGGCAACAAGTGCTAGAATTAATGGTATGCCACCAAACACCGAATGTGCAAAGTTCGGGATGATTCCGAGTATTGCCTGGAAAGGTGCTAACAGACCCGAGCAGATGCCCTTAAATACATGTACAATTCCTGTTGTATCAGACATGTTGAAAATTCGTCCTATCATTTCCACGAAATGTATAGGGCAGTTTGTACGTATTAAAGTCTGTATCTCAGCCGAAGTCCTTGCAATTTGCAGATCATAGGTTTCTTTGGCCGAGGTCAAAGGCACTGTTTGTTGTAAAAGCATGGCTTTCATTCTGCTTAAAGTATCAAATCTTATAAAAGAGACGTTCAGCGAAGGCCATAGAGGCGACTCCCTGACTGTGTCTATTGGGGCAAACAATACTTGCATACAGCAAGTGACCCTGGAGTTGACCGTTACTAGATATGGGATGCCTGGCAGCATGCCACAGCAACTCTGATCATTCAACATGAGGTAACTCCCATTAGAAAGTTGTCCGAACGTTGGATTAATCACAGCAGCTGGTGTACCCTGCTGATGGCAAGACAAATTTGCCACAGAACCATTACAAGCCCCGTGCAAGGAAATGTCCTGACATATAAGTGAACCGCTTAGTGCACGTTTACAGTTTTTACTGCTTAAAAACACTTCACGATCCCCGCTCCAACATCTATATGTATACGGTAAAGCCCAAGATGTCTTAATGTATTCCTTACCCAACCTTTCATATTTGCCTGCTTGCATTTGTCTGAGGCAATACTGAAACTGAAAAGTAGTCACAGGTAGTGTGATTTTGCCATGAATAAGCCATTCTGTAGCTGGTTTTTCTGCCACTGTGAATGGTAACTTTTCCAGTTTTTCAATGCTCAGCACTGTATACTTTGCCCCTCTTTGTGCCATTTCTATCTGTTTATCAGTTAGATTGTATTCTGAA
Source organism: Calotriton arnoldi (assembly GCA_963921515.1). Taxonomy (NCBI): domain Eukaryota; kingdom Metazoa; phylum Chordata; class Amphibia; order Caudata; family Salamandridae; genus Calotriton; species Calotriton arnoldi. The sequence goes on from CAWUFW010003217.1 coordinate 1,315,978, forward strand.
AACAGAGCCGTTGTGTTGATGAAACGCCAAGGCACATAGCCCGCTCGCAATGATTGCAGCGTCCAGCTTAATAACATAATAGAACGTAATTGAGATTGGCCTTGTTGTAACATCGCCAAATCTTGTTCTAGTATGTCGATAGCAGAGGATACAATGCCGTCCAGTGAATAAATTCTGGAGGACAAAGTTGTTAACCCATTGTCAACCACAGAGAGTGATTTCTCTAAATTAATACGATCAAGTTCACGTATTCGTTCTGCGGCCTCTATCTGTGACACCTTCCATGCTTCATTGTATGCAGCATAGATGCCGGCATATATGAAACGTTTTTGATGCGGTTTTCTTGGTCCAAGCAAGAAATCCCTAAGATCTGCGTCTTTTGCAAGTAAGGATAAGTGTTGTTTCACATCCTGTAGTGTAGATGTATGCAGCCAATCGAGGCATAATTTCCCTACACTGTATGTTGTTACTACCCCCGGATGTTGTCTTTGGACGTATCTTGGGTCTGGCCTATGAATGGTAAAACCCTGAGTTTTATTCAGGAATCTTTCCTGACAGTTATTCGTGTCTGTGGGCCAGATCAACCATTTTTTCCAATCAGGATTAGATCTGTTGAGTTGTAGTATATTGTCAACTGTCACCACTGCCTGTGTTTCGTTAGTTTTTGCAGGAGTTGGTACAGAAGGTGTGTTCGTCTCTTTGATCTTGGCTAATCCAAGACAAGATGTTTGTTGGATTGTTTCATTCAAAAACATTATTTGTTCAGGGATGATGCAGGCTCTAAATAAAGCTTCTATCCCCTGCACTTGCCATTCTTTAGTACCCCACAAAGTTTTTGTGTCTATTGTGTCTTTCCAAAAGTCGAAACCCTGTCTAGACAGTTGGGCATTAAATAATGCAGAATAAATCTGTTTTGTATTCGTTAACATAATTTTCATACCTGTCTTGTTTACATTTTTATAGTAAAACATTTCTGGATCAGATGTATTGTAACCTGAAAAATATGGAAACTTACTGGCAAATGTTTTTGAACTACCTTTAGGTGGTGTAGGACAATGTTCCCATTGGTTAAACATAAACACATTTCTTGGATATGCAGATTTATGCAAATAATGATGACCATAGTGGTTATAACAATACAGTTGTTCATAGTCTGATGAACCCTCTAAATATTCATTTTTAGAAAATGCAGCAGATTTTTCTAGGTCAAACATAATGTCAGTCACAGTCTCAAAGTCCCAATCATCAGAATAGGTACTGGACGAGATTAGATCACTTAGTGAAATTTTAAACAAATGTGGAATGTTCAATTCTTCCGTCGGACCAAATATATCAAAATCTGTTTTGTCCCACACTATACCATTGTGTATAGGAACAGCTGTGATGTTCACTGATGACAAGTCTCTTGCTTCACGATGAGAAGATTTATGAGGTTTCAAAAGCACGTTCACGTCTTTGTTTTCAGTGTTCGCATGGATGTATCTGCCACTAATAAGCACGCTCACAGTTGTAACCAAAGCTAGCCAGAGCAGGAAAACAAAAAGTCCAGATATAATCCAGAGTTCAATCCATGGAGAAACCAAATAAGTCTTTTTCAGAGAGTGAAGAAAGTCTTGTATTTGCTGCTTGAATTTGAATGATGCTGGCGTCGTTTCAGGTTCACTTGGATCTTCTGAGAACGTATCAAAGTTTATGAAATAGCCAGAAGCAGTTCTATCAATTGTTGAAATTGCATCAGGATTTGTAGAAATCTCTGGAACCAGTTCATCACGTGCCACATTGGTGTAGACAGGTGTATTTGGACGAACTGTTAGTTGTTCTTCAAGAGGGATGATTTCCATAGCATTGTTACTTAGTCCTTCATCTGTTTCTGCTGAATTCTCGATTGTTATCAGTCTTTCAGTATGAATCTCTTGGATAGTAGCGAGAGGAGTGCGTTTGCTACTAGGTCGGAGTCCACGAGGCCTACTATTTAGTATTGTCCACATATTGTGGTTTGATGAGGTCGATGGACACAAATCTTTTCTCCTTTCTTCCAGCAAGGGGCGGCAGTATTACTGTTCTTGTTCCTTGAACTGCTAGGACAGGTACTGGTTGTCTGTAAGAAGGTCCAAATTCCTTCTTGTCCGCAATTTTTTCTCTGACTAGATCCCCAACTTTTGGAATCCAGACAGGCCTTGCTGGGACAGCCGGTTGATCCCCAGTGGTGGTTGGCTGTAGGAACACGTTGCTTTGTTTCGTTCTTAATTTGTTTAAGTCCTGTAAAACAGCCAAACGATCTTTGATATCAAAGGGTTTATTTTCCACCACTGTGCCTACGTTTTCTAAGTCTGGTACCCACATTCTTGTCCCAAATAGGACCTCATATGGAGTGACCCCCCTAGAGAACTTCTTGGCAGGTTATTCATTGCGCGCTGTACGCCACTAAGGTGTTTGACCCACCCGTCACCCGAGCCTAATACTCTAGCTGTTATAGACTGCTTTATGTCCCGGTTTTTCCTTTCCACAACCGAATTTCCCTCAGGATGGAATGGAGAGGAGTACCGCAATGCAACGCCCAGACTGGCCATGACTTCTTTGTAAGCCCGAGAGCTAAACGCAGGACCCTGGTCAGAATGTAGCGTGCCTATTGCGTATATGCCGATAAAGCCTCGCAAATCTTTTATAACAGTTCGAGCGTCAGCTGAGCGCTGAGGCCATAACCATAGGAACCTAGAGCATGAATCCACTGCAACCATGATATATTTATAATTACCGTCCCTGTGCAAGGGACCGCAGTGGTCCAGGTAAACACAAGCTAATGGTTTGTCTGAAATTAACAGGGGTGTCTGCGCAGGGCGTTTCACTGTTGAGACTTTCATCTGTTGGCAAATATCGCATTCTAAAACATAGTTTTTAGTTTGTTTCCGAATGCCAGGCCACCAATATCTTTGCTTGAGTAAAGATACGGTTGCAGAAACACCTGCATGTGCAGAAGGTATCCCATCGTGTGCTGCTAGGATTAGTCCTAATCTGCGTTCCTTGTTTGGAATTACCCTATCCCCCACTCCAGGGATTCGAGCAAAAGGAACGTTGTTCGCATCAATTACATAAGAGTACTTGAGTGGAAACTTTTTTGGTAACGCTGCACTGCGGCCTTTGCTTGAAGCTTTGACAGCCAACATTATCTCACCGTCTATTTTTGTTTTTGAACGAGTGATCGCAGCTACGGAAGCCGTTTGCACAGCCCCCTTTGCGGCTTCGTCAGCCAATGAATTCCCTGCAACGTGAACGCCATCACGTTGATGACTCAGTGTGTGTATCACGTGAGCCTTTGGTAGTTCGTTTTTCAACTGAACTACTTGTTCCCAAAGCGTTTTATGCTTTATTGTGCCACCTTTCGCATCTTTGAAACCGTTTTCAAGCCAGTTTTGTATATATTCATTATACGACTGCACACAGTAAAAAGAATCGCACACGATTAGTGTGGGGAATTCGCGATCTGTAGTTTCAAGTGCCAGTTTGAATGCTTGTAGTTCAGCTCGCTGAGCTGTACAATCTCCTAGAGACTGCGTTTTTGTGACCATAGGTCTGAAGATGCCATCTCGCATGCGACCTTTAACGATAGCACACGCTGCACTGTAAGCTTGCTTACTCCCTATTGCGGGTTGTGCGGATCCGTCAGTGTAAATTATAAATTCGTACTGATCGAGAGGCAGAATTTCAGTAGGCAGGGGACATTCATGTTCATACTGCAGGAATGCTTGTGTTTTTAAATCTGGATCAAAAACATATTCAACATCTGTTGCAGCAAGAGAATTAACCCATTGTATCCATCTTGGATGCAATGCTTTAGCATTTGGAATGCTTGCTTTTGTAACCGCTTCTAAAGCAGGTACTGGGGTTACGACAATAATGCGTTTCCCTTGGGCTAAGGCTCTTTCTGTTTGCTACAGCGGTTTGAACTGCTGTTAGAATTTTTCAGTTGAACTGAAGCGCATTTCCGCTTGTGTGTACAAGTGTGATTTATACGCTATTGGGATTTTCTCACCTTCATTGAAAGTTAAGTAGGTGAATCCGCATTGACCCGAAATTATTCGGATCACCAAATTGCGTTCACTTACGCGTGTTTGTAAGTGATTTGTTGCTAACATGTTAGCTTGTAGTGAACGCAAGATTTCTGTGTGTTCTTGTGTCCAGTTTCTGAATGAAAAATCAGGTTTGATTAATGCGTAGAGAGGTTTAACCCTTTCTGCGTAGTTTAGAATGTATGTTCTTCCAAAATTTAAGAAACCCAGGATGGATTGTAAATTTTTTAGCGTTTTTGGAGGTTGGAGCAGCGCACATTTTTCTAAAAAGTTAGCTGCCAAGCTCTTGCCTTCACTTGAAAGCTCATATCCTAGAAATAGGACATTGAGATGGGCAATTCTGGACTTCTTAAAGTTGAATTTGAAGCCCTCAGAGGCGAAACCCAATATAATGGTGCTCACCATGTTCAAGGGTTTATCCAGGTCATCGTCTGTCAGATAGATGTCATCGACATAGGACAATGCCTCATTGTCATAAATTTGTAGTAACTCCATTACCCTCGTTGAGAATAAGCCAGGGCTATTCTTGAACCCTTGTGGGAGTCGACAAAAGTGACGCTGGGTCCCCATTATGGAGAATGCTGTTAAGTACCTGCTTTCAGGTGCTATGTTTTGACAAACGAAACCATTTGAGATGTCTAATGTTGTTTTATATTTTTTACGCACAATGTTATTCATTAATGCTGTGCTATGTGCATTTTGCACTGCAAATGTTTTAGAACAAGTGTTTAGGTGTCTGTAATCCAAAACTAGACGATATGTATTGTCTGGTTTGGAGACAGGAAACAAAGGATTGTTCATTGAGGAGGTGCATGTTTCAATCACCCCTTGATATTCAAGTTGATCTAAGATCTCCCTGACCTGTTTTTTAGCTTCTTGCTTTATAGGGTACTGCCTTTGTGGAGTTGGTTCATGTTTCAGATGTATTTTATGGTGAGGTGAGTCCTCATCCCATCCTACATGATTTTTATATAATGCTGGGGCCTGGGCTACTGCCCATTTCCTGGCATATGTATATTTTAAGTTAATTGGAATATGGTTGGAGAAGGCAGGCATAATAATGTCCTCGCCATGTGGGCACTCCCTGACAAATTGTGGTGGCCAGTCTTTTTCTGCTAGAAGTATGTCATAGCCCTTTGATAGTCTTTCCCAAAAAAGTGCTTTCACCTGTCTAGGTTTGTCTCCCTCCATCCGGAGTGTTATTTCAAATAACCTTTGTGGAGTACTAACCCTGGTGTCTACAGTCTCTACTTTAATGTATTCATTCAAGTCCACTATCTCCAGAAGTTCCCTCAGGTTCTGGCGAACTATTGTGACTTCTGCTGCACTGTCCAGCATGGTCTGAGCCCATTCTCCGTTCTTGAGTTGTGTTCTCAGTATTCTCGGCATGTCTAATCTTTAGACCTGCTACTTTCTTTTGGAGAATTGAGGTTTAGCCTTAGTTTTTGGAGCGTGTTTGTCGTCTTTCGATGTCACGCGTTCTTCTCTGTGTTCCGTCCGTCCTCTTCTTTCCGAAGTCTGTGGTGAGATCTGAAAGGGACGAGAGGAACGTGTATCAGTATCATGATACCTGTCAGGTTTTCTCAAATTATCCCTATTCCTGAGGTTATACCTCCTTTCAGAGGGCTCCTTTTGAGGAGACCTACCTCGAGATTGAGAACGCTTCTCGTTTGAATTTTGTTTATTAGTTTCCCACTTCTTTTTAGAAGATGTAGGAGTTTGTTTAATTGTGTCCTTCTCAGGACTTTCAGATAGCTTCGGCTTCACTGGTCTTCCACCCAAACTATCTCTGCCTAATTCTGCATAGGATTGTTCTATTATTCTGGGTAGCTCAGTTTGATGTTCTGTAACATCAAATTCCCTCAATTTTTGGCGGATCGCAACTGCTGCTGCCTCTCCTTTAATATTAGATAATATTATTGTTGAGACTTGCTCGAAATTTTTCAGTAATTTCATACCTAAATTTAGAGCAGGCTCTGCCCCGTATTCATTTTGAATTTGTTTGAGGACATCAGGTATTACCGCTATTGACGGAATGCCATGTGTGTTAGTGTAGATAGCAGCAAAGACTGAACCCCAAGTGGTGCAGTCTTCCAGTTGTGGTGTGATCCCCATTGGTAAACTGATTGTTAGGATTCTGTGTTTCTCATGCGGGCTAGTATTTGGAAATACTGCTTCGATTTGAGTAATTTTTGAGCTATCCAAAACGGAATTTGCTCACGTTTTGTGGGCATTTTACCCATGACTGAGTTGAGAGTCTGTGGTGTAATTTTTAGTGTATTCCCCTGTTGGGGAGTTGGATTTGGATATGTCAATGGTGGTCGGACTGTAAAAGTCCGCATGACATATTGGACCAATTGTCTGTAAATTTTTATTAACTCTTTTATTTGAGTATATAATTCCTCATCTGTCATTATATCTAGTTCAGGATGAGGTGTGTAGCCGGCTAAAATCGGCCATGTTGCTCCTGGTCTACCTAGTGGACCGAGCCTGGTGATGTTTTTGTGATGTTTTAGGGCGCCTTTAAACCAGAGCTGAGGCTCCTGGTATGTTAATGGGATTTCAATATCCTCGAAAGGAATGTATTCCTCTGGTAGATCATCTTCTTTGTAGAAGTGAAATGTTTGTGATGTTGGATTGCATTCAGGAAGTAGTACCCATGAATAGAATACCTCTGTCTGAAAGGATTCATGTGCCTCTATTACGAAAACTGCTCTACCTCCTCTTGGCGATAGGCCATGTTTTATAAGTTTTAGAGTGATGGCTCTTCTTAAGTTTTGAGGGATGTCTATAACACCCTCTTCGGTTTCATTTAAACCTGTAAAGTTAAAAGCTGTTACGACTGGGTCAGCCGTAGCTCCACCCGTTTCGGTGTTATTGTCTCCGTCAGGCATTTTGTTTTTTGAAAAATGTAGAACAAGTTTCAAGGAAACAAAGATAAGGAGCACAATATTTTGGAACACTGTATCCTTCAACGTTGAGCAAACCAAACAGCTAATATATAGGGTACTTCCCTATGTAGCCTTGGTGGATACTTAACCCTGCCCACTCCAGACGTCTTTTGGAGTATATGGGTAGGGGTCTCTGAGAGAAAAAGCACGGCTGAGTTACTCAGTATCTAACGTTGAATTACTGCCTAACCAAACCGTTGGGCCCCATGTAGTGTAGCTCCTATTTCCCTAATAGGCTCTCCGCATTGGAATAATATATCCTATAGGTTTGACATAGGACTGAGGTCAGTATGTCCCTATCGATATATTAAACTTAATTACTTGTGCCAGCTAGCTCAGAGGCCACTAGAAACTTCTTGACAACAAGAAGGGAGTAGTTTCTGGCAGCCGCAAAACATGACCAATATGTTTCCCTTTTAGAATCAGAACGTGTCCCAGAGTCGTGGAAACACTAGATAACTATTTCACTCAGCTCAATCGTGCATGCTTAGTTTTCCTCAGAGTTACACAGAAATAATAGACGGGCGTTTTCAATAAAAGATTTATTGAACAGTCTTGTTTCTGGTGTAAGTATAATGTGCTGTTACGATCACAAGACAGTATGCGAGATAAATAATGTACAGGGTGAGCAGTAGAAATAAATAATACTGCGATAGCATTATCTTTTAGTACAAATGCTGTTACATAAATAACACAGACTAAAAATGCGAGTACTCATACGATGCGGTGCTAAGCTAGTTCTACCCCAATGTACCTAACCTAACCTAGGTGTAGGACGAGGTATGAAGTAGGTGAAGTATTCCTTACTATGGTATACTAAGAGTATGTTTAAGCCTAGTATGCCTAGTATGCCAAGAGTCCCTCTAGGTTCTTATCAGCTCCATACCTGAAGAATGAGAGAGGTTGGAATCTCTTTGCCAGACTCGAACTCCAACACCCCGCAAGGGAAGTCAGATCACTGGAAGCTGGAAGCTGGGCTCTCTGCGTGCAGGGAATGGCAGCGTCTTCTCAGTGCGTCAGGCCGGGATACGGGCTCCTCTGAAGTCGAGGTCTCCTCTGATTTACAGGGGCTAGGGAAGGTATATTTATACCTGAGAGTACCTTAGGAATGTTAGCATTGACGTGAATTGGACAACAAAAGACGCCATGGATGAACCCCTAAGGAATAATGGTTCATACATAATATATGAGGCCTTGAAGAAATCAATAGTCCTGGGTTAGGGAAACTCCCGCAGCCTAAGGGTCTGTTCTTCATGAACTCGTTGTGACGTTAGGGTGACGGATGTCAGAGACCATGCCTGTATTTGGAGTGCACGGTTTAATGCCTAAATAAGGCCTGGGATTCTATGCCTATATAAGGGCAGGGCGAATTGTGCCTATATAAGGACATGATATTGGAAAGCCCGTTATGGACACCCTAAGAGGAATACAACACTCCCACCAAATGGCTGTATTGTTTCAGACCCAGGCCTCTTACACCTACTCAGGGAGCAGCTTAGCTCAGGCTGCCAAAAGCTGACCAACCAGAAGAGACTGCTACAGGGCTGCCTTAGCTAATTTGAGGATAGTACGTTCAAAAACCCTTGTAACGTTCACCACCCTTGTAAATAGGGGGAAGTGTCAAAATCAATGGGTGTTGAGGTGGAACACCCACCACAACACCCATTGCCCTCCCCTTTTATGCTAAGTAGGGCTTGAAAGGGTGCCGTATTGACAAGGCAGCGTTAAGTCACATTAAGTGGCTTAACGCTGTCTTGTAAATAAGGCAAAGCCCCTATCGCCACTACAACGTCACTAAAATTGACGTTGTGGTGGCGATAGGGGCTTGTAAATATGCCTCTGTGTCCTCCCATACCACTGCAGAGCACTAACATGGCAGCTGGCAAAGCCTCTCTTGTGACTTTGACCTCTCCCCGGAGCTTCTCTGCCTACTGACTCCTGCTTAATCAGAGCCAAAGCACATACAGCAACTGAGGGAGTTTGAATCAGAGAGCCTCCAACTCCCCGCGGCCCCGGATTTGACCAGCAACATATGCGAAGTCAGGAAGTTCACCAAGTGCCTCAGCAAGCCGGGCACAGTGGCCAAGCTGGAGCAGAGCATCTCGGAGGCAGCGCGGACCTCGGCCATCTTGCTGAGTCTTATGCTAGGAAGCTGCGAGGTGGAGTATGGAGAGGGGTACAGGGAGGGTAGCTCCACTGCGCAATGGGCAGAGTCACGCTTTGCCAGGTATTGCCCTTGGGAGACCCCTTTCCATCCCCTTGAAACTGTGAGATATCGGTTCTGGTACACCACCCATGGCAATGCGCACAACGCTTTGTGGTGCTTCACAGACTGTATTTAGGGCACTTGTGGCAGCCAGGGCTGGGGATGCAGGGCAGTGGTTTCAGGGCGATGCCAGACTTTGTTCGTAGCAGTGATGCTGAGCCCCTGGGGGCTGTCTGCACACAGGCACCACTGCCAAGTATGTCTGTGTGCTCTGCGCGCACCCAGAGTGTCATGGGAGGGGTCTTTGCATCAAATCCTTGCCCCCTGCTGTCAAAAAGATCTATGTGCCTTAAAGCAGCAGAGTTAGGAGGGTAAACTTGGAAAGTGCACTGACTTTGCTGGTGTTTCACATGCCATTTAAAAAAATTGCATGGCTTAGCAAGCATGCAAGTTTACATTTTTGTTGCGGGACTGTACAATATGTGCTAGTGATGCAATATCAAAGATTGTGTAATACAATTATTATTTCGACACTTATAAAGCGCACTGTCACCCAACAGGCATCCTGGCGCTAACATATGTGTGCCCAGCAGGGCTCATGCTACGAGGGACCTCGTCCAGGTAATAAAGTTATACACTAGGATAGAGCCATGTCTTTAATCTCTTCCTAAACAGAAGAAGATCTTCCATCTTTCTCAACTCGAATGGAAGACTATTCCATAGTCGAGCAGCAGTGGTGCTGAAGGCCCTACCTCCCGATTTTGTTTTTTTGAATCTTGGCACCATCACCATTTTAGCGGAGGAGGAGCGGAGGCTCCTAGTAGGGACATACCATGCAAATTTCCTCTGCATTAATATAGGTCCAGACCCATGCAAGGCCTTGAAAACTATGCAAAGGGACTTAAATTGAACTCTCTGTCGTATGGGAAGCCAGTGTAGCTCCATCAAGGCCAAGGAGGCAGAAGAGCGTCTTGGCCTCCCCAGTGCTAGCTTGGCTGCTATTGTTTGAATTCTCTGGAGCCTCTCCATCAAATAGCTTGGAGACTCCAGCAGCAAAGCATTGCAGTAGTCTAACCTGCTTAGAATAGTACTTCGTACTACCAGTGCTCGGAGCTTGGGATGGCAAAACCGGAAGAATCTTCCGTAGGGCTTTAATAATAGAGAAACAGCTCCCCACGGTTTTATTTACATGTGCTTCAAGGGTCAATTTGTTATTAAACATAATGCCCAAATTCCGCACCTTCTCCACAGGGACCGGTGGGCTGGCTATGGCTGATGGCCAGAAATTAGTGGGAAGCGGTGGGGGGGACTTTCCCGCCGCACAATAAAGAATCTCGGTTTTATCAGTATTGAATTGTAGCGAGTTCTTTCTCAGCCACTGTGCCATGTCCTGCAGGCAAGCATGAAGGTCTTCCAAGGATGTCGACTGTTCTCCCTCTAGGGACAGGATAAGTTGGGTGTCATCCGCATAATTTACGATATTAACCTTATGCATCCTTATAACGGCAATCAGAGGTCTCAAATAGATGTTAAACAATATAGGGCTGATCGCGGATCCCTGGGGAACGCCATGCACAATATTTTTAAATTCAGACTGATATGGGGGAAGGGCCACTGCTTGCCTCCTATCCGATAGGTAGGACTGAAACCATTTCAGAGCCATACCTGCTATCCCCACTACAATACAAAGGATATGAACTGAGCGAAACGCTGATGGAGAGCCAGACTGCAATCAGAAGTTCTCACCAGAGGACCATTTTTACATTTTTTAACCGTAAATTAGACTGATTTAGAATTTTAACTCATTCAAATAATTTAATTTAATTTAATTTAACAATATTTCCTATGGGGTTTTATTTTAAGTCCCTACCTCTATTACTTTCTATGGAAGGGTGTTGCAGTATCATTGGTTTGTCATATGTGGTGCTGGACTTACTGCAGGCCTGAGCTGGAGTAATTAATACTGTTTTGGGTCCCTTTTTACTAGAGGTGGGTGGAACTCATGGAGTTTCACTCCACGGAATTCTGTGGAGTTACATATAATCTCAAAGATTTTCTGCAGAGTTCCGCAAGCGAGCGGAGTCGGCATGTCGCAAAGATTTTTAGCACTGGGAGCTTGTCCTGCACTGCAAAATCAGTGCAAACTGAACCATGCAGCATGCCAGAGGAGGGTAGTTCTTTGTTGCTACTCGAGTGGATTTTCTACTTGAGTGGCAGCTTTCTCACCGAAAGTGGTCGCAACCGCTCGCATTAAAAGAATCTCACTGGGTGTCTTCCTAGCACCTGACTATCGTGCTAGGGAATGCCAGTTCTCACTCAAGCTCACCAGCTTATTTTTGGCAAGCGGCAAGCAAGAAAAACTCCACCACGCAGTGGTTGGCAGAGTTTTGCTGGAACTCTTCATTACAAGCGTAACGCGGAGTGGGCAAAACTATGCAAACTGCGCTGGCAGAGTGGATTTTATCACCTACCCTTACTTTTTACCTGAGGTAACTTTAGAAGTGCAGTTTGTGAAGAACAATGGGCTTACTCTTTTATTGGTGGGCACATATCCCTCCATAAACCTCTCTGTAACCTTCACTAACCTTCCCTAAACCCCTCCTTACTCCTCCCTTAAACCCTATCAGTAAGAATTCCTAATTTTTAGCCACTCCCCTATTCTTCCCACATTTATTTCTACTAGATATACCTACGTGTAAGGATAGTCCAAAGTTGGGCTTGAGACCTCCCCACAGAAAAAGATGGGAGAGGTGGAGGTGAAAACTCCGCACATAAGTTAGTGAAAAGCATTTTGTAGTACATTTGTAGTATTACAAAATGCGCTACTGTAGGAAAGAAGGATCTGCTTTCATGGTCACCCCCACTTTTTGCTGGTGTCATTATAATTAACTGACTACTCTGACTGGGATCCTGCTAACAAGGACCCAAGTCTCTGTGCTTCTTTCCTAAATTGGACATGGTGAGTACTTAGGTACACTCCAGATTGGCTACTGGTGCACCCTTGTAAGTCCCTAGTATATGTTACTAAGGTACCCAGGGCATAGGTACACCAGGGGCCCCCCATGGGCTGAAACATGTATTATGCTACCCATGAGAGACCACTCAAATTGTGACTACAGGCCTGCCATTGCAGCCTGTGTAAGCTGGTGCTAGCACCTGTTACTACAGATAAAGTTTTCCTTATATCTGAGGTCACTGCTCTCAAAACCTATAAGTCACACCTAAGGCAGGCCTTTCAATCCTGAAGGCGGGATGCTCAGTTCTTTCAATCCTGAAGGCAGGCTGCTCCGTTCTAAGTGTGAGTTTGCCCCTGCATGAGCAGGACACCCCTAAAACCTTCGGAGTCCAGACTCCTGGCTTGTAAGTGCATCAGCCATTACGATACATAGAGTGGCCATGCGTCATTACGCGATGACCATCTCTAAACTGGCTGTAACGAACCCTGTTGTGTATAGTATCAAACATGTTGGAATCATACCTCCACACAGTAAACGGTGTGGGAGGTATGACTCCATGCATTGTAAAGCTCCTCCGGGAGGCCCTCAGTGCTACCGGTACCAGTCTTCTAGACCCAGACAGCAAACTATGGCTGCTGCCGACCAGAGACACAATTCTACCTTCCTGCTGCTGAGCAAAGCTCAAGCAGGGAAGGCAGGACAATAGGTTTTCTGTCGCAGGGAGGTGTGATCACCACCCAGACAGGACTTAGTGTATTGGGACAAGGTGGGGGTGCTTGCCAGCGCCACTGAGACTGCTTGAAGGGCACATTTGGTGCCCTCCTTGAATACTCTGGTTTAAACCAGTTCAAGGAACATTTGGCTCACGCTCTGAGGTAAAACTAGACAAAGTACATGGGATTATCCTCCCCACTGTCCAGCCCCTCCTGTGGGAGGGACCCCTGAATCATCCCAACCCTTTCCTTCGGGTACTCGAGGGCTTACTTGTGGGTTGGTTCCTAGATTCGTCGTGGGACAAGATTCAGATCCAATACCACTTCAACTTTGACCATCTGGGCACTCTGGACATCACTAGACTTCGCTTTTGGGAACCAAGACTGCCCCTAGGAAGACTCCGTCTGCTCCTGGTCTTGTCGTCCTGCAAGTCTGCTGCAACATCCGTGCCTGTGCTCCATACAGGTTCTTCATCAGGCCTGTGGACATCCAAGACACCCAAAAGAATCTCCCTTGGAGTGAATGAGTCACTTCCCTGCATCTTGAGGCACTGCAACGAAGCTGACCGGCCTGCTGTTCCTGAGCTCCTACGGACTCAGAAAGTTTCAGCAACACAGGTGGTGGTTCTGCAACTCCCACAAGGCCTGCACTGTCTTCCTAGCAAGTTGGAGGCCAGTATCCCTTGTTGGAACCACTAGAGCAGTACCCCTTGTGCACCCTGTCACCTTGCCATTGCAAAGGCTTGTTGACTCTCTCCTCCAGAGATATTTGGGCTCCAAAAAGCTCCAGCCTCAAGAATCCCCTGCAGCCAAGATATTTGACTGTACCGCATTCTTTGCACCATGGACCTTAATTCTCTGGCGAGCTGCTCGAGGTCCTCTTGCGACTTCTGTTCCTCCGGCCTGTGGGTCCCCTTGAGGGTCTTCTTTGGCTCAAGTGAGCTCTACTGCTTGTTCGGCCCTGCTCTGACTTACCTGCTCTTGGTGAGTCACTTTGACCTTGCTGGTCCCAACACTGCACCCTTTTTGTCAACTACGTTGTTTGCCACTGCCAAGCCTTGTTGGTGCCTCTGCCAGACACTGACCTCTTGGCTCTCGACATCTGATGTGGGACAGCTTGTTCATGGCTCCTGGTCTTCCTCTGCATCGCCTGGTCCGTACAGATGCAACTTCAAGGGCACTGTCAACTCTCCTGCATCCCTGACATCGGTGGGCATTCGTCTTCCGTGCCTCCTGGTCACTCCTGAATGGCATAGACTCTGTTCCCTCGGCTTGCAGGTACCTCTCATCCTGAAGCCACCTTTGGGTTCCACCGGACACTTTCACCTTCCTCTCCGAGGCATCTTTTCTGAATTCCTCCATTGTGGTCTACTGCAGTTTCCGACGTCACTTCACACCTATGCACCTGGCTTCCCTGGTGTTAATTTCCTGTTTCCTGGGGTATCCACGGGTGGGGTGACTCTCCAACCTTCCATCTTCCACGGGGTTTCTTCAGGGTCCACTGGGAGGGGTCCTTCTTCTTTAAAATTGCAACCGCGACTTACCCATCGACTTCCATTGAGAACACAGTTGTGTTCCCACTCTGCACATGACCTCTGTGGGGTTCCTAGATACTCACCTTGGGTGGTTCCTTAGGTCCCCGACTCCTCTACGTCTTCTGGGTCCACTCTTGACTTGGGTCCTGGTTCGCATTCCACTATTTTAGTATATGGTTTGGTCTCCCCCTGGGGACCTCTGTGTATTTGTGCTTCTAGCTTATTCTATTGGCAAAGTATTGTGCGTATTTTGCATATATCTTCGTGTTGGAGATATTGTGTTGTGTTAGTGAGTGTTGATAATCAATACATATTTTTCATAACTACACTGTGTGGTTCCTTTTTCACTTAACCCATACCATAAGATTAAGTGCTGGTAAAACAAGCTGCTTTACACTCTTTCTGGACAAAGCCTGAAGGCTGCTCTCCACAGCTACCACTTAGAGAGCTTTCTAAGGTTGTCTAAGACCACTAAAATCACTATAAGGGTTGTCTGGATTATTGTAGGGTGCTCCACTTACACAAGTGAGCACCATATTCTAAACCAGCCTCCTACAGCTACAAAATGCTGTTTGTGAATGGGCCCCTATGTCCAAGATTCATAATGTGCTCAATGTTCTTTTTTTTTGTTCTTTGCGATGAAACATCAGTGATGTTGGACATGAAAGCACATAACAGCCCACACCCAGGCAAACATAGAGGAAAAGCATTGACAGACGAGACAGCTAGGTAAAACAGCTATGATGAACATAACAGTGTGGCATTTCCCAAGGCAACTTAGATGGACACAAATGTGTAAGGGTATTATCCCCACCATTTCCCATCTGATTACATTACAAACATAAGCATCGCCCAATAAGTAGATGTTATGGAGAATACATGGATACGCCCCGAACCAACATGAATGAATGTCTTTTAGATTGTGACAGCTATCTTAACAGTGGCACCCAGGTTCTGGATACCGTGTAAAGCCTGAATAACTCAAACATCAGACTTGATTAAAAAGCTATGTTTTAATATTTTTTTTATTTTACAACAAATAGTAATTGAAGGAGCTGAATACAAGTCTATGGAAAGTGAATTTGAATGTTTAGCAGCCTTGAAAGCAATCGAACATCTGCCAATTCTGGTGCGATTAAATTTGGTGATATTAAAAGCCTGGATGACGAGACGTTGGCACTCTTCTAGGAGAATACAATTGTAATACCTTCTGCATAAAAACTGAACCTTCTTTCCTTTGAGTGCTGCAAATTAAGACCACTGCCCGTAATAATACCATTTTATGAATGGGAAGCCAGTGTAGCCCGCGTAACCGACAAAAGATGGAGTGGTGCCCAGGTTAAATCAGTTCATGGGGAGTGGCAACAATCTGGACTACCTGTAGCCGATGAATAGAACATTTGGGAAGACCCAAGGAAAGAGAATTAACATAATCTATCATTGTTGTGATGACACATAACTTACTGTTTTACAGCTAGTGGAATGTAGAACATCCTTTATCTTTCCAAGCAATTTCAACAAAGGAAAGCAAGAAGCTGATAGAACTGATATCTGTGATTTAAAGGACAAATAATAATTGTAAGAAATTAGATCATTGGTTGAAAGGGGTGAGAACCCATTCCAAACAATCCTTGTTAGGGTGATCAAGAAAAGTCACCAAATTAACCTGTGTTTAACCGGCAGGTTAATTTGATGACTTTCTTAGAGGCAATGTGTAAAGAATGTATGTAGTACTCAAACAGTAATAAAGTGAAAACACAGTAAAAGAATTACAACAAATAAATTTAGAATGACAGAGGATATTTTAATAAATAAAATTACACCAAAATGCAGCAGTGGCCGGCACAGGTAAGCGTGGGGGCGGTAGGGTGAGCGGGGCACGGCAGGGGGAAGTCGACAGACGAGGGAATAGGTATTATTTATTTATTTAATCATACCTATTACTTCATCTGTCAACTCGTGCCCCGCCCCGCCCCACCTCACCTCACCTCACCGCCCACCACGCTTACCTGTGCCGGCCGCTGCTGCCAAAATGACAAAAATCCAATCAATAGAACCAGAGTTATGAGTTTTTAAATTTGTAGGTAAGAATAACATCAAAAGGCACGATGCATCCAATGCAGGCATCTGGTTGCGCTAGGCGGTGCGTCCATTAGGGCGCTGGGGCGTTGCCCCACTATCCGGATCGGCGCTGTGTGAAAAAGTTAACTGTTAAGTTAAGTTAACTAATTTGCAAAAAGCATTATTCTGAATCTCCGAAATCCCCCAAATAAAAAAATTATCACCGGCCGCGCCTGCGTCCCGAGGCAATTGCTCTGAAGGGGGTGTGGTGTGGGGCGCACGCGCACTGGCAGCAGCAGGCTGTCAGTGCACAACAAGTCAACAACACAACATGCAGCCAGCAAGGGGTCAGTGCGCATGTTCGGTTTTGGGCTGATCATTTTTCAGACCAGCCCGAACATGCGCACTAGGCCGCACATTATGAGACCGAGGGTTGCTGCATGCCGCAGCCCCCGGTCTCCTAATGAGCGGGGAGTATCCCCTGCCCAAGCAAATCCTGGCGCTGCTGGACTCTGAGCAGCGTCTGGATTGGCTCATTGGGCGCGGCGCGTGGGTGGCACACTGGTGTCTAAGCATGACCAATCACTGTCATGGCTTATGAAGCCATGCAGACAGTGATTGGCCATTTCCAGGCAGTAAACGTACTGTTAGCGTAGCGTGACTGACGACGAGCTACATCATGACGTCGGAGCACACCACGGCACGCGCCACAGACACCTCGTGAGTCGTGTGCTACTAAGTGCCTGGCTGCCTGCTGCCCTGCTCGTCGTTGATTTCGATTGATTAATAATTATAAATAAGGATTCGGATCGGCGTCCCTACGCTAGTGAGTAGTGAGTAAACAATACAAAACTAATTTAATTGGACAGTCTGTCTAAGGTGTGAGGCCGGGTCGGGATCCGTTTCACTCAAAGCCAGAGAGGAGATTGTTGGTCACATCGACGGAGTTGGTATTAATTGCAAGAGTGTCAGTTAAGAAAATCAAACTTTTTTTATTAGATTATTTGCAATCGCGATGGCATTGCAGTTTAATAAAGTTTGTGGAAGAACACCATAGTAACAACAATAATACATTTTGTGATGGAAATATTTTTCTCGTCATTGAAGCGAGAGGGCGTGTCCTATCCATACAGATCGGCACGTGAGGCGCATTTCGCTCAGCACAGCCATCGTGCTGAACTGGTTCTTCACAAACGACGCGCGCCATGAAGGCCTTCCTCCTAGGCCTCAACTATCAACCCCTTTTCTCTATTTCAAAACCATTCTTATGTAAATTCAAGGCTGCGCAGAGTTTTATATTGACAGTGTGTGTGCGTGTGTGTGTGTGTGTGTGTTACATATTGTTGCGCAGTGTATGTTCATTTAACATAGAGAGCATGTGGCCTTACGGCCGAAGCTGCCGACTTCAGAGCTGGGGAACCAGGTTCGAGTCTCGGCGTCGGCTCAGTCACTTAATCTACCCCTTCATGCCAAAAATAAAATCCTTGTGTAATTTAACTGGTGCTTATGTAAAGCACACTAATACATGTGATGTCGTCTGGCCCGGCCGTCGTGTGCAAAGCAAACTGGCTG
The DNA here is from genome assembly GCA_963921515.1 of Calotriton arnoldi. Classification (NCBI taxonomy): domain Eukaryota; kingdom Metazoa; phylum Chordata; class Amphibia; order Caudata; family Salamandridae; genus Calotriton; species Calotriton arnoldi. The sequence continues at coordinate 1,334,040 of CAWUFW010003217.1, forward strand.
TAAACATCCACGTTAAGTACTGACAAATTTGATGGGGCAGTTGTGGAAAATGCTTTCTTTATCAGTAAAACACACTTCCTTAGTGTAAAAAAGATTGGTGTGCTGATAATGTACGTTTCACTAAAAACGTACACCTGCAAACAATCCTCAGGAGTAAGTATCGGGGCGAGGATGCATGGCAATCAATGACCAGACAAAATGTTCATATGTAAGCATAGCAATGTATCTGAGTATCCCTAAAGTTTAAAATCTACGTAAATCATAGGAGTATAGCTACACTTGTAGAGTTCCAACTTTCCATAACAATATTTCTGAAACAGCTCATAGCAACAATGTGAACTGGTTGTGTAGATAAAATAACCACAGCTCTGGCCACCAATTAGCAAGCGCCTCAAAAACTGAACCTACGCCCAAAAGTAGCTGTTCACATAGGGATCATCGCTAACTCTCCAATGTGCCTTAAAACATAGGGCAGGTGAGGTGATATAATGAAAGAGTTTCATCATGCCATTGTGGGATTTCATTTGCCTAAAGCATATGTTTGTGGTTGCACCTGTATCCTTGAGGCAGGCTTCCGCTGGGGGTTTGCTTTCCAAATGCAAAATCTTCCACAATGCTGTTTGAAACACACATAAGGCACTATTCCTTCCGTGACACGAGGCCCCTACATGGTTCTGGTAAAATTGAAATAAAAGCTGCAAATGTTACCAAACATATTTTTATCACTACCGTTGAAAGTTAAACGCGCTCTCAAGTGTATGACAAACGTTTTTAATGGCAGGGCATGATAGATAATGCTGTTTATGGTACTCAATTTAGAAGGTAGACTATTTATAGGAATACGTTACATTGTATTTGGAGAATTGATAAGACAGAAACACTAGCTAAACAAATGTTTTTATTCGGTTCATTCGTCTTGGGGTTTACGTCTTGGTGTTGGAGCGTTTCAGCTTTTTCTTTTCTTTTCGCTAATGCTTAATAACAATAACATGCTTACAGTATTTCCTACTGGCCCAGAGCCAGCCTTTATCTGTGCCCAGGACTGGAGTAGGCCTTTAGTCTGACGTAATAAGTTCAAGTGCAAACAGGGGCTCTGGTCTGCGCCAACGTCAACATCTGATTTCACCCGAACCCAACATTGACATTCCAACAGCCCCTCGCCTCCCTCGTGTAAATATTGGATTTGATGCAGCCTCGTGTGGAAGCCTGATTGGGTCTGGGCCTGGCTCGGTGTTATCTCTGAATACTCTGATGTGCTCTGCCCGGCCTATAAAGTAAAGTAATTGTGGATTTCAGGAGAAAAGAACAGCGATACTTAATGATAGCAATAGAACTTTTTATCAGAATGTATTACCGCCGCGGCAAGAGCATTATAATCATTCTGCTGTTGTCCACGCCAGCAGAACAAATTGCATTCGTAAAACGGAAGCGCTTACTTTATTAGGCAACAATTTCAAGGCAGGAAAGATGGCTATTTTGTGTATTTAAATGCTCCTTCTTTGGCAGGGTATTTTGAATTTGAATGTGTCCCATTATGTAAGCCCCGGTGAATAATTGGCTATATTGCACAAAGAAACTCGGGATTACATCGGAGGTCTCTTATGCTTCTTCTTTTTGAAGTCAGAGTTATCGATTTCAGTGCAATACAAACAATGAATGTGATTGTACAATCCATGACATATAGAACTGAACGTTGTGCCCTTTGAAAAACAATTACGACCATTGATTAAAATAAAATCTGTGTATTTAGGCAGTGTACGTTTTGTACTTATTTTTTAATGCGCAGAACTAGGTATAATCGTGCTGATCTTATGTACCCATGTTAATGTCTGTAGTATTGTAATTATTAGACTCAACCGCTTGAGTATGCCCAACCTGAATGAGAAGCATTTGCCACTTAATCCTTCATCTGCTGCATAATCTGCAGATTTTAACAAAAAATGTGTTTCTAGCTCAAACGTATATCAAAAGTTACTAAAAATGTGGTGATGTGTTCGTACCTAGTGCAAGACACTTCACAAAGGTTATCTGGGTGTGGATGGATGGGTTGTCGGACGGACTGGTTCCTGCATGTGAAGGCTGAGGGGCGCTGTCTCATCTGTGAGAGGACCGTCTGTGTTTGGTTGACTAAATTGTTATATTTTTATTTTTCAGCACCTGGTAAAGCCTGACAACAGCATTACCTAATTTTTGGCCCATTTTTGGGCGAAGAACAAGAGGCCCCAACCTCCTTTGCTGCTCTTTCACCCCGGCTACAACCCAGCAAACACCAGTGTTAAAGGTAAGGAAACTGATGCTATATTTTTTTACATTGGAGTTAGGGCTATGTATGTGGCACTCTACATGGTGGTTGGGGTGGGTGCACATTTTGAACATTGTACCCTCAGTGGATGGAATTTACTAATAGCCTTAGCCCTGTGCTTTGGGCAATAACGGTTGTTAAAGGCACTATCTATCCCTTGCCTTGTTAAAGTCCCTCAACTTCAAGCAGTGTCTGTTTCAGTGCCTTCAGCAACCAGTATGGCACACAGAGGGAGCAGGCAGTAAGGATGTATTTTTAGCAGTCATGTTGTGCAAAGGGGAGCTGTTGAGATATATTGCGATAATGCACAAGATGTATGTATTTATACTGAAATTTGATATAATTGCACCAAACCTTATACGTTGCACTTTGATTATTGACAGGTTTCTTTAATATTGGTAAGGCCAGCATCATCATGAATACAGTAGAACAGCTACTTGCAAGGTCATTCTTTGGACGGACACGTGAAGAGAAACTACATGTAAAGCAATTAGGACCTGATCGGCCCGACCTGAAACTACAACAAATTACCCAGGACAGAGGAAAGACTTACAAACCTACATTCTCAAACACCTGGTACACAAAAGTTGATTGGCTTACAGGGTGCGCGTCAAAAAATTCTCTGTTCTGCTTCCCCTGCATGCTGTTTGGTGGTGAATTGCCTTGGACAAAACAAGGAGTAATAGACTTGAAGCATCTGTCTCACAAAATCAAGAAGCATGCACACACAAGAATTCATATGGAAAACCTGACGAGACTGGGAATGTTGGGAGACACACTGATTGAACACCACATAAACGACGCATACCGGAAAACAATACAGAAACACAATGAAACAGTTGATAGGAATAGACACATACTATCAAAAATAATTGATTGTATTCGTTTCTGTGGTGCTTTCGAACTGGCATTGAGAGGCCATGATGAATCAGAAAGTTCCTCAAATCCTGGAATATTCAGAGGCCTTGTGGATTTAATAGCAAGCATAGACCATGAATTGGAAGCACATTTAGCAAGTGCTACAGTCTTTAAGGGCACCTCTAAAACAATACAAAATGAACTCCTTGAGTGTATGCTGCAAATATTGAGAAGCCATATTGTCCAAGAGGTACAAAACACAGACTTTGTGGCTATTCAGGCTGATGACACCACTGATGTGGCCACAAAAACACAGTCCGTATTAGTCTTTTGGTACCTTGACAATGATAGTAAAGTTGTGGAGAGGTTCTATGGTTTCACACATTTAAGAGACTCTAGTGCAGAAACCATTACTTCAGCTATACTGCGTGAACTGAACTTCATTTTTCCAGAGCTGCCTCAAAAAAAAAAACTTATCGCACAAAGCTATGATGGTGCGTCCGTAATGAGTGGAAGCCTTGGTGGAGTACAGAAAAGAATTAGAGATGTGTACCCTAATGCTCATTATGTGCACTGTTACGCCCACCAACTTAATCTTATTAGGCAGTATCAAGGATCTCCGAGACACGAATTTTCTTTCAGGATGTAGGAGGCATGGCAGCATTCTTCTCACGTTTCCCCAAAAGAACGGAAGCACTTCAGGAGATTGTGGACAAAAGGCTTCCAAGGGGATCCTCAACTCGTTGGAACTTTAACATACGTACAGTCAACCTAATATATAAACATAGGGAGGACCTTGAGAAATGTTTTGACGTCATAGAAGCCAATGATGCCTTTGATTACAGAAGTCAGAATGAAGCCCGTGGCTTTGCTAGAACACTACAAGACAGAGAGTTTCAGTTCTTTCTGTTTTTATTTCAAGAAATAATGTATTTTGTCGACATGTTATACAACCAGTTACAAGCACGAGCCATAGATACTGTCTCTGTGCAAAGAGATACCAGTATGTTTGTCACCAACATGAGCAAAGTGAGAGATGGGGTTGACAATTTAGACAGCAAACTGCCAGAGGATTCAACTTTTTCAAACCGCAGGAAAAACATCAGCAGTCTGGTCCGAATTGCAAAGGAGATATGTGACATTATAATTGTGCACGCACAAGAACGTTTTTCTTTCACTAAACATTTGGTGAGTGCCGCATTATTGCAAAGTGAACACTTTGCAAAATATGATCAATCCTTCCCTGAGCAAGCTCTGAATGAGGCTGTGGAAGCTTATCCTATGCTCGACAAAGAGGACCTGAAAACTGAGTACGGAATGAGTGTATACCGGAAGGCCACTGGTGCCATTTCTTTGCTGGCTTTAATACAGAAACTTAATATGGAAAAGTCACTTACAGAGACAGTGGCTTTACTAAAAATTGTCATTACCACTCCTATGACAACTGCAGAGTCGGAACGATGTTTTTCCACCTTAAACAGAATTAAGACATTCCTGAGGAACACAATGATTCAGGAAAGACTGAATGCTTTAGCAATGCTCTCTATAGAGAGCGACCTAGTTAAAAGAATCCCAGACTTTAACGTTCAAGTTATTGAAAAGTTTGCTGCTCTTAAAGACAGACGTGCTGATTTTAACTACAAAAAGTGAACAATGTTGAATGCTGCAAGTTTGCGACCTGTTTAGTGGTTTGTTAAATAAAAAACATCTGTGAGGTACTCAGAAATGCATTGTATCTCCAAGTCTGTTATGAAGCTCTGTGGTTATACTGAATAAGCAGCTACCTATGTTATATGACATCTCTTCATTAATGTAATAACTGCACTTTCACAATTGCTTTATTAACCTTCCTGCTTTCTCAAATTTGCTTGAAAATGCACCATTTCTCCACTCCTTTTTCAAAATTTTCGCGGGGGGAGAACCCCCCTTAGGTTATTCGGGCTCGCTCGCTACGCTCGCTCGCTACGGTGCAGTATGAAAATCATTTTACGCCTCACCACTTTCAAATGTCACCAGCCGCCACTGAGGGCAAAGTCACAAGTTCAGGCCGTCCGAGATGGAGCACAAGCCATATCCAGGACTTGTTTTGGCCTTTCTGACCTTGATGCAAAGACGGTGCAGTTCTGAACTGTGGCTCCTTGAGTCGCTTAGCATCACGCTGTGATGGATCCGTTGAGGCTTTCAGTCAAAAGCTGCTGGGCTCTGTGGGTCTCTGCATTTTGAGTCAGATCTGGCAAGCTGCCGATCAGGAGCTGTGGGGTACTGCGATGTGAGGCCCTGCATCACTCTGCATTGGTCTGCATCAGACTCTTTGAAACCTTCCATTAACCAGGTAGAAGTACACTCTGACTCCAGCCAAGGGTCCAGGATAGAGGACAGCACTTGGGGGTCTGGACCTATGTTACCTGTAGGGTGGGCATGTGCGCAGCGTACCACAGCCATGCTTCTTCCAGTGCCCAGACTCTCTCCGGGTTTGCACTTTCCACTCCCAGGACCAATAGAGATAACAAAAGGAAAGCATGAAACTCCCATTTCTCTTTTCATGTGTGGCAGGCAGCACTACTGCAGGCCAAGCACATCCACCAAAGACAAAGGGGCTGTTGCTTTAATTTTGATTTAAGAATGGAGCATTTCAAGAGGCCGACCCTAGGCAGTGGGGCACAAACACATATGTGTGATTGTAACTCACACCACAAAGAGATGGTGAGAATGTGGCATCATGGCCAGAACTGCAAAGTTTGGAACTGGGAAAACAGGTTCCAGAATATGCTCATGTAAAGCACTCCAATACTTTCCAGTCGAGTTTGTGTTATATAATCCAACCAAAACAAAATGAAACTTTCAGCAAGACGATTTCTGCCTAAAGAACGGGCAAACACTTTTTCACCAATCCTCCTCTTTGCTAATCATAACACCAGAGGGCACCTTCAAATACATGTGGTCTGTACCCTGTACAAAACATCTCTTGCGTTTGATTTAATAGCCAATAAATACGCTCCATCTATAATTAGAATCTAGGCCACATATAGGGGACACACGATCCCTGACTTGCTTAGTTGACTGTTAGCATTGTTATCAGAGCGGGCAAACAAGCGTTTCTCAGTTCATGTTTAAATACTTTCAATAAATACTTCACATGTAAACTGATGTAATAAGGTAAAACCCTTTTGTGTTATAATTAGGGGTGGGCGTAACTCTCGTAATTTAGTGCAGCATAATCATTGGGAATTACCTAAGAAATCTTCGAGATTACACATGATTATGCAAGAAGGGTTATTCTGGGTTTAACACTATTTCTTAGCACAAAAATTCCCCCACATCCAAAATGGGCACGAGGAGGCATTTCAAGCTAAGAAATAGCGCTAAATGCAACAGGACATGAATAGTGAACATGAGCTGATACTCACATTCTCTAAATGTGCTCTCACACTAGGGTTTTCTCTCCCCAAATTTACTGTCATTTTATGAGGAGTAATCACGTTAATATCAGTAACTCTGCTTCAAAGAGTTCAACAAAATTTCCAAAATTACTCCCATTACTCCGGCGTAAATGAAATTCTACCTGGGCCAAGTTTTAGTTTTCTAAATTTTGATAACACCTTACCATAGTTTAAACATGATCTGTGCTGAGTGATTGACATGCCACATATTCTCAAGACTTGGCTTATGCACAAGCTCTCAAGAGTCAGAGACGACCCTTGGCTCAGCTGTCCCTGTTAATTTGTTGGCTCACCTACCTCTACCTTGCAACATAGTCAGGGCCCTTGGAACTATGCATCAGGAGAGGACCAAATTATGCAGCAGTGTTGACTTTTGCAGCAAGAAAGGGCAAATTATGCAGCGTAATGCGTCACATTTTGTGAAAGAATAACTTCATTATTTTGTCATTTTTCACATAATAACACTGTCTGGGCAACTGTCTCACCTCAGTAGTACCAATTTAAGACCCATTATCAGCAAAAAGGTGACCAGTCAACCTTTGCAAAGGGTCTTCCACGTTGCAGGAATAGAGGTAGTTGTAGTTTTAGTAACTTTTGATCCATTCAAGCTAGAACCATTTTTTGGGGTGGAAATCTGCAGATTATACAGCAGATAATGTATTATGTGGAGCATTTGCAAATCCATAGTTATGTGGAAAATGCCACAGCTGCAAAATTGCAAAATTCCAGTAGCCCTGACCTTAGTACAAGTGTGTGAGTGTTCTATGTTTTTTAATGGAACGTGTAGGAGAGTGCCTTTTTAGGTCAAGCCTAGAGTAGCGCGCAAGCGCTGCTTCTGGCAAGACTTTATGTAGGGGGTTTGAAAAAGCTGACCAGACGCTCGTGCGTCATGGCCTTTTCCCTGTGGTTACCCGCACGGGCGCCATGTGGTTTCAATTATCGTGCCCTGACACGGGCGCGATAATTAAAACCAGATGTCTCGCTGTGGCGCGCGCGCACCACTCGCGTCGCCCCCCCTCCTCCCCGCTCGTGCCTTCAAATGCTTGTTTTAATAAGTACTTGCGCTTATTTATTCCCATTATAAGCACGGTACTGCAAGTTCCAGTATGCACAGGAAAAAACACAAGCGCTGAGTGAACTTTACACCCCCGGTACTCCGTATTCGTTGTTCACGTGCTCTCACATTCTGTTATATTGAGTTGCAGTTTGACTTCCGGTCCCCCCAGGCAGATGTGGCTGCGTATAGTGCAAGGGATAGAGTGACAGGCCGTCTGCGCAGTGGGAGTGCCAGGAAGATGGGATACTCCAGAGATACAAACAGCAGAAACGAAACTAGTCTATTTCCTGCATCATGGCGGCGACAGCAGCTCAGTCTCAGAGTCTGGAGGACGAAGTCACTTGTTCGATTTGTTTAGAATATTTCAAGAATCCGGTGATCATAGACTGTGGACACATCTTCTGCCAGTCCTGCATCTCACGGTGCTGGCAGGGGTCCGATACAAACCTCGCCTGTCCCGAGTGCAGAGAAATATCCCAAGAGAAAAAATGTCAGCCTATCCGGCAGCTGGGAAACCTTGTGGAAATGCTAAAAATTCACCTCCCTTCCCTGAAGCCGCAGGAGAAGGTGTGCGAGAAACACAAGCAGCAGCTGCAGCTCTTCTGTGAGGATGACCAGGAGCCCATCTGTGTGGTGTGTGACCAGTCCAGGGACCACCGGTCTCACACAGTCATTCCTGTAGAGGAGGCTGCCCAAGAGTACAAGGTATGTGTGAGGCACTGCTGGGATCGCAGCTCTTTTACCGTAAACTCTGTACTACTTGACTGACTGCGGCTAAGAGTACACACCATGTGTGGGGCAGTGCAGTTCTTTTACTGCATGACCGTGCCCAAGAACACAAGGCCTGTGTGAGAAACTGCTGGGATTCTGTCTGGACTCATGGGCCTGGTGCTATAATGTGCCCACTAGAGCACGATTTTCTTTATTTATTTATAAAGTTTTATATAGGGCTAGCTAGACCCGTGGGTATCAGAGCGCTTTACATATGAATCTAAGAGTAGAATTGAAGCACATTGGTGCTAGAGTAATCGCCTATGTAGAGACTGGGCTATAATATAATTGCTTTAATGATCCCGACATAAACAGGATCGTACAGAATCAACGGACTTGCAGAAGTTTTTTGCCTTTGTCATGTGGCATATAAAACAAATCCTGAAAGTAGAACTTGTATTTCCTGCTTGGTGGAGTGATGCTTTTCATCTACTACTGAGTCATACCGAGAAGAGAGAGAGAGATATATATATATGGAGTAGTATTAGATGTTGTGCAAAAAATTGTTTCTCTTCTATGGAAGATATATATATCATATTCCTGAAGAATGTGGATCTTATGAATATATCCCACCAAAACGTGCCAACAAATTACTGTTACACAACTTACCGATACTGGACATTCCTACATGATCATATTCAAGGATGCTTAGTGATATGTATGGTAGAGGTGTATATGGTCAAAGACAGATTGATTTGTCTTACAAAAATCTTCCTTTTTTGTGATGACATGTAGTATATGTTCCTTTGTTTCATGTATGTGTCATTTTTAATTAAAAAAAAATATATATATATATATTCTGTTTTTAGGTCTCGGCCTGCACCAGCGCTTGCGCTGGTCTGGCCGAGAGTTTTAGTAAGCGGGTTTTGGAAGTGCAAACCCACTGGCTTTCGGCTGGTGACCAACTTGCGTTCACGATAGCGTGCACGTGCGCAGCTGCCATCTGGGTTTCCTATCTCTTCCTCATTTCCTCGTCATGGCTCATTAACTCTCTGGACTCTGATGTTTCAATCGCAGCAGCAGCTCACATTACCAACTGTCCTGGACTACAGTCACATGAAAAACAACAGCGATTAGCATTGAAATGCAAGCTTTTTTTTGTCTAGTTAGAAATATTGCTTCGGTGGGTTGATTTCACCTTATATCGCTATTTGTTTTATATTGGGAGTCACAGCCTAATTACCAGTATTTTTGTCTCACTCTGTTTTTTTTTTAAATATTTATTCGCGCAAAGCACAAAGCTATATTTAAGGTTACTTTTTTCTGCGTCACTTATTCACTCTATTTAAACTCCACACCCCCACTCTTATTGTCTCTCTCCTTCTCTCTCTCTCCCCTCTCTAATTCTCTCTCTACTTAATTAACTCTCCCCTCTCTATCTTTTTTAGCCTTTCATTCTCTCTCACCCCTTTATCTGTTTCTCTTTCAAACTCCTTCATTCACTCTCGCTCCCCTTCTTTCTCTCTCTCTATCCCGCTCCACTCTTTATTCTATGTACACCCTTTCTCTCTCTTTCTCTCTCACCACCCTCTCTAATTGGGCATTATATCTTCACTCTATCTCTCACTCGGCAACACCACAGCATCACTCAGCATCACCACAGCATCACTCAGCGCAACCACAGCATCAATCAGAGCCAGCACAGCATCACTCAGCACCAACACAACATCTCTCAACGCCATCACAGCATCACTCAACGCCATCACAGCATCACTCAACGCCATCACATCATCACTCAACGACACCACAGCATCACTCAACGCCACCACAGCATCACTCAACGCCACCACAGCATCACTCAACGCCACCACAGCATCACTCAACGCCACCACAGCATCACTCAGTGCAACCACAGCATCACTCAGTGCAACCACAGCATCACTCAGTGCAACCACAGCATTCCTCAGCACAACCACAGCATCACTTAGCGCCACAACAGCATCACTCAGCGCCACCACAGCATTACTCAGCAGCACCACAACATCACTCCGTGCCACAACAGCATCACTCAGCACCACCATAGCTTCACTCAGCGACACCACATCATCACTCAGGGCCAACACTGCATCACTCAGCACCACCACAGGATGACTCAGCACCACCACAGGATGACTCAGCACCACCACAGGATGACTCAGCACCAGCATCGCTCAGCACCACCACAGCATCGCTCAGCACCACCACAGCATCGCTCAGCACCACCACAGCATCGCTCAGCACCACCACAGCATTGCTCAGCGCCACCACAGCATCGCTCAGCGCCACCACAGCATCACTCAGCGGGACCACAGCATCACTCAAAGATACCACAGCATCACCACAGCATCGCTCAGCACCACCACAGCATCGCTCAGCACCACCACAGCATCGCTCAGCACCACCACAGCATCGCTCAGCACCACCACAGCATCGCTCAGCGCCACCACAGCATCACTCAGCACCACCACAGCATCACTCAAAGATACCACAGCATCACCACAGCATCGCTCAGCACCACCACAGCATCGCTCGGCGACACCACAGCATCAATCGGCACCACCACAGCATCACTCGGCGCCGCCACAGCATCACTCGGCGCCGCCACAGCATCACTCGGCGCCACCACAGCATCACTCGGCGCTGCCACAGCATCACTCGGCGCTGCCACAGCATCACTCGGCGCCACTACAGCATCACTCGGCGCCACCACAGCATCACTCGGTGCCACCACAGCATCACTCGGTGCTACCACAGCATCACTTGGCGTCACCACAGCATCACTCGGCGCCACCACAGCATCACTCGGCGCCACCACAACATCACTCGGCGCCACCACAGCATCACTCGGCGCCACCACAGCATCACTCGGCGCAACGACAATATCACTCAGCACCACCACAGCATCACTCAGCGCCAAGACAATATCACTCAGCACCACCACAGCATCACTCAGCGCCAAGACAATATCACTCAGCACCACCACAGCATCACTCAGCACAACAGCAGTATCACTCAGCAAGACCGGAGTATCATTCAGCATCACCTCAGCATCGTCTCCGCAACAGTCACCACCACTACCACCTCAGCATCACTCAGCACCACCTCAGCCTGCTCTCGGAATCTGGCATCTGTTGATTCTCCCCTAGCCTCTGGCCGCTGCTAGTGTTATAATACAGGTACTAGTTCCCAACCTTCACCCTCAGATTGTTTATGCCCCCTCAAAAAAAAAAGCTTTAACAAACAACCATTGCAATAGGCAGAAACAAGTTGCCAGCATTGCAAGAACAAAAGAAAACTGAGGACATTTTTTATTGTAAATACTTTTTTTAATATGGTCGTTCAGTTTTACATAATGCCTTCTTGGTCATATATAAAGTAACAAAAATGCTTCTGACACTTTTTTATTATAACTTTTCAGCATGCTGCACAGCAGCCACACTTCTCTACAGCACAGCTTGAAGACATTGGCAAAGTCAATAGCTCTGGCTAAACACTTATAAGGCCCCAAAGGCGAGACCTATTGGCTATGCCAATGCTTGTTTGCATAGTCACCCCCAACTTTTTGCCCCAGTGCTGATGGTTATGACTCTGAATGTGCCCTGGAGCCTGCAGCCCAGGCCCTAGTGCCGGTTCACTGACAGAATATCGACACCTAAAATATCAACATACAAAATTATGGAGAAACTAATATCCATTACAAAAATATTTATTTAATTTCGTATGTTTTACTTGTTTTAAGTTTAGTCAGGGTATTGTTTAGCTTCTTCAGGGCTTCAATCAGCAAAAAACGACTATTTCTTCAGAGATCTTCAAATTTCAATGTTCCTTTGTTACCTCAGTCAATCTTCTGTTTCCTCTAATATCTTTAACCAGCTGTAGCATTGGAATTTGAAGATCTAAGAAGAATTAGTCGTTTTTACTGATTGAAGCCATGAAGAAGCTAAACAATACCCTGACTAAACTTAAAACAAGTAAAACATACGAAATTAAATAAATAAATGTATGTCCATTTTTTTCTCCTTTCTACAGATCTAAACACCTTAAACTAACAAACCTAACCAAAAAGAAAACAAACTGTGCAACATTTCAACAACGTATTACCACTACAAGAAAATAAACTAATGATTTATAAAACAAAGTAGGTATAACCGCTTATTAATCTTGAAATGAAATGAAGCTTACTAGTCTGCAAAACAAAATATCCTAACAAGCAAAGCTAATAAACGTTTTCTGACTTTTTTCCTATCTGCTACAGTATTCACCAACTGTAAAAAATCAAACTACATTAAATACCCACCCAAAATAGTAAGTATTATTTTAAATAAACTAGAAAAAAAGCAATTACCCACCAACGTCCCTTATCTAAACTAAACCTAAATATCATTTAACTCGAAATAATGAATACATTTTCCCCCCCAACAGGTCCAAACAGCAACGTGAAAGCAAGAAACAAAACAATTAACTTCAAAGAAAATAAAGAAAACACAAGCACAACATATATGTAAGTATTTAAAGAAATAAATATATAACAGTGAAAATAAAACCATTACATTTACTAATTTATATTTGTATATATATTTACTGAATAACACAGAAAATGACAGAAGGGGCTACATTCATATTCAAATTTGTACTCTGTATATGGGCTACACTTACAGCAAGGAAAGAGCATCATCTAACCATATTAGCAATCATATAACCAATGAAATAGAAGTCAGAGATGTTTTAAAAAACGTTAAAGAAGCAAGCACTAGCTGCCAAAAACCAAATATTGAAATATTAAAAAAATATCTTAACCCATGTTCCAGAGCATGTAAATGGCCATTTACCTGCCATCCCAAAACTAAAAAGCCTAATAGCCGAACCAAAAAATCCACCAGCCAAACACCAACAGCCCCAAAAACATTTAGGGGCCAATTACAATGTAGGCTGAAATGGCTCCGATCATCAGTCAGAGCCCGTCAGACCGCTTTGTAATCGGCTGGTCAGATTCCTTTCTGACCGACCCATTTTGATGGGGTCGGTTGGAAGGAATCTGAATCGGATTTCCGAATGGCCTCCAATGGGCTTGGAGGTGCCTGCCACAGGGTGCAGGGATGAACTGCTCCTCTGCTCTTTACAATGAGAGCATGCATTCTGTTCGGAATGCACTCTCACATTGTAAAGTATAGGATTGTGACCGAACTGGGTTCAGTTGCATCCTCCTTGGTGGGCTGGAACTGACGACAGGAGGTCGTTCGGTTCCAGTTCCCAAGTGATGTCAGACGTACTCCGGTCCGTCCGACATTGTAATCGGGCCCTTAGAGAAGTAAAAATCCTACCAGAATTTACCATTGCACACAAAAAAGAAAAATTCTTTTTTTATGAAAACAAAAGTCATGAAAAAAGAATTATTATCTTTGCCACCCCTACTAATGTACAAAAACCGGGACAATGCGGAACATGGATGAAGGATGGGACATTTTAAAATATGTCCCAAACCATTTTACCAACTATACACAATCCATGGGGAACACCAATATCCCCTTTATATATGCGTTACTACCTAACAAACAATCTACAACTTACATAGAACTCCTAATACAAATTAAAGAACAAACTAATAATTACTACCCTCAAAAAAAAGAATTTGACTTTGAACATGCAATGATACATGCTATTTTAAAAAGTTACCCCCAAACATCAATACAAGGCTGCTATTATTGCTTTAAACAAAGTATATTGTTGAAAAAACACAAGGGAACCCAATATGCAATCGGTCAGGGACCTTGGGTACGTATGTAACTTCTAAAGACAGTGGTCCCTAGACATCTAAAATAGTATAAAAATAAATATAGACTGAATCAGTACTATATTCTTTGTCCAGCCGGACAGATTTTTAATATGAAATGAATATATAACAAAAAATTAAACAAGAAAAATTCAAAGTGGGACACAACTTGCGTCCTAAAGACATTAACAACCAGATAACATTAAGGGAAGGGTTCAGGCAAGGGGACGTGTCTGCATAAAATTTAAAAATATTTCAGACGTAGTAACGTGAGACCACCACTACATATTAACATCACAATTAGTTTATGCATATGGGGTACATTACGTCGACGGCGTTTCGATCCCTTAGACCAATAGTGGGATCATCATCAGGACATTTCAAGTAAACATGCCTGTATACATATAACAGTTATTACTGTAGTTGCACAAAACCATCAAATTAGGAAGGAGAAAGAAAGAAAAAGACATAAGATTACAAAAGGCATTTACTGATACATACAGTATTATAAAAGAATTATTATGAGTGTAGTGAAATCATGCAACCGGCCAAGTGAATAATGTGGCCGTGTCAAGAACAGAGAAAAAGGAAAAAGGACAGAAAGAAACCAAAAAACCAGTAAATCTGACAAGACAAAGAATAATTATAACGTGAATGAAAGAGAGGCCGTGCTGCATATAACGTTAAAAATGAAACTATTGTGAGTACTTGTGAGTAACCGGAGGGGGTCTAGCTTACCCGATTCACGGGCGCATATCAACCTCTTGTCAATACACGAGTGTGTAAGCCAAAAAACGAACAATTGGCTTAAGGGCATCAACGAAGCCCAGATAATTAAGTGGTACCAAGGGCAGTTGCCTGAAAGAAATAGAATTATTAAGAGACCTTCCGCTGACTTAAAAGGACATACCAAAATGATTCAGGTCACCGCTTACCTTGGAGTATCAGGTAAGGCTGAAAAGCGGGATCGCTCGCAGGGGATGTAGTAATCTATAATTATAAGGAAATTAGGTATCAACCACCCGGAAGAAAGCCCGTTAAGATGTAATATAAACCGACCTTGAAGCTTACCCAAGGTAATTAGGTGAAGGTAGGTGCCGGAATCACTGGCAAGGAATTAATTAATCTAAGGAGGAAGGCACAAGGAATTGGAATTAATAAAGATTTAACCACAGCCTACTGCTGAAGGAGGGAGAGAAAAGAACGTAACCTTACCACAAACCGGTACACGACGGCAGTCCAATTAGAGCCAAAATCGCGATCAAGGGTGAGAGAATTCCTAAGAGTAAGATTAAATAAAATAAACCACTCACTAAAAGGAACCAAGGCAATTGCATGGAATCAACCAAAAAGAGGGGGATGCCATATGTACTTACCGAGAAAATCTCGGCTCGCAGCATTCTCGAGTGATCCCGGCAGTTCCAACCCGGAGTGAATACTCGTTGTAACCTGGACGCGCAACCTAGACGCATACAAGTAGACTCAAGGGGGCATGTGATCAGGGTCACATGACAGTAAGAGACTCAATGCTTAGAGTCAGTCAGTAACCACAGCGGCCATCTTGAAAACCGAAAGTTATGTATTAATTAAACCAATATTACCAAAAAGTTTTTTAAAAAGGGGTTTGAAGCCCAAAATTAACAAGGATTATCATCAACATTATTAGCCAGGGAGGCAAGCAACCAAGTTCAATAGCTTGGCGAACGAAACGCAATTGGGAGCGCGTGAATTAAACAAGGTCACATGACCTGCCTAGACTCAGAACTAGTCACTTACGATCAAACCATAATTGAACGGCCAGAAAGAGAAAACACCACGTGTTTTAAAGAATAAACTGATAACAAATAGATAGAAAAGTAGTTAAAGCTAGTCATTTAAAAAGCAAGGAAATCTTACAAGGATAATACAGTTGAACAACAATCCACAATTAAAAAAGAACCATATTTCAGTCGGGAGCATGAAAGAATCAGAGCAAGGAAGTCCAATCTTCAAGGCGGTTTAAGCCATTATGGATACTGCCAGTTTTCAATATCCATTTTAGTTCCTCTTTGTTGAGTAACTGATGAATATCGGCACCCACGTGGAGGAGGTTTAATCACATTAATGATTGTCCATTTAATGTCTTTTTCAGTATGTCCAGTCGCGTTGAAATGATCTACCAGTGGTGCATTGGGAGTATGGCAACGTATCCTGCTACGATGTTGACAGATCCTAATAGTTGCCATACTCCCAATGCACCACTGGTAGATCATTTCAACGCGACTGGACATACTGAAAAAGACATTAAATGGACAATCATTAATCTGATTAAACCTCCTCCACGGGGTGCCGATATTCATCAGTTACTCAACAAGAGGAACTAAAATGGATATTGAAAACTGGCAGTATCCATAATGGCTTAAACCGCCTTGAAGATTGGACTTCCTTGCTCTGATTCTTTCATGCTCCCGACTGAAATATGGTTCTTTTTTAATTGTGGATTGTTGTTCAACTGTATTATCCTTGTAAGATTTCCCTTGCTTTTAAATGACTAGCTTTAACTACTTTTCTATCTATTTGTTATCAGTTTATTCTTTAAAACACGTGGTGTTTTCTCTTTTCTGGCCGTTCAATTATGGTTTGATCGTAAGTGACTAGTTCTGAGTCTAGGCAGGTCATGTGACCTTGTTTAATTCACGCGCTCCCAATTGCGTTTCGTTCGCAAGCTATTGAACTTGGTTGCTTGCCTCCCTGGCTAATAATGTTGATGATAATCCTTGTTAATTTTGGGCTTCAAACCACTTTTTAAAAAACTTTTGGTAATATTGGTTTAATTAATACATAACTTTCGGTTTTCAAGATGGCCGCTGTGGTTACTGACTGACTCTAAGCATTGAGTCTCTTACTGTCATGTGACCCTGATCACATGCCCTCTGAGTCTACTTGTATGCGTCTAGGTTGCGCGTCCAGGTTACAACGAGTATTCACTCCGGGTTGGAACTGCCGGGATCACTCGAGAATGCTGCGAGCCGAGATTTCTCGGTCAGTACATATGGCATCCCCTCTTTTTGGTTGACTCCATGCAATTGCCTTGGTTCCTTTTAGTGAGTGGTTTATTTTATTTAATCTTACTCTTAGGAATTCTCTCACCCTTGATCGCGATTTTGGCTCTAATTGGACTGCCGTCGTGTACCGGTTTGTGGTAAGGTTACGTTCTTTCTCTCCTCCTTCAGCAGTAGGCTGTGGTTAAATCTTTATTAATTCCAATTCCTTGTGCCTTCCTCCTTAGATTAATTAATTCCTTGCCAGTGATTCCGGCACCTACCTTCACCAAATTACCTTGGGTAAGCTTCAAGGTCGGTTTATATTACATCTTAACGGGCTTTCTTCCGGGTGGTTGATACCTAATTTCCTTATAATTATAGATTACTACATCCCCTGCGAGCGATCCCGCTTTTCAGCCTTACCTGATACTCCAAGGTAAGCGGTGACCTGAATCATTTTGGTATGTCCTTTTAAGTCAGCGGAAGGTCTCTTAATAATTCTATTTCTTTCAGGCAACTGCCCTTAGTACCACTTAATTATCTGGGCTTCGTTGATGCCCTTAAGCCAATTGTTCGTTTTTTGGCTTACACACTCGTGTATTGACAAGAGGTTGATATGCGCCCGTGAATGGTGCAGACCCTCCGGTTACTCACAAGTACTCACAATAGTTTCATTTTTAGCGTTATATGCAGCACGGCCTCTCTTTCATTCGCGTTATAATTATTCTTTGTCTTGTCAGATTTACTGGTTTTTTGGTTTCTTTCTGTCCTTTTTCCTTTTTCTCTGTTCTTGACACGGCCACATTATTCACTTGGCCGGTTGCATGATTTCACTACACTCATAATAATTCTTTTATAATACTGTATGTATCAGTAAATGCCTTTTGTAATCTTATGTCTTTTTCTTTCTTTCTCCTTCCTAATTTGATGGTTTTGTGCAACTACAGTAATAACTGTTATATGTATACAGGCATGTTTACTTGAAATGTCCTGATGATGATCCCACTATTGGTCTAAGGGATCGAAGCGCCGTCGACGTAATGTACCCCATATGCATAAACTAATTGTGATGTTAATATGTAGTGGTGGTCTCACGTTACTACGTCTGAAATATTTTTAAATTTTATGCAGACACGTCCCCCTTGCCTGAACCCTTCCCCTTAATGTTATCTGGTTGTTAATGTCTTTAGGACGCAAGTTGTGTCCCACTTTGAATTTTTCTTGTTTAATTTTTGTTATATATTCATTTCATATTAAAAATCTGTCCGGCTGGACAAAGAATATAGTACTGATTCAGTCTATATTTATTTTTATACTATTTTAGATGTCTAGGGACCACTGTCTTTAGAAGTTAAACAAAGTATATGGCGCTATCTACAAAAGTCTACCTTAAGTGTAGAATATGCAACAAATAGTAATTTTGCATATCAAAATAAAAAATGAATAGCCCTAGCCTATGTGCCCATAACTGAAGTAGCAAACCACTGCAACCTACTAATAGAAAGCCCCTTCTACCAAGCAAATGAAACAAAATTAACCCCCTACTTGACTATTTTGAAGACATGGGTAGGGCGACCACACAGATCAGGACACAGACGCTAACCTAAACTTCACATTCCATGGTGGAATGTGTATGACAAGTACCCTAGCCCAGCAAGCTAAAACCAACAACGCCTTGGAAGGATGGCATAATGCCTTCCAATCCACACTAGGAAGAGCACAACCAACCCTACACAAACTACTGCAAGCTATCCAAAAGGAACAAAGCTACCAGGAACTTAGACTAGACCAATCTATAACTAAAATGGGCCCTAAACTAAGTAAACAAACCAAAACAATGTATGAACATTTACAATATAAACAAGACTATACCCAAACACTCAAGGACTAGAATACCTATAAACAATAGCAAAATCTATACTTTAAAATTATTACCTACACAAAAACAACCTGCCACAATAACCAACACACACTAACACCCAATTTTGTAAACATTTTCTGAAGATATTTATTATATCCAAAATAAAGTAATATTTTAACCATAATAATTGACATAATAATATAATTAAAATTTTAAAATAATGACTACCAATTAAACAAATTAAAAAATTAAACAAATTAAATAAACAATTAATAAAAATATATCCATTGCACATAAATTAATACATAAAGGGCCTAATTACAATGTCGGTCGTAAAGACTTTAAAGTCCGACAGTCGTATTATGATGACGGCGGTCAGAATTTAAACAGGCCGGGAAATCCGACGCGGTTCCAACGGGCTCAAGGAGCCACTTCGGCCAGTCAGAAAGCCCTCATAATCCCTTATGGACGGGATTTCTGCCGTTGGGTTTATGATGTCCATGTTGGCCTTTTCGACATGGATTGGCTATCGGAAACTGACTTTGGGGGCCCCCAGGCAGGGCCCCCTTGCCCCCTGGCCCTCTGAATTTGGCCCTGGGGCGCACCTATGGTGCCCCCTAAACATCCCTGCTCTTTGTGGCAGGCACTGTGAAGTGCCTGCCATACAGTGCAGAGATGTTTAAAAATGTCAATTTTTCAATGGGAGCTTGTGCTGCAGGCGATTTCAGTATGCCGCTTAAGCTCCCATTGAAAAATGGAAGTAAGCGACCGCACCATCCTAATTGCGCAGTCGGAACCACTGACCTATGGTTGGGCGGTTCCTTCAACGAAACGGTGTTGGTCGGAGGCAACTCCGACCTACATCGTAATTAGGGCCTAAATGTATTAACAACAAGAACACATAAAAAATATAACATTTCCCATAGCATATAAAAAAAATTAAATAACTTACAATTTTGTGGCAATAGATCGTCCTTAAATTTGTAGAAATCCCAAACGACAACAATCCAAATGATATTCCATAAAAAGTCAAAATCCCCCCAAAAAATTGAAAAAAACAACTAGCAACAGCGCAATCCTCTCTGTAGTAGAACCATCAAAAACCTGAAAAATAGATTTAAAAAAAGAAACTCTCCAGGAAACCCAAAAAATAAAAGGAAATGTTTTTTAAAATAGTAGTTTCAATGAAACTATATAACATTTCCTTTAAAAAAATACAAATTAAAACTCATCTTCATCCCCACCATATCCCGGGAACATAAACTTGCAAAAGATAAACACAACATCCATCTGCAAAAACAAATACATTCCCACATAGTAATTTGAACAATAAAAAGGGCATATTACGATGCGGCCCGTGAAGGCTACGACCGACGGTCAGAGCCTTCTGGGCCGCATCGTAACCAGCCACTCAGTTTTCTTTCCAACCGCCGTATTGCATTGCTGTCGGTCGGAAAGTAAACCGGCCAGTCATTCCAGCTGACTTCCGACAGGCTCATGTAATCATAAAGGGCGGGCCTTTCCACCCTTGGGATTACGATGCATGGTTTCTGTCATGGTTTCCATATGGCCGTGTCTGAACTGAGGTGGCAAAGTGAGCTAAAGAACGATGATGGATTCAACCCAGATCTGTGACTGGGGGTGAGTGTCTGAAAAGTTTCAGCGCTCCGTCCATCATCTCCTTCTGTTTGCTTTGTTCGCCCTAAGTTGGCAGGGTATACCCAGACGTGGGTCCCTTGCTCACTTTGCCACTGGATTCAAGCTAGCCTGGCTGATGAGTGCTGTTAGCGCGAAACCAGTCCCAGGATGCTTGTTTCTGGTCCAGGGAAGACATAGCTTGGCAGTTCGGGCTGGACTGTTCCCATGAGGCACAGGGTCAAGACTGATTTGCCTATGGCCGTGTCTGAACTGGGGTGGCAAAGTGAGCTAAAGAACGATGATGGATTCAACCCAGATCTGTGACTTGGGGTGAGTGTCTGAAAGTTTCAGCGCTCCGTCCATCATCTCCTTGTGTTTGTATGGTTTCCATGCCGGCCTGTCAAGTGTGTTTGGGGGCCTCCAGCAGGGCCCCCTTGTGGTGCGGCCTCCAATTGGGGGGTGCCCTCCTGTTGATACCTGAACCTTGTGCCAGGCACCTTGAGGTGCCTGCCATGGAAGTGCAGGGATGAACAACCCCTCCCATTTCTCAATGGGGGCTTGTGTTACGGCCAGTTTACGGCCATAACACGAGCTCCCATTGAGAAATAGAGTATGTGACCGAACAGTGTTCGGTCGCATTGTAATTAGCTGGTCGGGACTGCTGACCAGAGGTCGGTCAGTCCCAGGAACGAGATAGTGTCGGTATCGTAATCATGCCCTAAGGGCCTAATTACGATGTTGGGCGGACGTAGTACTGTTGTGGTCTCGGGAACGACCGACCTCCGGTCGGTGGTCCCGACACCGTGATAACAATGCAACCGCACATGGTGCGGTCGCATACTCCCATTTGTCTATGGGAGATTATGCTACGGCCGTAAACCGGCTGTCGCACAAGCTCCCATAGACAAATAGAAAATCTGTTCATCCCTGCACCGCGTGACAGGCACCTCAAGGTGCCTGACAC
Organism: Calotriton arnoldi; assembly: GCA_963921515.1. Lineage (NCBI taxonomy): Eukaryota > Metazoa > Chordata > Amphibia > Caudata > Salamandridae > Calotriton > Calotriton arnoldi. The sequence goes on from CAWUFW010003217.1 coordinate 1,355,703, forward strand.
ATGTTGTAGGGATTAACAGGGGGGCACCATGGGTGCCACCGCAGGCCCCAACCGGAGGCCACAGGATGAAGGGGGCCCTGCCTGACATGGAAAGCCTGTCGGAAACCAATATCATAATCCCTACAGCGGAAACACCATCTATAAGGATTACATGCTGGACTATGACTGGCTGGTGGACTCCTTGAGCCTGTTGGAATCCAGACTGAATGACAGGTTGGTTTCACTTTCTAATGCCTGCATTGTAAGGCGCTGGTCGAAACTGAAACCGCGATGAGGCTTGGAAGCCTCCGACCTGTGGTCCGAGGGTTTCGGATTCTCATTATAATGAGGGCCTTAATATTACACTACCAAATATAAGCGAGACTACAAAACAAATTCAAAATAACAAACTAGGGGCCAGATGTACGACCTTTCAGTTTATTGAGTCGCAAATTGCGCATAATGGCGACTCACAATTTGCGACTCGCTAAACCGAATTTACAAAAGTGTCTCAGACACTGTTAGCGATTCCCAATGGGGTCGCAAATTGCGTGCCTCATTAATATTCATGAGGCAAGTGCAATTTGCGACCCCATTGGGAATGGCTACCACTCACAGGGATGGTGGCCTGCTGGGGTCAGCAGACTGGCAGGTCTGTGACTGCTTTTTCAATAAAACAGGTTTTTTTTTAAATGCAGCCCGGGATGCATTTAAAAAAGCAAAATGAAACTTTTTAGTTTCATTTTTTAAGGGAGGGGCAGTGGTCCCTGGGACCACTGCCTGCTCTTAAAAACTATTTTGGCGCCCATTCACAAAGGGGAAGGGGTCCCCTGGGGACCTCTTCCCATTTGCAAGTGGTTTATCACCTACTTGAAGTAGGTGGTAAACTGTGAGGGGCATATTATCAAGCCCCTATCGCCATCACAACGTCACTTTTTGTGACGTTGTGGTGGCGATAGGGTCAGCGCCCTATTATCAAGGCAGCGTTAAGCCACTTAACGTGGCTTAAAGCCTAAACTTAGCGTGAAAGGGGGCGTTACTGGACATTCCTACATGATCATATTCAAGGATGCTTAGTGATATGTATGGTAGAGGTGTATATGTTCAAAGACAGATTGATTTGTCTTACAAAAATCTTCCTTTTTGTGATGACATGTAGTATATGTTCCTTTGTTTCATGTATGTGTCATTTTTAATTAAAAAAAAATATATATATATATATATACTGTTTTTAGGTCTCGGCCTGCACCAGCGCTTGCGCTGGTCTGGCCGAGAGTTTTAGTAAGCGGGTTTTGGAAGTGCAAACCCACTGGCTTTCGGCTGGTGACCAGCTTGCGTTCACGATAGCGTGCACGCGCGCAGCTGCCATCTGGGTTTCCTATCTCTTCCTCATTTCCTCGTCATGGCTCATTAACTCTCTGGACTCTGATGTTTCAATCGCAGCAGCAGCTCACATTACCAACTGTCCTGGACTACAGTCACATGAAAAACAACAGCGATTAGCATTGAAATGTAAGCTTTTTTTTGTCTAGTTAGAAATATTGCTTCGGTGGGTTGATTTCACCTTATATCGCTATTTGTTTTATATTGGGAGTCACAGCCTAATTACCAGTATTTTTGTCACACTCTGTTTTTTTTTTTTATATTTATTCGCGCAAAGCACAAAGCTATATTTAAGGTTACTTTTTCTGCGTCACTTATTCACTCTATTTAAACTCCACACCCCCCACTCTTATTGTCTCTCTCCTTCTCTCTCTCTCCCCTCTCTAATTCTCTCTCTACTTAATTAACTCTCCCCTCTCTATCTTTTTTAGCCTTTCATTCTCTCTCACCCCTTTATCTGTTTCTCTTTCAAACTCCTTCATTCACTCTCTCTCCCCTTCTTTCTCTCTCTCTATCCCGCTCCACTCTTTATTCTATGTACACCCTTTCTCTCTCTTTCTCTCTCACCACCCTCTCTAATTGGGCATTATATCTTCACTCTATCTCTCACTCGGCAACACCACAGAATCACTCAGCATCACCACAGCATCACTCAGCGCAACCACAGCATCAATCAGAGCCAGCACAGCATCACTCAGCACCAACACAACATCTCTCAACGCCATCACAGCATCACTCAACGCCATCACAGCATCACTCAACGCCATCACATCATCACTCAACGACACCACAGCATCACTCAACGCCACCACAGCATCACTCAACGCCACCACAGCATCACTCAACGCCACCACAGCATCACTCAACGCCACCACAGCATCACTCAGTGCAACCACAGCATCACTCAGTGCAACCACAGCCTCACTCAGTGCAACCACAGCATTCCTCAGCACAACCACAGCATCACTTAGCGCCACAACAGCATCACTCAGCGCCACCACAGCATTACTCAGCAGCACCACAACATCACTCCGCGCCACAACAGCATCACTCAGCACCACCATAGCTTCACTCAGCGACACCACATCATCACTCAGGGCCAACACTGCATCACTCAGCACCACCACAGGATGACTCAGCACCACCACAGGATGACTCAGCACCACCACAGGATGACTCAGCACCAGCATCGCTCAGCACCACCACAGCATCGCTCAGCACCACCACAGCATTGCTCAGCACCACCACAGCATCGCTCAGCACCACCACAGCATCGCTCAGCACCACCACCGCATTGCTCAGCGCCACCACAGCATCGCTCAGCGCCACCACAGCATCACTCAGCGCCACCACAGCATCACTCAAAGATACCACAGCATCACCACAGCATCGCTCAGCATCGCTCAGCACCACCACAGCATCGCTCAGCACCACCACAGCATCGCTCAGCACCACCACAGCATCGCTCAGCGCCACCACAGCATCGCTCAGCGCCACCACAGCATCACTCAGCACCACCACAGCATCACTCAAAGATACCACAGCATCGCTCAGCACCACCACAGCATCGCTCAGCGCCACCACAGCATCAATCGGCGCCACCACAGCATCACTCGGCGCCACCACAGCATCACTCTGCGCCGCCACAGCATCACTCGGCGCTGCCACAGCATCACTCGGCGCCGCCACAGCATCACTCGGCGCCACTACATCATCACTCGGCGCCACCACAGCATCACTCGGCGCCACCACAGCATCACTCGGCGCTACCACAGCATCACTCGGCGTCACCACAGCATCACTCGGCGCCACCACAGCATCACTCGGCGCCACCACAGCATCACTCGGCGCCACCACAGCATCACTCGGCGCCACCACAGCATCACTCGGCGCAAAGACAATATCACTCAGCACCACCACAGCATCACTCAGCGCCAAGACAATATCACTCAGCACCACCACAGCATCACTCAGCGCCAAGACAATATCACTCAGCACCACCACAGCATCACTCAGCACAACAGCAGTATCACTCAGCAAGACCGGAGTATCATTCAGCATCACCTCAGCATCGTCTCCGCAACAGTCACCACCACTACCACCTCAGCATCACTCAGCACCACCTCAGCCTGCTCTCGGAATCTGGCATCTGTTGATTCTCCCCTAGCCTCTGGCCGCTGCTAGTGTTATAATACAGGTACTAGTTCCCAACCTTCACCCTCCGATTGTTTATGCCCCCTCAAAAAAAAAAAGCTTTAACAAACAACCATTGCAATAGGCAGAAACAAGTTGCCAGCATTGCAAGAACAAAAGAAAACTGAGGACATTTTTTATTGTAAATACTTTTTTTAATATGGTCGTTCAGTTTTACATAATGCCTTCTTGGTCATATATAAAGTAACAAAAATGCTTCTGACACTTTTTTATTATAACTTTTCAGCATGCTGCACAGCAGCCACACTTCTCTACAGCACAGCTTGAAGACATTGGCAAAGTCAATAGCTCTGGCTAAACACTTATAAGGCCCCAAAGGCGAGACCTATTGGCTATGCCAATGCTTGTTTGCATAGTCACCCCCAACTTTTTGCCCCAGTGCTGATGGTTATGACTCTGAATGTGCCCTGGAGCCTGCAGCCCAGGCCCTAGTGCCGGTTCACTGACAGAATATCGACACCTAAAATATCAACATACAAAATTATGGAGAAACTAATATCCATTACAAAAATATTTATTTAATTTCGTATGTTTTACTTGTTTTAAGTTTAGTCAGGGTATTGTTTAGCTTCTTCAGGGCTTCAATCAGCAAAAAACGACTATTTCTTCAGAGATCTTCAAATTTCAATGTTCCTTTGTTTCCTTTGTTAACTCAGTCAATCTTCTGTTTCCTCTAATATCTTTAACCAGCTGTAGCATTGGAATTTGAAGATCTAAGAAGAATTAGTCGTTTTTACTGATTGAAGCCATGAAGAAGCTAAACAATACCCTGACTAAACTTAAAACAAGTAAAACATACGAAATTAAATAAATAAATGTATGTCCATTTTCTTCTCCTTTCTACAGATCTAAACACCTTAAACTAACAAACCTAACCAAAAAGAAAACAAACTGTGCAACATTTCAACAACGTATTACCACTACAAGAAAATAAACTAATGATTTATAAAACAAAGTAGGTATAACCGCTTATTAATCTTGAAATGAAATGAAGCTTACTAGTCTGCAAAACAAAATATCCTAACAAGCAAAGCTAATAAACGTTTTCTGACTTTTTTCCTATCTCCTACAGTATACACCAACTGTAAAAAATCAAACTACATTAAATACCCACCCAAAATAGTAAGTATTATTTTAAATAAACTAGAAAAAAAGCAATTACCCACCAACGTCCCTTATCTAAACTAAACCTAAATATCATTTAACTCGAAATAATGAATACATTTTCCCCCCCAACAGGTCCAAACAGCAACGTGAAAGCAAGAAACAAAACAATTAACTTCAAAGAAAATAAAGAAAACACAAGCACAACATATATGTAAGTATTTAAAGAAATAAATATATAACAGTGAAAATAAAACCATTACATTTACTAATTTATATTTGTATATATATTTACAGAATAACCCAGAAAATGACAGAAGGGGCTAAATTCATATTCAAATTTGTACTCTGTATATGGGCTACACTTACAGCAAGGAAAGAGCATCATCTAACCATATTAGCAATCATATAACCAATGAAATAGAAGTCAGAGATGTTTTAAAAAACGTTAAAGAAGCAAGCACTAGCTGCCAAAAACCAAATATTGAAATATTAAAAAAATATCTTAACCCATGTTCCAGAGCATGTAAATGGCCATTTACCTGCCATCCCAAAACTAAAAAGCCTAATAGCCCGAACCAAAAAATCCACCAGCCAAACACCAACAGCCCCAAAAACATTTAGGGGCCAATTACAATGTAGGCTGAAATGGCTCCGATCATCAGTCAGAGCCCGTCAGACCGCTTTGTAATCGGCTGGTCAGATTCCTTTCTGACCGACCCATTTTGATGGGGTCGGTTGGAAGGAATCTGAATCGGATTTCCGAATGGCCTCCAATGGGCTTGGAGGTGCCTGCCACAGGGTGCAGGGATGAACTGCTCCTCTGCTCTTTACAATGAGAGCATGCATTCTGTTCGGAATGCACTCTCACATTGTAAAGTATAGGATTGTGACCGAACTGGGTTCAGTTGCATCCTCCTTGGTGGGCTGGAACTGACGACAGGAGGTCGTTCGGTTCCAGTTCCCAAGTGATGTCAGACGTACTCCGGTCCGTCCGACATTGTAATCGGACCCTTAGAGAAGTAAAAATCCTACCAGAATTTACCATTGCACACAAAAAAGAAAAATTCTTTTTTTATGAAAACAAAAGTCATGAAAAAAGAATTATTATCTTTGCCACCCCTACTAATGTACAAAAACCGGGACAATGCGGAACATGGATGAAGGATGGGACATTTTAAAATATGTCCCAAACCATTTTACCAACTATACACAATCCATGGGGAACACCAATATCCCCTTTATATATGCGTTACTACCTAACAAACAATCTACAACTTACATAGAACTCCTAATACAAATTAAAGAACAAACTAATAATTACTACCCTCAAAAAAAAGAATTTGACTTTGAACATGCAATGATACATGCTATTTTAAAAAGTTACCCCCAAACATCAATACAAGGCTGCTATTATTGCTTTAAACAAAGTATATGGCGCTATCTACAAAAGTCTACCTTAAGTGTAGAATATGCAACAAATAGTAATTTTGCATATCAAAATAAAAAATGAATAGCCCTAGCCTATGTGCCCATAACTGAAGTAGCAAACCACTGCAACCTACTAATAGAAAGCCCCTTCTACCAAGCAAATGAAACAAAATTAACCCCCTACTTGACTATTTTGAAGACATGGGTAGGGCGACCACACAGATCAGGACACAGACGCCAACCTAAACTTCACATTCCATGGTGGAATGTGTATGACAGTACCCTAGCCCAGCAAGCTAAAACCAACAACGCCTTGGAAGGATGGCATAATGCCTTCCAATCCACACTAGGAAGAGCACAACCAACCCTACACAAACTACTGCAAGCTATCCAAAAGGAACAAAGCTACCAGGAACTTAGACTAGACCAATCTATAACTAAAATGGGCCCTAAACTAAGTAAACAAACCAAAACAATGTATGAACATTTACAATATAAACAAGACTATACCCAAACACTCAAGGACTAGAATACCTAAAAACAATAGCAAAATCTATACTTTAAAATTATTACCTACACAAAAACAACCTGCCACAATAACCAACACACACTAACACCCAATTTTGTAAACATTTTCTGAAGATATTTATTATATCCAAAATAAAGTAATATTTTAACCATAATAATTGACATAATATAATTAAAATTTTAAAATAATGACTACCAATTAAACAAATTAAAAAATTAAACAAATTAAATAAACAATTAATAAAAATATATCCATTGCACATAAATTAATACATAAAGGGCCTAATTACAATGTCGGTCGTAAAGACTTTAAAGTCCGACAGTCGTATTATGATGACGGCGGTCAGAATTTAAACAGGCCGGGAAATCCGACGCGGTTCCAACGGGCTCAAGGAGCCCCTTCGGCCAGTCAGAAAGCCCTCATAATCCCTTATGGACGGGATTTCTGCCGTTGGGTTTATGATGTCCATGTTGGCCTTTTCGACATGGATTGGCTATCGGAAACTGACTTTGGGGGCCCCAGGCAGGGCCCCCTTGCCCCTGGCCCTCTGAATTTGGCCCTGGGGCGCACCTATGGTGCCCCTAAACATCCCTGCTCTTTGTGGCAGGCACCGTGAAGTGCCTGCCATACAGTGCAGAGATGTTTAAAAATGTCAATTTTTCAATGGGAGCTTGTGCTGCAGGCGATTTCAGTATGCCGCTTAAGCTCCCATTGAAAAATGGAAGTAAGCGACCGCACCATCCTAATTGCGCAGTCGGAACCACTGACCTATGGTTGGGCGGTTCCTTCAACGAAACGGTGTTGGTCGGAGGCAACTCCGACCTACATCGTAATTAGGGCCTAAATGTATTAACAACAAGAACACATAAAAAATATAACATTTCCCATAGCATATAAAAAAAATTAAATAACTTACAATTTTGTGGCAATAGATCGTCCTTAAATTTGTAGAAATCCCAAACGACAACAATCCAAATGATATTCCATAAAAAGTCAAAATCCCCCAAAAAATTGAAAAAAACAACTAGCAACAGCGCAATCCTCTCTGTAGTAGAACCATCAAAAACCTGAAAAATAGATTTAAAAAAAGAAACTCTCCAGGAAACCCAAAAAATAAAAGGAAATGTTTTTAAAAATAGTAGTTTCAATGAAACTATATAACATTTCCTTTAAAAAAAATACAAATTAAAACTCATCTTCATCCCCACCATATCCCGGGAACATAAACTTGCAAAAGATAAACACAACATCCATCTGCAAAAACAAATACATTCCCACATAGTAATTTGAACAATAAAAAGGGCATATTACGATGCGGCCCGTGAAGGCTACGACCGACGGTCAGAGCCTTCTGGGCCGCATCGTAACCAGCCACTCAGTTTTCTTTCCAACCGCCGTATTGCATTGCTGTCGGTCGGAAAGTAAACCTGGCCAGTCATTCCAGCTGACTTCCGACAGGCTCATGTAATCATAAAGGGCGGGCCTTTCCACCCTTGGGATTACGATGCATGGTTTCTGTCATGGTTTCCATATGGCCGTGTCTGAACTGAGGTGGCAAAGTGAGCTAAAGAACGATGATGGATTCAACCCAGATCTGTGACTGGGGGTGAGTGTCTGAAAAGTTTCAGCGCTCCGTCCATCATCACCTTCTGTTTGCTTTGTTCGCCCTAAGTTGGCAGGTTATACCCAGACGTGGGTCCCTTGCTCACTTTGCCACTGGATTCAAGCTAGCCTGGCTGATGAGTGCTGTTAGCGCAAAACCAGTCCCAGGATGCTTGTTTCTGGTCCAGGGAAGACATAGCTTGGCAGTTCGGGCTGGACTGTTCCCATGAGGCACAGGGTCAAGACTGATTTGCCTATGGCCGTGTCTGAACTGGGGTGGCAAAGTGAGCTAAAGAACGATGATGGATTCAACCCAGATCTGTGACTTGGGGTGAGTGTCTGAAAAGTTTCAGCGCTCCGTCCATCATCTCCTTGTGTTTGTATGGTTTCCATGCCGGCCTGTCAAGTGTGTTTGGGGGCCTCCAGCAGGGCCCCCTTGTGGTGCGGCCTCCAATTGGGGGGTGCCCTCCTGTTGATACCTGAACCTTGTGCAAGGCACCTTGAGGTGCCTGCCATGGAGTGCAGGGATGAACAACCCCTCCCATTTCTCAATGGGGGCTTGTGTTACGGCCAGTTTACGGCCATAACACGAGCTCCCATTGAGAAATAGGAGTATGTGACCGAACAGTGTTCGGTCGCATTGTAATTAGCTGGTCGGGACTGCTGACCAGAGGTCGGTCAGTCCCAGGAACGAGATAGTGTCGGTATCGTAATCATGCCCTAAGGGCCTAATTACGATGTTGGGCGGACGTAGTACTGTTGTGGTCTCGGGAACGACCGACCTCCGGTCGGTGGTCCCGACACCGTGATAACAATGCAACCGCACATGGTGCGGTCGCATACTCCCATTTGTCTATGGGAGATTATGCTACGGCCGTAAACCGGCTGTCGCACAAGCTCCCATAGACAAATAGGAAAATCTGTTCATCCCTGCACCGCGTGACAGGCACCTCAAGGTGCCTGACACATGTTGTAGGGATTAACAGGGGGGCACCATGGGTGCCACCGCAGGCCCCAACCGGAGGCCACAGGATGAAGGGGGCCCTGCCTGACATGGAAAGCCTGTCGGAAACCAATATCATAATCCCTACAGCGGAAACACCATCTATAAGGATTACATGCTGGACTATGACTGGCTGGTGGACTCCTTGAGCCTGTTGGAATCCAGACTGAATGACAGGTTGGTTTCACTTTCTAATGCCTGCAAAGTAAGGCGCTGGTCGAAACTGAAACCGCGATGAGGCTTGGAAGCCTCCGACCTGTGGTCCGAGGGTTTCGCATTCTCATTATAATGAGGGCCTTAATATTACACTACCAAATATAAGCGAGACTACAAAACAAATTCAAAATAACAAACTAGGGGCCAGATGTACGACCTTTCAGTTTATTGAGTCGCAAATTGCGCATAATGGCGACTCACAATTTGCGACTCGCTAAACCGAATTTACAAAAGTGTCTCAGACACTGTTAGCGATTCCCAATGGGGTCGCAAATTGCGTACCTCATTAATATTCATGAGGCAAGTGCAATTTGCGACCCCATTGGGAATGGCTACCACTCACAGGGATGGTGGCCTGCTGGGGTCAGCAGACTGGCAGGTCGATGACTGCTTTTTCAATAAAACAGGTTTTTTTTAAATGCAGCCCGGGATGCATTTAAAAAAGCAAAATGAAACTTTTTAGTTTCATTTTTTAAGGGAGGGGCAGTGGTCCCTGGGACCACTGCCTGCTCTTAAAAACTATTTTGGCGCCCATTCACAAAGGGGAAGGGGTCCCCTGGGGACCTCTTCCCATTTGCAAGTGGTTTATCATCTACTTGAAGTAGGTGGTAAACTGTGAGGGGCATATTATCAAGCCCCTATCGCCACCACAACATCACTTTTTGTGACGTTGTGGTGGCGATAGGGTCAGCGCCCTATTATCAAGGCAGCGTTAAGCCACTTAATGTGGCTTAAAGCCTAAACTTAGCGTGAAAGGGGGCGTGCAGTGGGTGTTGCGGTGGGCGTTTCACCACAACACCCATTGAAGTCGCCGCTGCCACCTATTATCAAGTCTGGCGATAATAGGTGGCAGCGCCGAACTTAAGACCAGAACAATCCTGGTCTTAAGGTGGCGAAACGAGGAGAAATGCTTCATTTGTTTATGTACAGGAAGGTGTCCCTTCCTGTAGATGAACAAACCGTTTTTCAAAATGCCATTTTGTAACTTCCATGTGTGCAGCACGAAGCAGCACACATGAAAGTTACAAAATGGCATTTTAGGTTTATGTGAAGGAAGGAACTCCTTCCTACACATAAACAAACCTCCCTGCTCACAGACACCCTTGCACTCTGGTGCAAGGGTGCCTGCGCTGGCACTAAGTTGTGTAACTTAGCGCCATTGCAGGGGGAAACGCCAGGATGCACCATATCCTTGTTAATATGGTGCAGCCTGGCGTTTCCGAAGTGGCGGAGAGAGGCGTTAAGCCAAGACGGCTAACGCCTCTCTCCGCCACTTCCTTGGTAATATGCCCCTGAGTGTTTTGCGGCCACAAATGCGGTCGCAAAACAATAGTAAACGGCATTTAGTCTCGCTATTAGGAAGGGACGTCGCTTCGAATAGCAAGAGTCGCAAATGCTATTTTGCGAGTCCGTGACTCGCAAAATAGTGTTTGTACATGCCATGACCCTGTTTGCGGTCGCAAACGGGCCGATCTCCCGTTTGCGAGCACAAAAAAGGGTAGTACATATGGAGCTGAGTACTCTAAATACATCTCTACTAACTCCTCCCACCCTTAAATTACCTAAAAAATAATTTAAAACAAACTTACCTTAACCGAAGAGATGCAGCTCCTAACCGCGAGTTTCCCTCTGCAAAACTAACCAAACATAGATATAGATAAAACAAAGAAACCCCCCAAAAATGGGTGCTTAATTGAACTAGAAAAAATACTATTTCCTCATAGATATGAATAGGGAAAATCTAGAAATTAGCAAAATATGCTAACTTGTTTTTGTTTGAAAATTAAAAAATGTTCAAAATGTTTTATAATGTTAAAAAAATGTAAAATATGTATGAAATATTATTATATAATATATAATAATATTTAATAAATATTATATCTGATATTATAATGCAATCAAAACAATGTTTTCAATACATATAAAATGTACAATGTTTATATAAGGTGTAAAAAATACTTGAAAATATGGTTTACAAAAATAATTTTTATGTTTCAACATAATTTAAAAATGTTTCAAAAATTCAATAACATTATCAAACATATGGGGACTGATTTGGATGTCGGTGAGAAAGCCTGTGACCCCTGGTTGGAGGCGCTCTGACCAACATCAAAGGTTTAAACTCCGACCTCCATTTTACAAAGTCTGAAGTCGGAGATTAAACCGGCCGGTTAATCCGACTCAGTTCCGATGGGCTCAAGGAGCCCGTCAGCCAGTCGGAAGGGCCTCATAATCCCAAACGCATGGCGTTTCTGCCATCGGGCTTATGACTGCATTTTCGGACAGCAGTTCCATGTCGGCCTTTCCGACACAGAACTGCTGTCGAAAAGTGTCTTTTTTGTGGCCCTAGCAAGGCCCCCTTCCCCTCTGGCCATCCGATTGTGGCCGTGGGGGGGCACCTATGGTGCCCCCCTTCACAGCACTGCACCGTGTGACAGGCACTGGGAGCTTGTGCTGCGGACAGTTTCGGCCCACCGCACAAGCTCCCTTTGAGAAATAGACGTTTACGACCACACATGCATCCAAATTGTGGTGTCAGAACTGCATCCAAATCAGGCCCATAATGTTATTTAACATACATAAAAAAGTATTACAAAAATTACTGTATAATATTATTTCACATTGTAAAATACATATTAAATAGTAATATCTCTATACAATGATTTATTATGTATTAAAAATATATTACTTAATGATCAAAAATTGTTAATAAAATGTTTCTATATTGTTTAAAAATATGTTAGGTTAAAAAACATGAAAATATGTATTTATTTAAAACCATTCTATATTGTTTAGAAAAATATGTTATCCTAAAAAATATTTTAAAAATATGTTTATTAAAAATGTAAAACAAACACTATTTTCTACAAACAAAAATACATTTATTTATTTATGCTTTTTTACAGTATACTATAAAATAGAAGTAAATACAAAATACATCTATTTAGGCACACATTGCTAACCTAATATAACGTGAAAGGAGTGCGTTGCAGGGATGGGAATTTGAAACCTAACATACCCTCCTTTTAACATGGGTGGCTAAATGCTTTATTCGCTATCCGGTAGGGTCTTTACAATTCTAAGGGAGAGGAAGGAATTGCATAGTCACTCAGGTAACAAGGGAAAAATAAGCAACACATGAGCATTGAAATCATTTAATACTCAAAGATGCCCTCATCTATGAGCATCAGATCCTGAATTTCCTGCATCATCATAACAGAAATGTTGTTATCACTTCTTGGCAATGTAGGGGTAGGGGTAAGTTTACTCGTACAATAGGTGCAACAGGCTGGAAGGCAATTAATGCATAAACAACAGGTAAAGATAACTCCTGCGATGGCTATTAGGACAAGTAATATCTTCCAACCCCATGATGTCACCAGACCCCAGAGCCACCCTGTGAGGGACCATGAACCATTATCCTGATGGATATCTGAGGCAAGTCTGTGTAATTTCTGTATTGCGGAATACACAGTAGGGGCCCTTCATTATGTCAGTAAATTGCTGCAAGGATGTATCTGTCTGATCAATATCGTCTGGATTGACAACTCTCCTAACTCGGTGTACCTGGAGATCCCTACGCTGTAGTCTATGATCCTTGTGGTAATTGGACGGTGCAATATAAACGGGAGGCAAGAGAAAGGAAACATATCACCGGCCAGACCACCCTCTCGGAAGCCATGTATAAGCCTGCTCCCCACAGATGAAGCATACATTTGGAGGTGTAAGCAAAGGTGGGCTGCTAGTAGTGTTCAATAGGTATGTGTAGTTACAATGACTCTGTCCTACTGAAATGTTCCCTATTCCTTCAACACAGAAACTAGCTGTTGCATTGATCACAGGGACAGGCATGGCTTTGTCTTCAGTGATATTGCGCTCCTGGAAACGTTTAAAGTATTCAGTGACATTAAATCCTTGGAAATCTAACATTTCATTTCGTAACAAGGTGACATTTTCGTGAGCTTCGAATACATTCATACAGGCATTTGGGAGCAGGGTACCCTCCTTGCCATCTGCCCCGGGTGTATATCCCTGGTGTACCACTATATACTCCAATACTGCTTCGTAGTCTGCCTGTACCGTTTTTATAACGTCAGCATGATAATGCATGTATACCATAGAGAGCAGTTGGAACCAGGCTTCACAGCTACCCAAAAATGACTGGGGCAATGACACTAGCAAATCATTTTTAGGCATAACTGAGGGAAGTAGCCCACACACCCAGCAATTTGTTGCATTAGTAGTACTGTGTACCTGATGAAGCATCTGAACAAAAGCATTTTGTGCATAAGTCTGTCTATGTCTCTCCTTATGTGGGGCCAATGTGACAAACGAGTGCTCTGCTGGAACCGGGGTAGTCCCTATAAAGGTGTGCACGGGATGTTGTTCCTCTAAGTACCAGACCACCCCAAATACGACCATCAGTGAGAGCAAAATTATTACAACAAACCCTATTTTACTCTTGGTGGACCAAGAGGACCAAACAGGACCATCTGGAGTGGGATGCGGAGCCGCAAAGGGCTGCTCCTCATCAGGGATAGGACGACCAAAGGGATACATTTGGAAAACTTCAAGGACAACTTATAGGTGTCAAAAGGGAAAGAAAAATTCACGGGCAAGAGCCACTTATTGCAACAACAGTACCAGAAGGAACAAGTCACCCAGCGTCCGTTTAGAGCCTCGCCGGTAGGCTCCTATTGTTCATCAATGACGGTGCTATGAAGCACTCCCATGGAGGAGCTGCACAATCGCAGCCCTTGCAGCAAAACAAATCCTTCTTCTTTCAGGATAGGGCACCCTCCCTCCTGGGCAAATGCCCTCAACTATCCTGTCCAGTGTCCAAGGCAGTTCACCAGTGTAGTTCACCCAAGTCTAATACAGGCACCTTAGGCACAGCACCTGCGCCCTGAACTCGAGTCCTTCCCTAACTCCTAGACTGTTTGGCTGGTGCACCGTCCTTCCTTAGGGCCTCAGATTAAACTTTGTTACTCCAGGCACTGTTTCATAAACGAAAAGGGGCAGAAACTCCGGATCAGATGGGCATCGAGACTCAGATTCCAGTGGATCAGAGACGGTGTTATCCGGGGCGGCCCTTATCTCTGGTGGGATCGCCTCAGACAAAACTGCATCACTTTCTTTGTCCGTCTGCGCCCACCTCACCCGGGCGTCAGAGAAGGGAACAAAGCATGGCACCTTCTCACACTCCTGATCATCGATGCCTTCGTTGACCCAACAGTCGTATGGGAGTGGGAGAGGCACCCGTTTCACATGAGATATATGGATCCAGTGCTTTCTGCCGTCTACCTTTACAGCCGTTCTAGTGGGAAGGAGAAAGATGACAGGCCCTTTCCACCTTGGCTCCAGGCTGATTTTTCATTGGAAGTTCTTAATCATCACATAGTCGCCGGGCTGTATGCAATGCCCGGACCCCTCTGGTACTGGCCGCAATGTGGCTTGTATCTGTTGATGAAGAGAACGAAAATCTTTAGACAATTCATACAGGTAGTCTACAAGCAGGGGGTACTCTATCTCGGAAAAGCGCTTGGGTCTGGGGACGCCCCAAACATTAGCAGGCCGTCCGAAGACCACCTCATACCAGGACAACCCTGTTCTAGAATGCGCTGTCGCTCTGGTAGATAATAAAGCCAAGGGTAACTCATCTGGCCATCGCAAATCCTGTGCTTTCTTGAATCTTTGCGAGCTTCAGTTTGAGAGTACCATTGTACTTCTCAACCAGACCTGCTGACTGGGGATGATTCGCTGCATGAAACTTCTGCTTAATATGTAAACCTGTGCACACCGATTCAATGACTTTTGCATTGAAGTGACTTCCGTTGTCACTCCAGATCATGCGTGGCAACCCAAAGCGCGGGAAGTACTCCTTTAAAGTGCCTTCGCCGTAGTCATAGCTGTATTCTCTTTAGTGGGGTAGGCCTCAATCCAATTACTGAATGCGGAGATCACTACTAGCACATACTTTAGGTTATTAACTCGTTCCATTTTGATGAAATCCATCTGGAGAACCTTGATAGGGAAGGAAGGCGGTGCAAAGTTACCAGCGGGTGTAGGGGTACCTTTCCCAGGGTTATGCTTCAGACAAATAATGCAATGCTTCACTAGGTGCGTGGCTGTCTTAGCGATATTATCATTCTGCCATACTGGGTCCAGCAACTTGCATATTCCTTTGGCACTAATGTGCGCCGGGCCATGGGCCATGGTAACAACAGGGAGCACATATGAATTAGGTAGCAACCATTGTTGCTTCCCTGACAAGTCAGTCCAACACCCATCCTCATCCAAGCGACCTGTTCTCTCTTCCCACATCGCTAATTCATCTAAAGTTGCCTCATCCTGGATTTCCGTGTCATTCTCCAATGTGTCCTCGAACATTCCATTGTCTGGGACCCACCTAGCGGGACCTGCCACCAACATCTTTATCATCTTTGATCGAGCTGTCTCTTTAGCTGTCTGGTCTGCGAAAGCATTTCCCCTCCCCACATCATCTGTAATAGCCTTATGAGCGTACATTTCACTATTGCTAACTTACTGGGAAGTGTCAATGCGGACAGCAATCTATGTATCAATGGCCCGTTCTGAATCCGCAGTCCGTGTGAAGTCAAGAACCCTCTCTCCGCCCAGAGGTGCCCAAAATTATGGGCCACCCCAAAGGCGTACTGGCTGTCAGTGTAGATATTAACAGCCAGTCCATCACTCAACTCACAAGCCCTAAGGAGGGCAACCAACTCTGCAGCTTGGGCCGATTGGTGTGGGATACGGGATGTCTCAACTACAGTGTGTAACGTTGTGATTGCCTAGGCTGCAGTGGTGGTGCCATCTGGTAATTTGAAACTAGAGCCATCAACATATAGTTCCCCTTGGGGGTCAGATAAGGGAACGTCAGTCAGGTCTACCGGTCCCTTCGTTTCTTCCTCAGTCCGAAATAAACAATTATGGACATCATTGTCCTTTTCTTCCGAAGGGAGGGGTAGTAACGTGGCTGGATTCAGAGTAGCACATCTTTTGATGGTAATGTGCGGAGCAAACAGAGTCAGTTCATAGCCAGTTAGACGCCACTAGTAAGGTGTTGCGTCTTTGTCTTATTCAATAGCGTATCCACAGCATGGGGTACCATTACTGTGAGAGCAGTATCAAGGACAAGCCCTGCCGATTGCCTGATAGAAACTGCCACCGCCGCGGCAGCTCTCAGACAGCTCGGGAGCGCTCTGGCGACATTATCAAGCATGGCAGAGAAGTAGGCGCAGGGTCTCTCCTTACCACCGAAACCCTGTGTTAGAACAGAAAGCGCGCAACCGTCCACCTCATGCACGTAGAGCACAAAAGGCTTCTGGTAATCAGGAGTACCAAGCACAGGAGCAGAGCAAAGCACAGTCTTTAATTGCTCAAAAGCTTGCTGGCATGCAGGTGTCCAAGGCAGGGGTTCATGCACATCTTTTGTGGTCAGGTAAAGAAGGGGTTTTGTTAGTAGGGAGTATTTAGGGATCCAATGCAACAATACAATGTTATCCCTATAAACGCGCGTACCTTGCATTGGGATTTAGGGACAGACATGTTAGTAATGGCAGCTATGCGCTCAGGTGTTAGTCTGCGACCCTCCTTCGACAGTAGGTGACCTAAGTAGGTGACATCCTGTTGACAATATTGGAATTTGGAAAGGGACACCTTGTGTCCATGATGCACCAGATGCAACAGTAATTTAACTGTGGTGTCTTTACAACCATCCTCATTGTCCGAGGCCACAAGGAGGTCGTCAACGTACTGCAACAGCACATTACCAGGGGGAAGCTCCAAAGAGTCCAATTGAGCTTTCAAGGCTTGGCTATAAATACTAGGACTTTCAGTATAGCCTTGTGGAGCACGGCAGAATCTAAAGCTCCGACCTGCTATTGCGAATCTGAACAGATATCTGCTATCTGAATGGATCGCTATGCTGAAGAAAGCATTTTTTAAGTCAACTACAGAGAAAAATTTTGCTGATGGGGAAAACATTGTTAATATTGCTGTAATGTCCGGAACCACAGGGTATTGGGGAACTACGATCTTATTAACCTCTCTGAGGTCTATCACAAAACGATAAACATCAGGGTGGGCATCAGAAAAATCCAAGGGTGCCTTTTTAAGAATAGGAAGAATAGGGCTATTGCACACATTCACCGCAGTCTCTTCAACCACACCAGACTCAATCAAATCCTGTATTATTTACAATAAGGCCTTTTCTCCTGCATGGGATATATTGTACTGGGGAATACGTGGCAATTTAGCATTGTCTCTAATCTGTATAGATACTGGCAGGATCTGGAGCAACCCCACATCCGTGTCTCCTGTAGCCCATAACGTACGTGGCACATCCCTGAACTCAGCTGGAAGGGGGGCATTCTTTGCGAAGCACTGTTTGGCACGGGCTACCTGCGGTCCAATAGTCATGTAAACACCGTCTGGAGAACAAAAGATTGTCGCATGCAGCCTTTTTAACAAATCGAGTCCTAGCAAATTTTCCCCGCAATTTGATGTCAGTAAAAATGGAGAATCGACCGTAAAGGGGCCAATAGTCAAAGCAAGGGGCTTGGAAATGGGGCTAATGACTGGCACGCCTGAGAAACCCACCTACAAATTGTTTTGGCTAGACAGAGCTGCCCCCAGGACCAGTGAACGGGAAACAGAGCTATTCATAGCCCCTGTATCAACTAAAGAAATTTCAGTAGTACCCTGTAAATCGGCAGTGACATAAGGTCCGTGCTGATCTATAGGCACAGGAACTGGTCCCTCGCCCTGTCCTCGGCTGTCCTAGCTGTGAGACAACCCTGTCACTTCGTCCATGTCATAATCGTCATGATAGTACTGTCGTCCTCGGGGGTCGTCAAAATAATTCCCGCTCTGCCTGTTGTATGATGTATCCTCTGACAGCATCCCCCCTCTACCTCCTGTTCCTCATCCGCATCCTCGAAAACCCCGACCCCTCGGGCCTCACCTTTCTGTAACAACTCCGGACACTCATTCCGCCAATGTCCTTCCTGCTTGCAGTACACACATTGATTGAGCCCAAGGGGTGCGTTTGAAGCACCACCCCTGCCAGACCGGGGCGGCCGTTGAGCCGAACCTGAACCTCTACCTCGTCCATTTCCCCTCGCAACTTGCTGCATCAATACCCTCGTCTTCAAATCCTTTGACTTTTTCTCCACCCTATCCTTGTCCTCATTCTCTCTATGTTCATAATATTGTGCCGTACTCAATATCACTGACGGGGAAGATGTCGTCCAAGTACTTTCCGAAGCCTGCAACCGTGTTGCAATCTCGGGAAGCAAGTTAGTGACAAATCTGTTGACAAATAAACGAACGCCACCCTCCTGTGACAGGTCCTGCCCACTAAAATCTAAAAACATCCCTTCAAATCTGGTAAAGAAATCCGACACACTCTCATCCTTCTTCTGGCGACACGCAGTCAACTTATCCAATCCACTCTCTTTGGCGGGATAAGTGAGGGCATTTATGTGATAATACGCCCTGGCAAAGCGAGGAGCTCCGCTTTCGGCTTGTTGCCGGGCTTACGCTCCTTATCCCAAGCTCTGATCTCATCCCACGTTCCCCCAACTCTAGTGCATGATCCTGCGTATGGACCTGCCTCCATATATCCACCGGTACCAACAGGCCGAAAAACAGCTCTATGTCTAGCGTCATTACTGTGGAGGAAGCCGCCTCTGTCAATTAATTATGCAGTAGGGTTTTTCCGGGGTCCGGCAGCTGGCTCTTTAAGGATAGGACCTCACTCCTCTTCCAAGGAGTATAGATCCATTGCTCCTGAAACCGAGCGTGGACCCGTTGTCTAATCACAGCATTGGTGGAATCGCACAGTTCTGGAATTTGAGGGTGGTAAATGGGATGAACTTCCCTCATGGGATGCTGTGTCCCCATTGTCGGAACCTTCTGGAGCAATCTACCTCGGTAACCCACTAGTGTCGCTATATTGCTAAAAACCTCATTGGGATCCATACCTCCAGCATATACCCTATCCCGTATGTCATATATTATTTGAGGTGCAATACCTTGAAAACACTGTTCCCACAACTCTATCAGCATCGCTGACATGTGTTTAAGGGCATGCTGCTGTATAAACGGCTCGTAATCTTTCATCACACTCCACACATCCTCCACACTATAGATCGGGTGCCGAGCCCACTGAGCTGCTTGATTCGCCACCATTTTCTTTTCCTCATCACCCACTGCAGAACGCACCAACACTTTATCCATTTGATCTCGCACTGCTGCCCAGTTCAGATCATGCACTCCACGCGTAGGAGTTTCGACATTCAACTGTGCCTGGTGTGTCACGCTCACAGGGGAGG
The DNA here is from genome assembly GCA_963921515.1 of Calotriton arnoldi. NCBI lineage: Eukaryota > Metazoa > Chordata > Amphibia > Caudata > Salamandridae > Calotriton > Calotriton arnoldi. Next base: position 1,375,522 of record CAWUFW010003217.1, read on the forward strand.
GAGCAGACGCAGAGACAGGTACCATCATGTAGGGAGACAGGGTGGTAGGGGTGAAAGGGGGAGTAGCAGGTAAATACTCTTAATATTGAATTTTTAATATCGATATACAATAATATCGAGTTTTGTATATCGATGATACAAAAATATCGATGTTAACTATCTATGGTAAAAATATTGGTTTTTTTGGGATTAAATATCGAAGTAGTAAATATCGATGTAAAAATATCGTTTGTAAAAAATATAGTTTATAAGTATTGTTAAAAATGTCGAAATTAAAAATATTGTATGTTTAAAATATCGTTTGTTAAAAATATTGTTATTTATTTTATGTAATTATTAAAAATAGTTGTTGATAATATTATAATAGTAGTAGTAAATATGTAAGCAAAAAAATTGTAATATAATTTTTAGGAGCGGGATGTAGGGTTATTAGGGGATAAGGGTGGGGAGTGATTTAAAAAAATTATAAATAAATTGTAAATATTTTAGAATTTTATAAAATTTTACTAAGAAATTTTGTTTTAGGAGCGGGATGTTGGGTTATTAGGGGATAAGGGTGGGGAGTGTTTTAAAAATATTGATTTTACATTTTAAATATTGTAGATTTTTTTCAAATTTAATTGTGAAATTATGTTTTTGTAGCGGGATGTTGGGTTAATAGGGGATAAGTTTGGGAAGTGTTTTAGAAATTTTGATTTTAAATTGTACATATTTTAGATTTTTGAAAAATTAAAATATTCAATTTTGATTTAGGAGCGGGATGTTGGGTTATTAGGGGATAAGGGTGGGTAGTCTTTTTTTAAATTTTGAATTTAATTTTTTTTATAAATATATTTTTTTTATAAATATATTAAATTTCTTTATGAAATTTATAATAATTCTTTGCGAAGCACTGTTTGGCACGGGCTACCTGCGGTCCAATAGTCATGTAAACACCGTCTGGAGAACAAAAGATTGTCGCATGCAGCCTTTTTAACAAATCGAGTCCTAGCAAATTTTCCCCGCAATTTGATGTCAGTAAAAATGGAGAATCGACCGTAAAGGGGCCAATAGTCAAAGCAAGGGGCTTGGAAATGGGGCTAATGACTGGCACGCCTGAGAAACCCACCTACAAATTGTTTTGGCTAGACAGAGCTGCCCCCAGGACCAGTGAACGGGAAACAGAGCTATTCATAGCCCCTGTATCAACTAAAGAAATTTCAGTAGTACCCTGTAAATCGGCAGTGACATAAGGTCCGTGCTGATCTATAGGCACAGGAACTGGTCCCTCGCCCTGTCCTCGGCTGTCCTAGCTGTGAGACAACCCTGTCACTTCGTCCATGTCATAATCGTCATGATAGTACTGTCGTCCTCGGGGGTCGTCAAAATAATTCCCGCTCTGCCTGTTGTATGATGTATCCTCTGACAGCATCCCCCCTCTACCTCCTGTTCCTCATCCGCATCCTCGAAAACCCCGACCCCTCGGGCCTCACCTTTCTGTAACAACTCCGGACACTCATTCCGCCAATGTCCTTCCTGCTTGCAGTACACACATTGATTGAGCCCAAGGGGTGCGTTTGAAGCACCACCCCTGCCAGACCGGGGCGGCCGTTGAGCCGAACCTGAACCTCTACCTCGTCCATTTCCCCTCGCAACTTGCTGCATCAATACCCTCGTCTTCAAATCCTTTGACTTTTTCTCCACCCTATCCTTGTCCTCATTCTCTCTATGTTCATAATATTGTGCCGTACTCAATATCACTGACGGGGAAGATGTCGTCCAAGTACTTTCCGAAGCCTGCAACCGTGTTGCAATCTCGGGAAGCAAGTTAGTGACAAATCTGTTGACAAATAAACGAACGCCACCCTCCTGTGACAGGTCCTGCCCACTAAAATCTAAAAACATCCCTTCAAATCTGGTAAAGAAATCCGACACACTCTCATCCTTCTTCTGGCGACACGCAGTCAACTTATCCAATCCACTCTCTTTGGCGGGATAAGTGAGGGCATTTATGTGATAATACGCCCTGGCAAAGCGAGGAGCTCCGCTTTCGGCTTGTTGCCGGGCTTACGCTCCTTATCCCAAGCTCTGATCTCATCCCACGTTCCCCCCAACTCTAGTGCATGATCCTGCGTATGGACCTGCCTCCATATATCCACCGGTACCAACAGGCCGAAAAACAGCTCTATGTCTAGCGTCATTACTGTGGAGGAAGCCGCCTCTGTCAATTAATTATGCAGTAGGGTTTTTCCGGGGGTCCGGCAGCTGGCTCTTTAAGGATAGGACCTCACTCCTCTTCCAAGGAGTATAGATCCATTGCTCCTGAAACCGAGCGTGGACCCGTTGTCTAATCACAGCATTGGTGGAATCGCACAGTTCTGGAATTTGAGGGTGGTAAATGGGATGAACTTCCCTCATGGGATGCTGTGTCCCCATTGTCGGAACCTTCTGGAGCAATCTACCTCGGTAACCCACTAGTGTCGCTATATTGCTAAAAACCTCATTGGGATCCATACCTCCAGCATATACCCTATCCCGTATGTCATATATTATTTGAGGTGCAATACCTTGAAAACACTGTTCCCACAACTCTATCAGCATCGCTGACATGTGTTTAAGGGCATGCTGCTGTATAAACGGCTCGTAATCTTTCATCACACTCCACACATCCTCCACACTATAGATCGGGTGCCGAGCCCACTGAGCTGCTTGATTCGCCACCATTTTCTTTTCCTCATCACCCACTGCAGAACGCACCAACACTTTATCCATTTGATCTCGCACTGCTGCCCAGTTCAGATCATGCACTCCACGCGTAGGAGTTTCGACATTCAACTGTGCCTGGTGTGTCACGCTCACAGGGAGGGAGCAGACGCAGAGACAGGTACCATCATGTAGGGAGACAGGGTGGTAGGGGTGAAAGGGGAGTAGCAGGTAAATACTCTTAATATTGAATTTTTAATATCGATATACAATAATATCGAGTTTTGTATATCGATGATACAAAAATATCGATGTTAACTATCTATGGTAAAAATATTGGTTTTTTTGGGATTAAATATCGAAGTAGTAAATATCGATGTAAAAATATCGTTTGTAAAAAATATAGTTTATAAGTATTGTTAAAAATGTCGAAATTAAAAATATTGTATGTTTAAAATATCGTTTGTTAAAAATATTGTTATTTATTTTATGTAATTATTAAAAATAGTTGTTGATAATATTATAATAGTAGTAGTAAATATGTAAGCAAAAAAATTGTAATATAATTTTTAGGAGCGGGATGTAGGGTTATTAGGGGATAAGGGTGGGGAGTGATTTAAAAAAATTATAAATAAATTGTAAATATTTTAGAATTTTATAAAATTTTACTAAGAAATTTTGTTTTAGGAGCGGGATGTTGGGTTATTAGGGGATAAGGGTGGGGAGTGTTTTAAAAATATTGATTTTACATTTTAAATATTGTAGATTTTTTTCAAATTTAATTGTGAAATTATGTTTTTGTAGCGGGATGTTGGGTTAATAGGGGATAAGTTTGGGAAGTGTTTTAGAAATTTTGATTTTAAATTGTACATATTTTAGATTTTTGAAAAATTAAAATATTCAATTTTGATTTAGGAGCGGGATGTTGGGTTATTAGGGGATAAGGGTGGGTAGTCTTTTTTAAATTTTGAATTTAATTTTTTTTATAAATATATTTTTTTATAAATATATTAAATTTCTTTATGAAATTTATAATAATGAGCGGGAATTTTGTTTTGTAGGGGATAATGCTGGGAGGTGTTTAAAAACATTATTTCGAGTTTTTTTTAAAAATTAAAAATTTACATTTTATTTATGAGAATTTTATTTTATGAGTGGTGTGTTGGGTTTTGAGGGGATGAGGGTGGGGAGTGTTTTAATGCATTTTTGCAAATTATTAAAAAAAAAAATCTGTTAATTTTTGTACATTTTTAGTGGGATGTTCAGTTTTTAGGGTATATGGGTTGGTCGTTTATTTAAAAAAAAATTAAAAATCATTACTAAGGGGCCCATTACGATGGCGGGCGGAAGCACTACCGCCGTGCTGGCGGATGCAAAAACCACCAGTTACCGCCGGCACGCAGCAGTCCACACGCCCGCCCAATTACGATGCGAAAAGCAGGCCAAACACCGCCGGCAAGCCAGCAACACCGTCCGCCATCAAAGTGCGCCCGCACACGTAGCGGCGCAGCACAACTGACACACACCGTCCGACGAAACACGTCCCGCCCGGCGCATAAATTACGATGCCGCAAACAAACGGCTCCCACGGCAAAGAGACACCGCACGTGAAAGAGAGGCGGAAACACGGACGCAGAGCACGGACAACGAAGAAGCGGCACCCCGGGCATGAATCCAGCACTGCAGGCCCTTCCCATGCTTCTGCTGATGCACCACCAAGGACGCAACGTACCGCGGAGACGCAGGTAGGCACACACACAACAAGTGCACGCAAACAGCGCACACAGTGCAAGGGCGGATAAAGCGGACAACCCCCCACCAGCGCGTGCACACTACACATCCACCATTGCATCCACATATGACACACAGGCCAAATCCAAACATCGCGGAACACATGTGTACACACCACCTGGGACTAGGAACCAACCACCCCGTCACGGCCCCAAAGCGCCGATGACGCCGCCACACATGCGCACAACGCAGAGGCCAACCGCAGCGCCATGCATGCGTCGCACACAGACACAGGGACACAACCAAGCAGCACACACACCAGCCCCACCCCGAACGCACATGACACGTGACAGGCCGGCCACAGACATGTCCCCAACGCCCAATTCACGGACAACACCCAACGCCACACAACCGACGCACACATGTCAGTGAAGTCACGCAACAGCAGGACACACCCCAGTGTAACAAACATGGCGAAGCACACAGCGGCGGCAACACCAACTAGGAGAAGCAGGGCCCCTTCGGGAAGAGGAACGCCAGTACCACACTGAAAAACCCATACCACCCTGCACATATGAACAAGACACATGAAACGGAACACCAAAGAGCCCGGTGACCAACAACAGGTGGCCCAAGAATTACATCCACACACAAGGCCCAACGCAGAGCGGAAAGGCAGCCTGCCGCCCACACAAGGGAGAGCAGACAGCACTGAATGACCTTCCATTCCAACTCCGAAACCACAGCCCTACGACAGAAGCCGGTGAATACAGCCATTGTCCAAGAATAGACCAACACAGGCATGCCGAGGAGACCGACCACACGGCAGATAGCGCATATCACAGAAGCACACAACGGACGGGGAAGAAAGAAGAAAACACTCCCCCATGTCGACCACATGCAAGTTAATTGGAAGGAGTCACACATCACTGACCTTGAACTGTCTGAGAAGCATGTGGGATGAGGGCCCGTGTCCTCCAAACAAGCCAACAGAACACAAGTCCTGTCTCCCTACGACTACACAGAGCTCACAGCAACCTCGGAGCGTGCACATTGCAGACTGCACACACAGCCGGAGCACGCCACCACAACGCACCGCTGCGAAATGGCAACCGCAACACACCTACCCAACTACGCCGAAGAGCTCAAGCTGTACCAAACCAGCACGATACATACATTGGGATGCGATCTCCTGTCCCTGCTGAACGTAAGTTACCGACTGACTTACCGCATCACATTGTTCAGCTGCGTCATGCCCGTCTTCTACTGTCGGAGGTGTCCCTACCAGCATCCCGTCGAGATATGCCTCTCCAACCCAGCATGTCTGAAGGCGGACCTGCTACCACTACTCCTCCCTCTGGACGCACACGACAGGGCCTGCTCTGCCTATGGGGGCATGGCGTATGTGGCCAACATCGCACGCGCACTGAAATGGAACCACTGTGCCTCCACACGACGGATCATCGAGAACAGCTACATCGAATGTCACCCAGCATGCCCCATCATGGTCCTCCAAGGGACAACCTACGAACAACACCTTGACAGCCACCATCCGCTTCATTGGCTGGCAAACATGTACACCACCAATGACATGGAAGCCCTGCTGGACGGCATCGCATACCTGACAACCTGTAAATACGTCGGACCACAACGCAGGTTCCCCGAGTGACCTATGAAGTCCAACCCCGCACCCATGCTCAGCTTCCGCACGGACTGGCCAGTCGCCACCACAACAGCCATACCAAACGACCGGCAACTGTAACCACACCATCAACGACATCGCCATGACATCGGATATGACCGGGACATGCACACTGTTCCCCATCACATCCAGGAACACCGCATGCATCGTGGGAGGCAGTGGCATGGGCTCTGTGCATCGCACCCACATGGACGGAACTGCACGAACAACCAGGACACGACATGGATCCAGCGCACATGGACACACACACCGCTCAGTGGACATGAATAGGTCGCCTGGAGTCTGTGGGTGCTGCACCCCTCCCACCCCCGCCATCCCAAACCAGGACCTTTGCATGGACGACAAGTGCATACAACAACAACACGACCCCAGTGACTGTGACATGTCCAGTAACCACCACAGTGCAACAACAAGTGGCACGCCGCTGCATGCACGCAAGCACATGCCCTGATGTCATCTCACATGCACGCGTGCATGAGGAACAACCGCAGCAAACCTGTCACATGGAACTGAGATGGACTGTGCCCATGATGCCGAGCGGTCTGGTAGGCTACATGTATACCGTCTGTGTCAAAGTCCGCAGCTCCGCAGCTATACGTAAATGTACATTAGCACAGCCTTGGCCAAGCAGATGTAACCCCACACCCTATCCCATTTGTAATCATGCTCAGTATATCCTCAATATGTATTCCGCTGCCAGTAGTGTCCACTATACTGCATCACAGAGGACAGAAGACTCAATATAATGTTTGAAACCAGAACTGTCTCCGCTGACTCATTTCACAAGTACGAATGAGAGAGGATGAGAGTATGTGAAGTACACGGCAGTCGTGACATGACCATGTAGTCCACTGGTATTGGATGTCAACGCAAATGAGTAGCACTACTGTGGAAGACACACATGTGTCGTGTGAAGTCGTATGGACGCAGTGCTCAGGTGGGTGGGTGCGACGGGTAGATGCGCACATGCCAAGTTGGAGCACGCCGTGTTGGGAGGGCTCATGAACAGTACACCACCGCTTCCCTGGGCATTGTGAGAGGACACCTGTCGGGGGGAGTGAACACGTGTGTGCACAGCAGCCGGGCACACGTACAAAGCGGTACCAGGCGCACCTCAGCCCACCCTCAGTGGACGAGCTGGATCCTGTTGTGCGCCCGCCATGCCCCTTGACAAGGCACACACAGCCCCAGTCGACCAGGTGTAACCCCAACATAGTCAATCCGCACAGGCGATACAGGGCACGGGATGGCAGTGGAGCATGGTGTGTGAGAGGTCTCCTCGCGCTCCTCCTGGTCATATCACGCAGGCAATAGAACCTCAACGTCCAGCATGGCAAAAAGTCAAATGGAAGTGTAGGGGGACGCACCACAGCACGAGCAGCACTGACGTCACGGGAGGTGGCTCGCACCATCCCATCCATTGCCCATCATACCAACCACGCCACATGCCATTGCGACTAAGTGCAAGCGCGTGCGCCACCACCCCTGAGCCCTCCCCAGAGAGGCCAAAGAGTGAATGTGTGGGCCATCAGCCACAGACGGACGCGGCATGGCCGCAAGGGCAGCCACAGCCACTGGGTGTCGCAGGTGGCGGATCCGGAAGGCGAAGACTGTGATGCATAGTCCATGCAGGCCGGGTCTCCATTTGGGGCACCACGCAGGTGGACGGTGTCCCGCCACACATCATACCCTGAGACAGCCCACTCGTGCAACTGGACCCACACATACACTCCTTGCCCTCTCTGGTGCGAGCTTGGGGCTGCCTGTGCAAGCGCTAGCCTCGCAGGTGAGCATGCATATTGGGGGGCGAGGGGAGGACATGAGGGCTGGGGCGAAGATGACTGTATCACTGTCAGTTAGTACAAGGGATGACCCAGATGTGGAAAGGAAGAGACGTGTCCCGTGTGTACTGCAACTAGTCGCCAATCCAACTACCCCCCATGTCCGGAATGTAAGCCCGCACCTAGGCCCGCCCATCCGCCACATCGAACATACCACCAGCACGACAACCTTCCCATTCGAAACACTGACTGGGGGTGGCGACCAGTGAACAATCATGTGTAGCCTACCCACGCGTACATGTGGGCCCTCCATGATCCATGTCACCTGCGGCAAAGACATGACATGCGCAATGAGGGAAGTGAGGAGAGCTGTCCGCCCCACGCGCAGAAGGTGCATCAGCTCCACAGACCCAGCAGCGAGTCCAGCAGGGGTCACATGTGCAGGGGCAGCTGTGCCTGGTGTGAAGGCACATGCATATAGACAGCCCATCGACCAATGTGTAGTCTGCCCACATCCACAGTCCATCATCATGCGGACATAGGAATTGAACACAGGGCAACACATCTTAGCTGGTGCACCCACCGTGACCAACAATGCGCAATGATCGACGTACCCGCCCTGTGCATGGCCCCCCACCCAACGGAGGCACATCCAGTGCCACCATCCCACACACACAAGCCTTCCACGGAACATGCTGTGTCCAATGGTCAGTACAGAGTCAGCGCCCATCTGGTGGATCCTGAACAGGAGACACATGCACACACATGCCAGCTCCCACTATGTACGACTGCCACCTGGCACGTGCAATGTAACCTCTCACCTGTGACGTGTGACTGCAAGCACACAGCCGTCTTGGCATGGGGCTGTCAATGTGGACACCAGTCAATGTTTCGGGAGCTGTGATCCGTACAGTGCTGTACATAGGGTGCAGTGCTGACACCTACTACTGTCTCATATCCCCTCGTGCCACAGGCCCCACTTGTATTGGCCGCTCAGCCCGTGCCCACATCGTCGTCGTCGTGTGCCATACTCATCCAGCCTCGGAAGCAGTACCATGCTCAGCAGACACTCATGTTGCCGTGGCGTTGCCGCTTGACGAATATGCAGTCAGTCCCCATCAGCACGCCCCGCAAGTCATTGGGGCCTAGATCCCCATGTGCATGCACATGGCAGTGGTATGTCTCACTTGCCATTGCCATTGTTGGGAGACCTGTGTAAGTGTATTGTGGCCGTGCCGTCCCATCTTGACAGCTGGGCTGTGGCTCATGTGCTTGCTCAGTCATGTCAGTGATGTGTATGCGAAATTGCTATGTGCCGTGTTGCTTTGACATGTGTCCTCTGCCATTTAACCCAGGCGGAGACCGAACATTGACCGCCCATACCAATTGCTGGCGGACATGGACGATACAGAGGTAATCAGGAAGTTTCGGCTGGACAGGCCAACTCTGCATCGACTGTGTGCCATGTTAGAGCCCCATCTCCGTCCCCGCAGGGTGTATCCGACTGCTGTCACCCCCACGGCTAAGGTGATGGCCGCCATGCATTTCTTCGCCACTGGGTCATTCCAGCACACAGTGGGCAGTGGAGGAGGGATGTCCCAGCCCATGTTCAGCAAGGTGCTGAGGGATGTACTGGCAGCCATGATGCTGTACCGGAACAGGTACATCCGCTTCCCCAGGGCTCGTGAATTGGCGGCAGTGAAGGGTGCATTCTATGCCCTTGGCAGAATCCCACACGTCGTGGGAGCCATTGACTGCACTCATGTTGGCCTTGTTCCACCACAGGCCACTGAGCACCTGTACCGCAACAGGAAGCACACGCACTCCCTGAATGTGCAAGTGGTGTGCCTTGCGGACATGGTGATCACCCACGTGTGTGCAAAGTTTCCAGGCTCGGCCCATGACGCACACATAATGCGCAACAGCATCTTGCCACTACTGATGGCCAATCTGCAACAGGATCGTGGCTGTATTGTCGGTGAGTATGTGGAGTGGTGTAGCGTGCTGGTTGTGCGATGCTGTCCCCTGTCCAGTTGTAATAGCAACGGTTCTCTGTGTCCCTCACACCCAGGTGACTCTGCGTATCCGAATGGGGCATGGCTGCTCAGTCCATTGAGGAATCCTCGCACCCCAGCAGACGATCGCTACAATGAGGCACATGGGAGGACCAGACGTGTGGTCGAGCGTACCTTTGGCCTCCTCAAGTCCAGGTTCAGGTGCCTGGACCGCACCGGGGTGCACTGGCGTACTCCCCACAGAAGGTGTGCCAGATAGTGGTGGCGTGCTGCATGCTGCACAATCTGGCCATTCGGAAGCAGATCCCCCTCATTGTGGATGACGGAGATCAACCAGGGCCCCAGCCCGCAGACCAGGACAGCTCGAGTGAGGTGGACAGCGGAGAGGAGGAAGCTGGGAATGTGCGCCAGCAGCTCATCGCCCGCTACTTCACTTGACGGTGAGTGTCCATGTACGACGGATGATGTGTCTGTATCTATGCAGGTGTGTGTGTGCTGTGTCAGGGTGGCCGTATGTTCACTGCGTGCAGTGTGTCAACGCTCCATGGCCAGGGTAGTATGCCACTGTTGGTGGCTGTGGCATTGTGCCCTATTGCTCTGTGCGATGTGTGTACATTGCTTGTAGTTGTTGACATGTACTGTGTGATGGGTGTGTGACACACTCATTGAATGTGCTCCTGTTCTGTCTCCCACCCCTAGGTCCCTACAGGCCCTCCGGATTCCATTTCCATGCCACGCATCAGGTGCCTTTCCGCCCAAGGTGGCCGTTGTATTCCGTACAATAAAGACACAGGGCACAAACAGCAGTTAGTGAAAAAGGTGCATTTATTACAAACTGTGACATGTGATTGTGTGTAAGGTGATGACAAAAGTGGTGCGTGCAGTGACAATGAGCTGTCGGTCATGGCTGCGTGATGATCAGGGTGTACCCACTGGTTCTATGTCCATAGTCCAACACACACATGCCATCCAGATGGCTGTGTGGAGTGGGATCGTAGAGCAAGTCAATGCAGTGGCTGGTCAAGGAAGGCTGGCGGAAGGCTGGCTGGCTGCCTCACTTGCGACTGGAGCGTGCGAAGTCCTCCCGGGAGATCTGTTTCCTCTTCGGACGGCCCCTTCCACGTTTGGGAGGGGGTGTGTGGTGGCGACCTGCTGGTGGTGGGTGAGGTGTGCTCACTGGCTGTGGACGCAGGGGAAGTGGACACTGCTGGCCGACCCTGCGCCCTAGCAGGTGGTGGCGGAGGTGGTGTTGCTGGCCTTGCCTGTGACCCCACCGCCACCACCAGCTGGCCCATGAGGTCCACGAGTTGGTCCATACGGGACACGAATTGGCCCATATGGGCGTCCATGGACCTCAGCACCCCCAGCACCTCCCGCGTGTCAGTAGCAGACCTGGCCCATTGTCCTTGGGCCTCTTCATAGGCCCCAAGGACTCTGGCCATTTGAGGCAGGGCATGGCTCCCAGGGGAGGCTGGCGTTTCCCTGACCCTGCTCCTCCTACCAGTCCTGCTGCCACCGGCCTGCCCACTAGCCACATTGCTCACCACGGTCCTCGCTGTGGCTCCCAGGGTGGATCCAGTCGGCCGGGCCACCACCTGCGCTGGGGCTGGTGCCAGCGAAGACGTGGTGGTGGTGGAGGCGGTGGTGGTCGGTGCGGCGATGGTGGCGGTTGCGGCAGTGGTAGTGGCCGCAATGACCGTGGGTGTGGCCGCAACGACAGTGGCAGCAGGGGACTGGGACTGTTCAGCATCCCTGGATGATGGGTTGGTGGGTAGGAGGGGTCCTGGGGAGCGGCTGGGCCCTGCCACGCCAGATGGGCCAGCTTGGTGGTCCGTGTCCGAAGAGGTGGACAGATCCTCCAGATCCGTGTGTCCTCGTTGGGGGCTTGTAGGCTGGCTGTGCTGGCTGCTGTCTCCATCCCCAGCGTCCAGCAGTTCGTCACCTGTGGAGAGAATGAGATTTGTTATTGTGTTGCACCTGGTGAAGTATGTATTAGTCGTAAGACATTGGCAGTTCGTGCAATCTCGTACATGGGTTTCCCGGAGGCGAGTGTGTGGCTGTGGCATCTGTAGTTGTGTGTGCTAGGCAATGGGACTGTGTGCTGTGCACATGTGGCATGGGACGGATTGGACATGCCGATGGGTGTGTTGCTTTGCCCCTACTCATTGTGACTCTGGTGTATGCGGGCTCCTGGCCCATCCTGGGTCTGGTTTGTACTTTGCTTTTGGAGTTCAATTGGAACGCTTAGGAACGCATATGGCAACATGGGGGCCATGCCCCAGATTCGCATTTGGGAGGGTATATGCTTTTGGGGTACATGCTGTGAGCCATGGGTGCCGAACGTGACATGTGTTGTGGCAGCATGACAGTGCATGGTCTGAGGTGTGTGCATGCCTGACATGCCCTGCATATTTGCTGTCTGTTGTGGTTACTGGACATGGCATTGGACGCATCGTTATGAGTGAGTGATAGTTGTGTGCCAGCCAACGTATTGCAGTTGTCCCATCTCCTTGGTGTGCGTGCTGCCCTGTGCCATGTGCATCACTGCAGTGCTCGGGGGTGTGGCCCATGTTGTGTGTTGTTGCTCACAGTGTGTTGTGCGCTTAATTGACTTCTGGCACATGGTTGGTCATGGGCATGTGTCTTAGCGTGACTGCTGTATGTGTGGCAGCTGTGCGGATGACATGCCTTTCATGAGACTGGGGCTGACGGATGGGATGGATGGTATGTTGTATGTGCATGGTGTGTCTGTGTGTTTGATGGGTTCAGTGGTGTTCGTGTGCATTTCTGTTGTTCCGCTCTGTTGCGTCTAGTGTTGTTTGTCTTACATAGGCGTAGTTGTGGGGTGTGTGGTTGACAGGCAGTAGGGGCTACATGGACAGGACTTCAATGGTGTTTCGGTTGTGTGTGATGAGTTGCACAGTGGCTGCCGTGTGGGACTATATTCAGTGTGGCTTGTGCATGCAGACGTGGCTCCTTGGGTGTTGCTATGTCTGTGATGGGTCATGTGGGGTGTGAGTCTGCTGTTCATGTCCGTGTGCACATTGTTCACTTGTTCGTGACGGTGGGCGGTGCTGCGTGTTCGTGTGCTACGTGACATGTCCCATGTGTTGGTGGTGTTATGGTCCTCATGCCTCCAGTAATCCAGCCCTGTCCAGTTTCCCACCTGCAAGTTGTTCGTGCGTGCACTGTAATGGATGCCACATGGCTCTTAGCGGGGGTGCTCCTTTTTGCTGGTCTGTGGGGGTGGGGGGGTGTAGTGGGTCGTGGGGGTGGCTGTACACCCACTGACACCGATTGCTGTGGACCGTGATGTCTGCCTTTCGGCTGTCGTTGTGCACTGCGGTGGCTGACACGTGGGTGTGGGGTGTGGGGGATGCTCCTCCTTGCTGTGCTGTGGGACTGGGGCCTGGTGTGTGTTGTACTTGGGCTGTCCACCGTCCCACCCACTGCACTTTGTGTTCCTGCCACTTACCTGTTACTTGTCGGTTGGTGCAGCTGTGCCTGACACATGGGTGTGGGGAGTGCTCCACCTTGCTGGTCTGTGGGAGTGGGGGCCTGGTGGGTGTTGTACTTCAGCTGTCCCCCTCCGACCCACTGCACTTTGTGTTCCTGCCACTTACCTGTTACTTGTCAGTTGGTGCAGCTGTGGCGGACACATGGGTGTGGTGGGTGCTCGTTGTGGCGCTTCTGGCATATTTGTGGACCTGTTGGTGGTTACGTGGCTGGCTTAGTGTACACATGTCCCCACGCATCTTACAGTTGTTCGGTTTGGCCTGTGTGTGGTAGTGTCTGTTGCATGTGCGTGTGATGTGTTGTGTATTGTGTGCTGGACATGGGGGTGTTTGTCCCTGGGAGCTGTGGCATGGTGGTTGCGCATGTGTGTACATAGCGGTGTGCTGGTATACATTAGTTTGTACTTACCAGCCTCCACTCCCCTGCTAATCCGGCGAGGATCTCCGGATGTATTACGACTCGCACCTTCTCCTCCCACGCTTTGAAGGTCTTAAAGAGCGCGGGATTCCCTCCGCCAGTGACGGCAGCCAGCTCTCTGTTTTTGCCCTCCTTCTTCTTGACCAGGCTCTTTACGTCATTCCAACGTTTGTTTATCTCGGTTCTGTTCCTGGGCAGGGTCCCGACTGCATTGACCTGGTCTACGATCCGGGTCCACATTCTGTTTCTGGTGGCTAGTGGTGTGTGCTGGACCATGTTCCCATAGATTTGTGGGTACACCTTGATGATCTCGTCGACCATGACCGTCAGCTCCATGGGCGTGAACTTGGGCATCCTTTGTGGTGCCATGGTGTTTGTGGTGCTGGTGCGGTGTGTGTTGTGTAATGTGCAGGGGGTTTGTGGTGCCGGTGTTTGGTGGTGGTGGTGGTGGTGGTGGTGGTGTTTGGTGGTGGTGGTGGTTGTGATGTGTGCGTTTCTGTGGTGTGCTGCTGTCCTTGCTGTGTCACTGTGTCCTCTCCTCTCCTCTCTGGTTTGCAATGTAGCAAGGGGTTGTGGTCTGTGGGAGTGCTGCTTTTGTACTCACCTATGTGGGTGTGTCCTCATGGTCTGTTGTTTTCAGGTGTGTTGTGTCTGGGGTTCTGGCCTTTGTATTTTTTGTTTGTCCGGGGGGTGTTTTCGGGATGTGTACTGTGCTTGTGTATTTGTGCGTGCCTTGCTGTGTGGACTTGTTGGCCATGTTGTGTGCTATTGGTTTTGTGTGCGGATGGTTTCTGTGCAGGTACGTGGGCGCCATGGCTTCTGCCGTGTCGATTCTCATCGGCGTTGTTTGCGCTGGCGGGCGGTATTTTTGTTGTTTTTCCGCGCTCATGGCGGTGCGATCGTAATTTCACGTGCGGTGTGTCGGCCGTGTGGGCGGGCGGTTTTGTGTTGTCGTGCGTGTTTCCGTCCGTGGCGGGCGGTTTGACTCCGACTCGGACGATGGCGGGCGGTATTTTGTATGATTTTTCCGCCGATGGCGGTTTTCAGTTTGTGTACTCATAATGGCGTGGTCGGTGTTCAGGCGGTGTGTGTGGGCGGATTTTTGCCGCTTCCATGCCTGGCGGATTTATTTACGCCGGGTATCGTAATGGGCCCCTAATATTTTACTATTCCCACTCTACACTATATCAACTCAGGGAAACTGCTGGACACTAAACATATAATTTACTATTCCCACTCCAAACTAGAAAAAATCAGGGCAGGTGCTGGACACTGAACATATAGAATTTACTATTCCCACTCCAAACTAGAAAAAGTCAGGGAAGATGCTGGACACTAAACATATAATTTATTGTTCCCACTCCAAACTAGAAAAAGTCAGGGAAGGTGCTGGACACTAAACACATATAATTTACTATTCCCACTCCAGTTAGTATTAATTCAGGGAAGGTGCTGGACTCTAAGGGGTCGATTCCGATCTCGGTCGGTACGGCTCCGAATCGGATTCAGCTTTACCGGATGCGAGCGAACGCGAAATTGCCGACCGACTCGTTTCTGGGTCCGAACCGCTCCGTCCGACTCGTTCGCACTCGATCCGTGGCGCGCAATGGAGACATTTACGACCGAGCCAGTACGATGCACGATCCGGACAGCCGGATCGAGTCGGAGCCTCTGACACAAAAAAGCACCCGGACACGGACTTCGGGGGTCCGTGCCGGACCCCCCTTCACCCGTAGCCGTACAAGTTGGACACAGGGGGGACCCATGGGTCCCCCCTATACATGCATGTATGGTGCGGATGGCACCAACGCGTACCCACTACAGGGGGCCCCCTTGTGCGCAACGTACCCATTGAGTCAATGGGAGCCCATGTACACGTCGTACACTTCTCTACAGACAAATAAATCAAAATGTTCAACATATTCTTAAGTAATTAATACAGTAATAACATGGTTATTCATTTAGTAAAAATCTCATTATACCGATTATCTTTGAACACTTTATTAAACGTTTCTCATGAAACTAATAAGTAAGCACTACAATTCTATCAGTCACATCTTTAAACACATATATTCTATTAGCTCACAAAGATATTCTAAACATGCAATACCTCCACTCTCATTAATAACATTAGTCACACAGAATATATGCAAGTGCGAACTACATATGGCTATAATGCACTCCTAACATCTCTCGGGTGGAGTCGTAATTACACTTCTCCATCTGTAACGCTATTCCGGCTGGGCAAAGGTGGATGATGGCCCTCATTGCCTGCAGACTGTTTATTACCTTCCTGGAGGTGGGTTGGGTAAGCCCCATGTGCACCATGCAGCCTGCTTGGGAGCTCAGAGTGAGAGAAGTAGCGTGGGGTGGGAGCGCTCCACAGCGCTTCTGGCCTTAGCCCCCTAATTGCTCACCAATAGCAAGCTAGGTTAGGACATCAATTAAATCTGCTCCTGGTACATTAAAAGTGAAGAAACCAAGTTCTAAGAGGCTACATCATGGTTGGCTGTGGTGGTACACAAGACTAACGGTAGGCATTATGCATGGCTTCCTGGTTACCGTTTCTCTGCTTTGCGCCTCCCACCCATCACGTGGTTATTTTGTTAGCAAATGCCCTGTTTTGGGGCCCAGAAGAATTTCAAGGGGTACATGGTTTTGTGCCACAAAGTGCATGATTAAGAGAGGTTGCAACTTATCAGAGGAGCTGCAGTAAATGCCTTTCAGACTTGTGTGCCTTTGTTGTCTGTCTGTCTGTACATTCCTCACTAATATTACAGCAGTCACATCTGCAAGCAATGAATACATTATCACTGGAGACGTGAATAGGCTGCAGATGGTATTACATGGTATATTTTATTTTAGTTCATTTGTATAGGGTGAGCCTGTCCTTTAAGTGTAATTGAGCCTTAAACACGTATACAACTAGGATTTGCAGATTAGTGATGGAGGAGCAAGGGACAGTGGCTGCATTTACACAACATTTAAGCCCAAGAAGTATAATTAATTTTCGATATTTTCTGAGAGGGTGTATATCATTTGTTTGCAGTTTTTGCTAGTCACCTTTTTATGCCATGTGTTTTGATAATGTGTGGGTGACTGGAGGGACGGTGAGGACTGGCACACTGTGAGCTTATTGTACATGTGCTGTAGGTCTCTAGGGAGGCAGTACTTTTTTGAAAGAGCAGATTGTAGAGTTTGCAACAGGAAAAGAAAATATTATAGGATAGAGTCACATTTCATTTGGTGGGAGCTTCAAAAGAAGGCAGGATTTCCTGAGTTTGGCAGTGACCTAGTTTTGCTTTTGAGAAGTGGGGGCTATTATTGGTAGGATGTGTTTGTACTTGGTAATGATTTGCATTGCCATCTATCTGGGTTTATTCTGTTGTATTAATTAACTTTACTAAATATTATTCTTAATCCGACAATTGACTAATTGAATGAACGGAGCCTGCAACTTTAACTACTTTGCTAATACACCTTTGTGGTTTGGAAACCATCCTCTCTGTCGTTGTTGTGGAGCCAAATGGGTTTCCCTGTAATTTGGCTCACTGCATTGATGTTAGCTCCCAGACTATATTTTCAACTGATACCATAAGGTCCATGTGACCAGTGGTGAAATCTGTTTGACATTTACACTAGAGCCAGAGGGCATGGAAAATTACGCTGCATCACCCCTGAACTGACAGCTGTTTTTTCTCAGCACGTACAGGTACTCTGTGCTCTCATCCCATCAGATCTAAAATGTTGCTAGTAATGTAGGACACATGGACAAGACTTTAGAATCTGATCCTGGATAGACAACAATTGATCTTCAAAGTCCTTGCGCTGTTGACCAAAACTGCAAAGTTTAAAATATTAATATCTTGAGCAACTGTTGGGGGGGGAAATTTGGACTTGCTTAAGGAAATCCAAATATGTACGAGACTTAGGTTTTCAAACCTATATTCCATTACAGTCAATGATTGACAGATGGGGCTATTATTTTCATTTCAATCAATGTTTCAGAAAGATCGAGAATTTCCTTTTGGATGCCATCTTTGATACCTGTTAATTTCCACAAAAATAGAGGCCTGTTTTAGATGAGCTGAATAATTATAAACTCAGTTGTGCCTTGACTCCACATGCATTATGCATTGGTTCATCACTGTGCCGTGGTCCGAGCAAACTCACTACAACACACGTGGCACGCATGAGCCAACACTATGGGAGAGCACTGTCTATCTTCAGGTTACTTAATCCCATCCTCGTCACCAGTTGCAGCGTCCTCCCCCAGCCTAGGTACACACAAAGAACTAAATCACACAAGGAGCTTAGTAATGCACATCTTTATTCTTCCGCTTGTAACCGTGAACTCAACATTCTAAACCAGCCTTCAGTGCTTTCCACTATAACACTTAAGTCACAGTTCTATGGAGTCCATCTGGAGACAAAAGGGTTCCATCATTTCTAATTTGCAAGACACTGCAATCTCCAAATTTACAAAATATCAAGTAGGAATCTTTTGATAGTCAAGGATTATCCTGAAACCCTTGTGCAATTGTGGCCACTACAGACCAACCTTTACTCCCTTAGGTTACAGAATTTGATGAGGTAGTGGGATAAATACAAAAACTAGTGTAATATTTTTGGGTTGGGGTCCGGTTAAGTTGCCATCATGGGGAATTATTCTTGGAATAAACTTAACTTCAGTAGTAACGTTTTTTCTCCAATATGGCAGTTGGAGGGCATAAGGCTGAGGGGCAACAAGGAGGTGAAAGGGAAAAAGCAACACAGGGGGGATGGGCAGGGTATAAGCAACACAGCAAGGTGGCAGAAAGAGGAATAAGCAATATGGACTGGCCGCTGAAATATAAATCACGGATGGGGAGGCCAGCAGGGGAAGAAACAACAAGGCCAGCAATACTCATGGGCATGCAGGCACTGTGATTGAGGCAGGGGAAGAAGGAGAAAAATAAAAAATAGTACCTTGATCACAGCTCCAGCAGCGTAAGGATCTAATCGAGATGAAGCAATCAGTACTTGGTCCCTGCT
This sequence comes from Calotriton arnoldi, assembly GCA_963921515.1. Taxonomy (NCBI): domain Eukaryota; kingdom Metazoa; phylum Chordata; class Amphibia; order Caudata; family Salamandridae; genus Calotriton; species Calotriton arnoldi. The sequence continues at coordinate 1,394,400 of CAWUFW010003217.1, forward strand.
CCAGCTGCAGGTAGCAGGAAGTGAAGTCGACTTCCGCTGCCCAAAGGGAAGGCAGCAGATGTGAGTGGCAATAAAACCCACAAATGGTATGTAATGGACAGGCTTCAAACCGTTGACTGTTGCTGCGAGGGGTGTTGTGTACAGTGTATGCGTGCTGTTAGGCAAGACCTAAAAGCAAAGCTGCTGCCTCACTTTAGGACACTCACATGATGCATGGTCTTCAGCGACAGGAGTGCCTTGCCAGAAAATAACAGAAGGCAAGGCCTGATGGATCTAAGGAAGGGCTGCAGACAGTGTCATCTGGAAAATCATCACATGGCTTAGTCTTTAGTTTATGTTCACCTGGCCTACAAGTGTGGTCCACTCAGAGAGACTGAAACTGGGCTTAATTAATCATAAGAGGCCCTGGTCTTTTAATTACTGTAAAAAATAAAACTAGCACTAGCGCTCACACCCCTCCTGGCCTGGCTGTGAGTGTGAGACAACAATCTAATGTTCTGGGTGGCAGCAGTGCACGCTCTGACAGAGCAAGCAAATTTAGAAAGCAATATGTAGTCTCGAGCATCTCATACTCCCATTGTTACAGGGTAGATACTATGTGTGACTAAGTCATTTTAGTTTGGAGAAGTCGACCCCAGTATTAAAATGCTTTAGTCTAACCCCTGATGAATGGTACTTCGAAGGGCTGTTATTCAGGAATTTGCCTAATCACTTGAGGCTGAGCCTAGGTATTGGCGCTGTGCCCTGGGATTTAAGGTTTTATCTAGGCTTTGGATTGTGTGCTTTTGCAAATGTTGAATGTCTGGCATATAATGTCTATATCAGAGTAAGAGATGCTTCAACTGTGATATGTCATGGCAGCATTTTATTTTAGTTAGCATCAACTAGAGCTTTACCTGCCTTGGCGAGCTTTTGGATTCTTTTATTAATCTTGCACTTGTTGCTTAATCTTGCACTCTTTTTTTTTTACTTCAGCTATGTCATTACACTGATGGGCATGTAAGACCACTTCCTGTGATGTCATTGAGGGCATCAGGTCCACTACCCCTTGTATTTTGGTGAATCAAAATGCAATCATCAGAGCAATCCCAAACACCTGCTTTTTTTATTCTAACTAAATTAAGCTTCTCAGTCCAATCATGATAGTAAAACATTAACAAAATTTCAATTGGAGGTTAAATTCAGAAATACCTGTTTCACAAAAGCCTCTTAGAAGTGTTTGTACTCTGGCTAATGAAGCGAACAGTACTTGTTTTCATATGTATTTACTATTCATTCACGACCGCATTTAGGACCGAAAGTGAAAATAAAATTGGTATGTGAACTAGATTAATAGTCCACCAACAATTTCAGATGTATAACCATGGGAAACCCCTCCTGCCCCCCCATTATTTTTTAACCTCCTTCAGACATACATGTCCAGTTTGAAATTGTTCAGAAATAGATGAAGGTCATGCTTTCTTTTGTTTTTCATTTAGAGATTAGTTTGGCAAGATAGAAACTCTCGAGGTAAAGTTTTTTTGCTGGAAATATTAATGAAAATTGTGAATTATGTTTTCCTTTTTCTCCCTATAATGCGGAAGGCTGTCATGTGCAGATTTTCCTGGGCATCACTGCAGACCCAGGCTATGAAGTTTAACTGGCAAACAGTAAGGTTCATTCATTAGCTACTGATGCACCATCTGTTTATGGTCAGAATGAGACCTTGCAGAAGGGTTGTTTACAGGTGGAATTAGATTTTCTTCACTCTAAAGTGTTTTCTCTTGGTAAAGTGTTTTTTGTATATTTACTAGGTAGATGGATAATTAGCCAGTGATATTTGTCCTGAGATTGTGCTGCAACTCACCCCAAAATATCGCTCAGCGATACGGACAAAAAAGATGGCTGCCCCTTTAGAGAAACATTTCATAGAAAAAGGACACAGCCATGAAGATATTCAGTGGTTAGTCCTAGAAAAAATAAACGTTAAAGCTGGGACAGACATCGATTCCATCCGAAAAAGTATAGAGGTTTTCTGGATATTGTTCTTAGATACGGTCAAACACGGATTAAACCAGGAAATTCCATGGGAACAGGCCATGGTGATACAATACCGGCTAAACCGTGTATATCCATTTATTCAGCCATTTTTTCCTCTCTCTTTTTTTGAATTTCCTTTTCTTAATCCTCCATCTACTGTTTCCACAGTAATCCAATACATTCTTGAATGGCAGCATTTTCATTAGCCATCTTGTTCTCTTTATGGTTTTATTTTTACATTTTATTCCTTTATTATTTTTCTACCCTTCGTTTAAGCAGCAATTGCGATGTAATTATTACTCTATATTGTTCCTCCTTACCTAGCCTATCTCTTGCCATGTAGTTCCCTGTCAGCACACCCCCAGTCATCACTCAATAGATCTGCAACACTGTATCAAAGACTGTGTAGTGTGTGATGTCTACTCCGTTATTCTCTTTTCAGATAGCAACAGTGTTTCAATAATCATCCATATGTATGCTGCCTTATGAAGGGAGCGATCTTGCTCTTCATATTAGCAATGTGGAGTCACCGTTGGCCGTGTCACATAGAAGCACTAGATAACATTGTGTATTTTTCATCGTAGTACTCGTAAACTTGCTTTTAATAAAGTTTCGTTGAAGGACGTAGGCGATAGGACAACCTTCCCCACGTGATACACCAGCGGCAGGTTAAAACAACGTAACCGGCATACGTTAGTTTCAGTTGCCGGACATATTCGCGTAAAGAAGGAACACCTTATCCGGTGGCCCTGAATCGGCTCAAAAGTAAGTACGCGCCATTTGACCCTCCAAACTGTTACCGAGTGCACGTAGCAATTTGCCAGCATCCTAAATAGATTTCCCTAGCTCTGCTGACGTAGCATTATCCCTTGTCATTACTATTCACGTTTTAGTTTAACTTGCATGATTAACTTGTAACCTTTACATATTTTGCCTATACTTCCGTCTATTTATGGTATAAGGCACGAGTTAAATATAATTGTGAACCTTTTTTCTGTGCACCATACACCTATATAATCAAACCCGCCAGTTTCAACTCGTAATTGGCAGGGATTTCGAATGCCTGTGAGCGTACTACATTGTATAAGTGGCTTTTACATTTTTTACCCATACTCCCGTCAGTTTATGGTATAAGGCACGAGTTATATACAATCGTGAACCTTTCTTATGTGAACCATACGCCTAAATAACCAAACCCGCCAGTTTAAACTCGTAATTGGCAAGGATTTCGAATGCTTGTGACCGCATTATATTATATAAGTGGCTTTTCACACACTTTCGCCGCTTAATGGCTTTGGTTTATTTACTTTGCAGTAACTCTTGAATTTACAATACAGAATTTTATTGAGTCCATTCATCTGTACAGCATTGTATCAAAGTAAGTGCTATGTTGTTACACATCTTTCTTTCCATTACCAGCATAGACTAGTTTCACCTTATTGATCCCCTCCAGCACTCATCGGTTCAACATTAAATTAACTCATCGTATGTATCAAGTGCTAAACTAATCAAAACTATGCTGTGTGTATTTATTCTTTAGTTCCGGAAATACAGATGTAATCTTCGGTCACTACTTGACACGCAGCGCTATCTTGCCTTTATGATGACGTTCAATTCATCATTTAATTAAAATCCATCAGAAATACAGGTATAAGCAGAATATAGCATATTAGATTCATAATTATGACTGCAAATTCTTAAGCACTGTCACGGTCCCATCGTTCCCCAAGATAGAATACAAGGAAAAGAGGGAGATATACGTACGGACGAATGGTGGTCTGCCCCACTTGAAACGCCTCGTCTCCTTTCATTGCAGCCGGAGGATTGAAGCATCGAACCCCGTGCATCATGGGACCGCGACCCTTCCTTTTCTGGGTCCTGTCTCTTTAACGACACGGAACCCAGGGACCCCTTCACCCAGGGCTGTGACGTCAACCTCCATGGACCAATCCCGCGGAGTCCCTGTTGTGGGAGGAACACTGAAAATCCCAGAAGAGATGAAGCTGAGGGGGAGACAAACGAGGAGCACGAACGGAAGGAGACGCTGAACGACGAGCAGCCGCCCCGGACGGGGAACCCCTTTGAGACGAGGACCCGCAGAGAGCCCGGAGGCCAACGACCCCACGCTGCGCCCAGCAACGCTTCTGGAGAAGTGTGGCTACACCAGGTACGGGACCGTTTGGCGGGGTGGGTCGGGAGGAGGGAGAAAGATAGCAGTTAAAGGCCCTTTCTCATGCCTATCCTCTCCCGGTATCTACTCCACACGTGCACCACCCCGTGAAATTGTAGAACCTGCACCGGTGGTCCCTCACTCCTTTATCCCCCCCCTCTCTGTGTGGACAGGGAGTCTCGCACATTCCCTATTTTTGTTTCCTTTTGCCAGAGGAGCATCTGTCTCCGAAGAAAGAAGACGTTAGAAGCCTCGGACGTAAAGCAGGAAGAACGAATAAGACTAATTATCCGATTTCTTCCCCAGACGAACTCTGGCAACCCATAAGAGACGTGTATATCGTAAAATAAAGCCTAGTCTTACCCGATTTGGTGTGGACCTTACTTCATATATAGACCCTGAACCTGCTTACCCGTCACAACTGGTGGAGAATGCAGGCAAACTAGCCATTAGTACGGATATAATGGAGGCCCTAATTCAGCATTTAGTAAAGGGACAGGAGAAACTGGAGTGGGCGGTGGAACGCCAAATGACATTGGCCCAGGCCGATAGGGACGTATTCAAAGACACCATGGCAGCTCAAATGCAGGGCTTGCAGAAACTTGTCACCGAACAATCAATAGGGGTGGCCCGCGAAACCAGACCCCTCACGCCGGGACCCACGGGCATATCCCTGCAGAAATACATAGCAGGGGAAGATCCTGATGCTTACCTGCTCAACTTTGAGAGAGCAGCCAGAGCGTGCAATTGGCCAGTGGAAAAATGACCCTTTTTCTAGCACCGTTGTTGTCTGGAGAAGCCCAGGCAGCATACCAAGTGGCGAATCCTACTGGAAACACCCCATATGCCGAAATCAAAAACATCATCCTTGATCATTTGGGACTGGATGCTGAGGCTTACAGAGTACGGCTTCGGAAGGAAAAAGGATGTCCAGGAGAAAACCCTAAAACCCTGTTCTTCCGGCTATAGACCGGGGCGGATAAGTGGCTAAAACCCCTGGAGAGTACGAAGGAAGAAATAATGGACAGGGTATACCTCGAACAATACCTAGAGGCCCTACCGTATAACACACAAAGGTGGCTACGCAAACCTGACTACAAATTAAGCAATCGAAATGGCCACCACCTTCTCCAGGGCCCAACCCCGCACCGTCACAGGGGAGCCCGACCGGAATTACAAACCCCTACCCGGGAAATTCATGAGTCGGATAAACAAGCCTCCTCCCGAAACCATGAGGAGCAGAAATCAAAGACCCGAAGTACCAACATTCAAAGGCCCCCAGTGCTTCGACTGCGGAGACTGGGGCCATATAGCACATGCGTGTCCCCAGAAGACCACCGAGGAACCGATGGAGATTGGTTACGTTCCAAGATCTGTTCTCTATACCGCAGAGATGGGGAGCACTTTTTACGTGAGTGTGAAAGTGAATGGACAAACAGTCAGGGCGTTACTGGACTCAGGATGTAGGCAGTCTGTGATCCAGGGTAGTATAGTACGTTCCGACCAGCTTCTTCCCGGGACTCTAGTACACATCAGATGCGTTCATGGGTATGTGAAGCCATACCCTGTGGCTACCATAGAACTAACCTATAAAAGCGGAGTCCCCTATACGGTGAGGGTAGGAGTAATGCCTGAATTACTGTAGGAGCTTATTATAGGAACCGACAATCCCAGTTTTCTAGGGATGTTTCTTTCCACGGTGCAGTATGGGCAGAACAAGAGGGAAGGAGAACCCTTCAAGAGAACACCCCTACCAGCCATGCTCACCCCAGAACCCTGGGTTCTTGATAGGAGTTTTCAGTTTGCACAAGTAAATGACCCTACGCTCCAGAACGCTTGGCGAAGCGCTAAGGAAACAAACAACAATCTAACACCCTGGTACCCTCACTTTGTCATTAAAGAAGGGCTCCTATATAGATTAGGGGATAAAAGAGAGACACCGCAATTATTAGTCCCCTCTTGTTTTCGAAATCAGATAATGTTTTTCTCACACTCCCACCTCACCGCTGGTCATATAGGTGCTGAGAAGAGCACTCAGAATGTGTTGAGACATTTCTATTGGCCAGGCGTATATGGTGACATAAAGAAACTGTCAGGAGTGCGAGACGTGTCAGAAAAGAAACCCCTATCGCCCCCCTGCCATGCCCTTGCAACCGTTGCCGGTAATAGGCACGCCATTTACACGGATAGGCATGGACCTTATAGGACCTCTGCCAAAAACCCATAAAGGACACCAGTATGCTCTGGTGGTCGTTGATTATGCGACCCGGTATCCAGAAGCCTTTCCATTAAAAGCCCCCACCACACAGAACATAGCCGACCGGCTTATCGAACTCTTTGAGTCGGTTTACCAAAAGAAATATTGACTGACCAAGGCACCCAGTTTGTTTCCCGGATGATGAGGGAAGTGTGTAAAACCCTCAACCTTAGTCAGATAAAAACCTCCGTATATCATCCACAAACGGATGGGTTGGTGGAGAGATATAATGGGACTATAAAACTAGTGTTGAAAAAGATGCTCGGTGTTGAAGGAAAAGAGTGGGACCAGCTTCTTCCTCTGGCCCTTTATGTGATCCGGAGTCAGGTCCAGAGCAGCCTAGGCTGTTCCTCCTTTGAGATGTTATATGGGAGGCAGCCGAGGTCCCTCCTGGACATGACTAAAGAGGCATGGGAAAAAGAGGAAGCCGACGAAGCCCGCAGTTTTCTGGAATACACCCAAAACCTCAGGTCCAGAATAGGGAAATTAAGGGACCTGGGCCTATTCACACCTCGAGAAAAACCAAGAAAGACAAAGGCATTTATATGACAAAGGAAAAAAATGGCAACACCTAAGTATAAATGACTGGGTGCTAGTGTTGATGCCCTCTTCCACAAGCAAATTCAGGTCAAAGTGGCTTGGCCCCTACAAAGTGGTAGGGACTTTCGGTAGAACCAGTTACAAGGTGCAGATCACACCCTCTCGCATCCAGACCTACCATATCAATTTACTTAAAAAGTGGCTAGGGCCTTTACCCATCCCGGCCCGTCTGACCATACCCACCGGTGCAACTCCCTCCTGCACCATAGAGCAGCTGGTGATTGACGATACCCTCCCGGAGCAGGAAAAACAGTCCCTAGATGCCATGCTAAAGCCTTTCTGCCCCATGTTCTCAGACAAACCAGGGAGGACCACCCTAACCGAACATGCCATCGAGACCATCCCAGGCAATACAGCAACGGCCTTACAGGATACCGGCTGCCCTGAGAGAGGCAGTAAGGATTGAAGTCCAGAGCATGTTGGACATGGGCGTTATTCGCCCCTCACGGAGAGAATGGTCGTCCCCCATAGTCATAGTGCCCAAGCCTGATGGGTCTACCCGATTTTGCATGGACTTCAGAGCCCTTAATTCCATCTCCAAATTCGATTCTTACCCCATTCCTAGGGTAGACGAATTGATTGAAAAACTGGGAGAGGCCAAATACATAACAACCCTAGACCTCACAAAGGGATACTGGCAGGTCCCCCTCAAAGAATCAGATAGGGAAAAGACCGCCTTTATCACGCCCGATGGACTATATGAATTCACAGTACTCCCCTTTGGTCTTCACGGAGCACTGGCCACCTTCCAACGCCTCATGAATGCTGTGCTCCGCGACCACCAATCGTTTTCCTCGGCCTATCTGGATGACATCGTGGTGTACAGCCCTCGTGGGAGGAACACCTCAAACACCTCCAACAAATACTCCTGGCCCTACAAAATGCCGGCCTGCACATTAATTCAAAGAAATCCAGGGTAGGTTCCAGAAAGTCAGGTACCTGGGATATGTACTGGGTCATGGAGTGATAGCTCCTCAAGAAGAGAAAATAAGGGCCATCAGAGAGACCCCTTTCCCCACCTCCAAACGAGACGTAAGGGCCTTCCTGGGTCTGTTGGGGTACTATAGGCACTTTACACCACAATACTCTGAGATAGCAGGGCCCCTTACAGACACATTATGGAAAGGCGTTCAGGCAAAGGTTCTCCTAAACCCGTCAGAGGCCATGGTAGAGGCTTTCTGTCGCCTTAAAGAAGCCATCACCACGAGTCCAGTGCTTTCCTCTCCTGACTTCACCAGACCCTTTGTCCTCCATACCGACGCTTCCAATTGCGGTCTAGGTGCGGTGCGGTCACAGACATCTCCTGACTGTATTGAACATCCCATCCTTTTTATATGTAGGAAGCTGTTTCCCAGAGAGTTGAAATATCCAACGATTGAAAAAGAATGTCTTGCTGTAAAGTGGGCCATTGATAAACTGAGATACTATCTTGAGGGGACTCACTTTACCCTATTCACAGACCACTCACCCCTGCAATGGATGAGTAGGAATATGGCCACAACCCTAGAGTCCTACGATGGTTCTTATCCCTCCAGCCCTTTTCCTTTGAGGTGAAACACCGGAGAGGGACCGAGAATGGGAATGCAGACTTTTTGTCCCGGATAATACCTCTCCCCGAACGGGAGATTCCTAGGGGGGGGATGTGTCACGGTCCCGTCGTTCCCCAAGATAGAATACAAGGAAAAGAAGGAGATATACGTACGAATAGTGGTCTGCCCCACTTGAAACGCCTCATCTCCTTTCATTGCAGCTGGAAGATTGGAGCATCGAACCCCGTGCCTCATGGGACCGTAACCCTTCCGTTTCTGAGTCCTGTCTCTTTAACGACACGGAACCCAGGGAACCCTCCACCCAGGGCTGTGATGTCAACCTCCATGGACCAATCCAGCGGAGTCCCTTTTGTGGGAGGAACACTGAAAATCCCAGAAGAGATGAAGCTGAGGGGGAGACAAACTAGGAGCACGAACGGAAGGAAACGCTGAACGACGAGCAGCCGCCCCGGACGTGGAACCCCTTCGAGACGAGGACCCGCAGAGAGCCCGGAGGCCAACGACCCCACGCTGCGCCCAGCCACGCTTCTGGAGAAGCGTGGCTACACCAGGTACGGGACCGTTTGGCGGGGTGGGTCGGGAGGAGGGAGAAAGATAGCAGTTAAAGGCCCTTTCTCATGCCTATCCTCTCCCGGTATCTACTCCACACGTGCACCACCGCTTGAAATTGTAGAACCTGCACCGGTGGTCCCTCACTCCTTTATCCCCCCCCTCTGTGTGGACAGGGAGTCTCACACATTCCCTATTTTTGTTTCCTTTTGCCCGAGGAGCATCTATCTCTTAAGAAAGAAGGAGACGTTAGAAGCCTCGGACGTAAAGCAGGAAGAACGAATAAGACGAATTATCCGATTTCTTTCCCAGACGAACTCTCGCGACCCATAAGAGACGTGTATACCGTAAAATAAAGCCTAGTCTTACCCGATTTGGTGTGGACCTTACTTCATATATAGACCCTGAACCTGCTTACCCGTCACAAGCACATATGTCTATTAATACATATTCAATATTCTTCATTTTCTAGCAATTGTTTGTTGAAACACCGTGAGGACTCACATTTTCCATTCACTTATGATGTATTGACAGCATCTTTTTGCCTTGGATACTTGAGGTAATTATGAGTTAGGTATTCAAGATTGCCGCTATTGAAAATTGAAACTACATGTGAGCTACTATCAATAAGCGCCTCTTATACTCTGTCAAGATCACATATCAAGATCCGCCCAGTCTTCATTGACTGTCCAACTTGATTGGTCTTCCGTACATCATCGTTTAGTAGGTATTTTAGATTAACCATCTCTGACATCATGAGCCAAGCATGTGATTTTCACATCTACAGGGCTCACCACTGTGTATATAAACAAATTCCCGGGCGTCCTCCCTTTCTTTTCTTCTTTATTATCCACATTGGGATCCTTTCACTGGTTTTATCAATTCTTTATACAAATCTAATTTCACTTTAACTACTTCACTATTCACTATTGAAGTAATCATTTCTAGTCAACTTTTTCCTTGTCTCTCATTATTTATTGTTTCATGTATCTGTAATAGAACCTCTCTTATTGACAAGACAACCTTTATTCCACAGATTCATCAATTGTTCCCACTGTGGCCCTCTTCCTGATGAAAGCACCCCAGTTGTGCCGAAATGTGCGTAGAATACCACCAGTCATTCGAATTTGTGCCACTCAACTTCTCATTGAAACTGCCTTTTATACATTATGTCAACTTATCATTGTTGTGCAAATTGGTATGTCAACAATGTTTTTAAACTGTTCTCAGTGTGTCTGTGAGTTTGCATGATGGACATGAAAGTGAATGAATGATTATTATAATTTTTCTAACTGTTTAAATACTCAATAAATGCCCATTTTATATTTTTGATATATAATTGGTTGTCTTTGGTTCTTTTTGACACTTTCATTGATTAGCATTCAATTATTATTTATTGAATGGTTGCCTTAAATCTTTACATTGTATGCAGGCTATTCCTCCACCCGGTTTTAACTCTCTGTCCATACGAATTATGTCATGGCTAGGTGGGACTAGAAGGTACAGTATAGGTGTGGAGGAGTCTTTTAACCAAGTTTCTCTGAGAATAATGATGTCAAGCTCATTGGTTAGGATGAGATCATAGATGTCGGAGGCGTGTTTACTCGATCTGCAATTAATTAGAGCGCATTTCAATTGGTCAGTCGAGTGAGGGGTGGATGCTGGGAGGATGTTGATGCGCTGAAGGTTGTCAATATTTATGCCTCCCAGGTTGTGTGAAGGTTCTCTGTAAGGGTTAGCTTGGATGGCTAGGATTTGCCCTGTTCGGAACTGGATAGGTGATTGGGAGTAGGATAGGAGTAGCTCACGGATCTCAATAGATGCGAGGACAGCTTTCAGTCGTATGGGGCAAGAAGAAGTAATCGGGAGAGGTAAAGTTTTTCAAGTATGGTGAAAGGTGTGCATGGGCAGTGGAGGAGCTGCACCCTCCAGGATGATGGGACGATTCTCTATAGTGCTAAGGGATCTGAGTAGAGGGAGGTGTTCGATAGTGATGTCTTACAGTTCCTGAATTTCCTTTGTGAGAAGGTGCAGGTGGCTAGATATCTCATCCAGACGCACGGCCCAATCAGAGAGTTGATTGATGGGTTCAGGAGGTGAGGTGGGGTTTCGGGAGAAAGCAGAAGGGGCCGGGGTGGCCATGAGATAGTCAGAGGGAGCGGGTGAGTCAGAGTGGTCTTGTGGATTACCAATTAGTGCGGCGAAAGGGTCCGTGTTTGTAAGGCGGGCGATAGGGCTTAAGTGGGGCGGATGGGGATGTGGGGGAAGCGAGATAGAGTGGGATGGGTGGAAAGGGTTCCAAGGAGGGCGGGAGGGTGGATATGGAATGGGCTAAAGGCGAGTTAGGTAGGATCAAGCAGGGAGGTTCACCGGGGGAGAGGTAAGGCGGAAGGGCTAGAGAGGATTCCACTGCAAGGGTCCCAGTAGATAGCCATGTGGAGTTTGGAGAAGTGAGTGACGCTATGGGTCCAAGATTTGAGTGATTCACTGAAAATGAGGACATGGTATTCTCAGGAGAAGCTTAATCAGGGAACTGAGTGGCACAGCGCTCTACTAAGGCATGAGGAGGGATAGGAGTAGTTGTTGTCATCTCAGGCATGAAGAGAGGTGTAAGTGCGAGATCATTTGGAATTGGCCGGGTTAAGCGGGATGAGGAGACTTGGAAATCACTGCCATCTTGAGGGTGGGGAAGATATTGTCCATCTTAATTAGATTGTCATTCGAGGCTTGAATTAAGAGAATACCGTTGTTATAAAGGGAGATGGTGGCATTAGCATTGTAGAAGGACGAACGCGATGCTGAAAGTTTGAGGCCATACAGAGTTTTCCTGGTACCCGATATGTGGAGCAAGGAATGGAAGACATTACTCCATTGTGCCCGTTTCCGGGAGAAGAAGATGAGTTCATTAGTTAGTATACCCTTCTTGGCACAGAAGTAAGGATCAGAGATAAGTGTTTCGGGTTGGGCTTTGAGTAAACTATGTTTATACTTTTTTTACGCATTTTTGGAGAGGTTAGGACGATAGTGGTTTGTGAAGGCATGACGACCGGTGGGGACAAGCCTTGTATCCATTCTTGTGGGGGGTCAGGTTGCAGAGCTTTAGTAAGAAGCAGAGTTAAGAGCTTCTTATGGGTGATCCTTAATGGGAAATTAGGTCATAAATTGAAGAACGGGGTTGAGGATGAATCAGTTACATCCTAATGAACCTCTGCGTGGGCTCATGAATGGTCAATAATTAAAGTCAGAGTGAACTGAAGGATAGTGAGCCGATAGCCACTGTGTGTGGAGGAGGATCCAAGTGACTGTAAGAGAGTGAATCATAACTCCAAACAGTAAGGCTACTGAATTAGGATGCACCAAACGGTGGCTGTGCTGAAAATGCTAAATTGAGAACTTTTTCCATAACTACATTTGTACTAAAACACAAGCTATACGTAGTGCTAATGCAAATTGTATCAGATAAAAGAAAACCAATATAGTCCGAGCCACACTAATCCTGAAGGAAGGGGTATTGGGTTGACTTAAATGTGAGAGCCATCCCTAAAAGAGACAGTAGATAAAAAAAATGTTTTAAAAAAGGTAAGGGTTTAGCACACCCTTTCTCCAACCTAAGAGTTTAGTTTCCCACTAGGTTAGGTAGATGCACACACTACACTTAGTATGTCTACTAAAGGACATGCCAGTGGCTCTCTGCCTTCTAGATACAGTGAGCTTTCATTCCAAGAATTGAAAGCCCTGAGTGCCTCTAGAAAACTGAAGACAGGGAGAAGTGCCAACACTCAAAGTCTATTTGAGATATTACTGTTAGATGACCTTAGGAAGACCCCTGGGTCAGATTAACAGGACAGAGTGGGTGGGACAGGGAATGAGGACAGGTCAGGAGGTGACACCTTTAATGACCTAGACTTTAACCCTGGCCAGGAGGACCAAGATGGGTCCCACCTGGATTGCTCCGATCTCACAGGAGTCAGTGGAGAAGGCCAAGATGGCCCCCTCTTCACCCCTCCTAGAAGAGTGCAGAGTTTACCAAGGAGATCTAGAACTCCCTCTGCAGAGTCAAATCACTCAGGACAGTGTGTAGGGACCTCGGTATTCCCTATCAAAAGAGTGGTCCCTCTTGCTAGATACAAATTTCTTGAACTTGAGAAAGCTAGGCTTGGGCTCAGGCAAGAGCAATTGGCCCTTGATAGAGTCCCTAGAAGTCAAGAGAGCTAGAAAAAAATTGGGACTAGAGTCCCATGGTGGCAGCAACAGTGTCCCTAGAATTAAGGAACATTCCTTTGAGAATAGGAACCTGAGCAAGATTGTCCCTCCCTACCATGTTGGGGGTGACATCCATAAATGGATAACTGCTTTGGAGAGGGCCTGTAAAGTACAAAGGGTCCCTCAAGAGCAGTGGACAGCTATCTTGTGGCTCTCCTTTGCGGACAAAGGTAGAGATAAGCTCCTCACTGTTAGAGAAGAGGATGCTGACAATTATTCTGTCCTGAAGAGTGCTCTCATTGATGGGTTTGGCTTAACCACTGAACAGTATAGGATTAAGTTCAGAGACACCCAGAAGACACAATCAGGACTGGGCAGACTTTGTGGACAGTGCCATTAAGGCTTTGGAAGGCTGGTTGCTTGGCAGCAAAGTGAATGATTTTAAAGGATTGTACAATTTGATTATGAGGGAGCAGATTCTTAATAATTGCCAAAATCAGTTGTTGCATCAATACCTGGTTAACTCTGATCGGACTTCTCCCCAAGAATTGGGAAAGAAGGCAGATAAGTGGGTCATAACCAGGGTGAAGCCGAAAAACCAGAACACTGGTGGTGACCAAAAGAAGCAAGATGCTAAAACTCCAGATAAGGGTGGGGACAAGGGTAAAGGTCAAAAGTCTTCAACAGGGCCCCAAAAACCTGCATCTGGGGGGGGGGTGGAGGGCAGGGGGGAGGGGGGAGTCACAGTCCAACAAGGGAAAGGACAAAAAGAAACCTTGGTGTTACTTATGTAGAGAAAAGACCCATTGGACAAAAGATGCCAATTGTCCAAAGGCCACGGATTCAACACCAACCACCACTGCCCCTATGGCAACTGCCCCCCCCAGTACAGTTGCAAGTGGTGGTACAGGGAGGGAACAAGGGAATAGTAGGGTTAACCTTGGGCTCCGAGATGGGTTCTTACTTAGTCAGTACTCCCGCTCAGGCTGTACGTGTCTGATGGTGGCATGGATATTGCCACCTTATTTGTCAGTCCCAGTAAACTGAGCAAATACAGGCAGAATCCTTTGATTAATGGTAAGGAGGCCATGGCATACAGGAACACAGGTGCAAGTGTAACTATGGTGACAAAAGACCAATGCTAACAATGTCAGGACTGATCATTCCTTGGCAGTTGTTAATTTCTGCTGGGGAGGGGTAACTGGCCCTAAGAAAGTTGTGGTTAGCTCAGACCTTCCAGTGGAATGCTTGTTGGGCAATGATTTGGAGACTTCAGCCTGGGCTGAGGTGGAACTTAGGACTCATGCAGCAATGCTGGGCATCTCTGCAGATGTGTTTGCTGTGCCCAGCTCACAGGCCAAACTGACTTCTACTGAACAGGCCCTGGATTCTGAAAAGATGGACCAGGTGCCTTCCAAGAGGAGGAGCAGGAGGGGTAAGGCTGTGTCTTCCCCCAGGCTAAGAGAGAGGATCAGTCTCTTGAGGGAGACGATCTCAGTCCCTGTGAAGGAACAGTCTCAGATGAACTAGAACCTAATCAGGTTGAGTTCTTGGGGACAGGGAGCCCTTCCAGGGCAGATCTGAACTAGGAGCAAGGAGCAACAAACCTGCCCCTCTCTTGAACCCCTCAGACAGCAAGCTGCTGCTGAGGCTGCTGGGAGTGTCAGTGGATCCCACAGGACCTATTGGGATGAGGGACTCCTTTACTCAGAGGGTAGAGACCCCAAGCCTGGGGCCACCAGGATGTTGGTCATACCTCTGAAGTTTAGGGGCTTCCCTACTCACCTTGGCACATGACATTCCCTTAGCAGGACACCTAGGCCAAAGTAAGACTTGGGACAGGCTTGTCCCTCACTTTCACTGGCCTCACATGTCAGAGGACACAAAGGAGTTTTGTCGCTCCTCTACCACCTGTCAAGCCAGTGGTAAGTCAGGTGGTACCACAAAGGCCCCCCTCATACCACTACCTGTGGTGGGGGTTCCCTTTGAGAGGGTTGGGATTGATCTCATCGGTCCCATGGACCCTCCTACTGCATCTGGGCTCAGTTACATACTGGTGGTGGTGGACCATGCCACTAGGTATCCAGAGGCAATACCCCTTCGACCCACCACAGCTCCTGTGGTGGCCAGGGCCCTCCTGGGAATTTGTTCCAGAGTGGGTTTCCCTAAGGAGGTCTTAACTGACAGAGGTACAAACTTCATGTCAAGTTATATTACTGCTATGTGCAAGGAGTGTGGAGTGAACTACAAATTCACCACACCCTATCTCCCACAATGCAATGGGTTAGTTGAGAGATTCAACAAAACCCTCAAGGGCATGATGATGGGCATCTCAGAAAAGCTTAGGCGAAAATGGGATATCCTGTTGCCCTGCCTTCTCTTTTCCTGCAGAAAGGTCCCACAGAAGGGTGTTGGCTACAGCCCTTTTGAACATCTGTTTGGGCATCCAGTTAGGGGTCCCCTGTGTTTAGTGAAGGAGGGATGGGAGTTACTTCTCAAACCACCTAAGCAAGACATTGTGGACTATGTACTTTGTCTCCGCTCCAGGATGGCTGAGCACATGAAGGAGGCCAGCAAACTCCTTGAGGCAAGTCAAGAATTGCAAAAAGCTTGGCATGACCAGAAGGCTGTACTGACTGTTTATCAGCCAGGACAGGAAGTATGAGTGTTGGAGCCTGTGGCCCCAGCAGCCCTCCAAGACAAGTGTAGTGGACCCCATACTATTCTTGAGCAGAAGGGAGAGGTCACCTACTTGGTGGACCTTGGAACTTCCAGGAGCCCCCATAGGGTGCTCCACGTAAACAGGCTCAAACCCTATGTGGACAGGGCAGACATGGGTTTGTTCATGGCTACTGATGAGGGACAGGAGGAAGAGAGTGACCCACTCCCTGACCTCCTCTCTCAGAACCCTGAAGATGGCTCAGTTGATGGTGTAGCTTTGGCAGGTAGCCAAACTGAGCAACAGCAGATTGATTGCAGGAAGGTCCGACCATCTACTGTACCCATGAAGTGGACACAAGTGAGAGTCTACTTGTTAAAAATAAGATTTACAGGCAGCTGACCATGTCAGAGATTGCATCAGGACTGAGGTCCAGAAGATGCTAGAATTGGGAGTGATTGAACCCCCAGATAGCCCTTGGGCTAGTCCAGTGGTCTTAGGACCCAAACCTCATACCCAGGGTGGTAATAGAGACATGAGATTTTGTGTGGACTACAGGGGGCTCAATGCAGTCACTAGGACTGATGCTCACCCTATTCCTAGGGCAGATGAACTCATTGACACTTTTTCCTCAGCCAAGTTCTTGAGCACCTTTGACCTCACTGCTGGATATTGGCAAATCAGACTAGCTAAGGATGCCAAACTCAAAACAGCATTTTCAACCCCTAGTGGGCATTATCAATTTATTGTCATGCCCTTTGGTTTGAGAAATGCACCTGCCACATTCCAAATGCTGGTGAATAAAGTCCTTACAGGCCTGGAAGCCTATAGTGCAGCCTATCTTGATGATATAGTGGTCTTTAGCTCCACCTGGGAGGATCACCTGGTCGACATGAAGAATGCTTTGGAGGCTCTGCAGAAAGCAGGTCTCACTATCAAGGCTACCAAGTGCCAGATAGGGCAGAGAAAGGTTGTGTACCTGGGCCACCTTGTGGGTGGAGGCCAGGTTCAACCATTACAGAGCAAAATCCAGACCATCATGGACTGGGTTGCTCCCACTACCCAGACTCAGGTCAGAGCTTTCTTGGGCTTGACTGGGTACTACAGAAGATTTGTGAAAGGATATGGGTCTATAGTGACTCCCTTGAATGATATCACATCAAAAAGAATGCCCAAGAAGGTTCAGTGGACAGTTAGCTGTCAGAAGGCATTTGATGATCTCAAGCAGGCCATGTGCACTGCTCCCATTCTGCAGAGTCCTGACTATTCCAAACAATTCATTGTCCAAACAGACGCATCTGAGTTGGGGGTAGGGGCGGTGTTGTCACAACTTAAAAGCTACTGGTTGATCCTGACCCTCTGCATTATTAGCAGAAGGTTGACCCCCAGAGAGAAACGTTGGTCAGCCATTGAGAGGGAAGCCTTTGCTGTGGTTTGGGCTCTGAAGAAGCTGAGGCCATACTTGTTTGGTACTCACTTCATTGTTCAAACAGACCATAAGCCCCTCTTATGGCTAAAACAGATGAAAGGTGAAAACCCAAAACTTTTGAGGTGGTCCATTTCACTACAGGGGATGGACTATACAGTGGAACATAGACCTGGGAGTAACCATGCCCATGCAGATGGACTCTGCAGATATTTCCACTTAGAACATGAAGACTCAACTGGGCAAGGTTAGTCTCATCTCCTTATATTGGGGGGGGGGTTGTGTAGGAAAGTAGGATCTGCTTCTTATGGTTACCCCCACTTTTTGCTTGATGGTACACTGTTTTTTCTAGTCCGACTGGGATCCTGCTAATCAGGACCCCAGTCTATTTGCTTTCTCCCTAAAATGTTATGCCATGTACTTAGGTACACTCCAGATTGGAAATTGGGGTAGCCTCGTCAGTCCCTAGTATATGGTACACATGTACCCAGGGCATAGGTACCCCAGAGGCCTCCCATGGGCTGAAGCATGTATTATGCCACCCATGAGAGGCCATACAAAATTGAATTACAGGCCTGCTATTGCAGCCTGTGTAAGATGGTGCATGCACCACTTACATTAGATATAGGTTTACTATATCTATAGGTCACTACACTTAAAAACTATTAGTCACCCCTCTAGCAGGCCTTGACAATCCTGAAGGCAGGGTGCTGGGTTTTAGGTGAGAGGGTGCACCTGCATGAGCAGAGCACCCCTGAAGCCTTCGGAGACCATTATCCCGGGTTGTTGGTGACGCAGCCTGACATATAGGTACATTATATGCTTGCGTAAAATGCTATCTCGAAAACGGCTGCAAAAAAACATGTCATGTTTGGTATCAAACACCTTGGAATCATACCTCCACTCCAGTAACTGGTGTGGGAGGTATGATTCCACCCTTCTGAAGGGAGCTTCGTGGGGTCCCTTGTCTTCCCGGTACCAGCCTTATCAACCCGGGCAGCATAAAATGATTGCTGCCAACCAGAGACACATTTCTGCCCTCCTGCTGCTGAGCCAAGCTCGAGCATGGGAAGGCAGGACAATAGAAGACAAAAGAGGTACGGTGTTCCTGGGTGGCAAGTTGGCCACCTGGTTAGTACTCAGAGTGGTGGAGAGGTGGGGAATACCTCCTTTCGGAACTAGGACCCTCACACACCCAGCAAGCTAGGTGTCATGCTTCATCATATGGGTCTGCTCCTCGTCGAGCCAGCGCTGCAATGCTCGACGGGCACCCATAAAGGGTCTCTTTATCGGAGATCTTTTGTTCCTTGCCGTATAGGTGCCATGGGTGTGAGGGGCCTGGTAAGATGTAGATGTGGTGTGTGGGTTAAAACAGGTAAGGGAATACTCTATAATTATTTTTATTCTGGAGAGGTCACAACCTGATTAAAAAGTAAAAAGAAGGAGGGCGATTATTTTGTTTTAATCTGACAAAAATTACGCTCTACCCCTTAGTGGTCAACATGTTTCTCACCTATAAAATGTCTCTAATAGATCAGTTGGCGATTCCTCAGGACCTAGTGACTAAAGGAAAACTATCTACAGTGTGTGGTTCTACATACCACTTCTTCTCTCGGTAGGACGTTGCCCCGGAGAAAAGCAGCCAACCTAGAGTACAAACAAAAAGGATCAACAAACCAAATGGAAATATTGGTACATGGTCCTATTGATTCAAGTGGGTGTGTTTCACCGTACACAACCTCTTTGAATCTATACAAGTGATAAAAACAACGTGATTTCATGCATATCACATTCTACGTGTGCCTTCATTTGTATTTAGAATATAAAACCTCTGTGTAACCAGTTAGAGTAATTGAACAATATGGTGAGTGAGTATCAGCTCACCTCTTAAGGATTCAAGTGCTGCTTCATCAGACCGCAGCGGAGTATATGGACACTCAACATAGTGTCGCTGTTTATTAAAAGGAAAAAACAAACAAAATAGGTTGGGTGTGGGCTTGTAGGCACAACGTTTAGTTGCTAAGGCCATGACTCTAGAGCATTAAAAGTGAAAGTGGGCATGGTTCAGGTTAAAGTAAGCCCATAGTCGTGAAATTGGTATCATTGACAAGGTTATTCAACAGACTCAAAAGTGCCCCAGACCTGCCTGCGTAGCTGCTGGCGCCTTCACCATGCGCTCCGACATTATGCCAATCATGCGGTGTGTTAAGAGCGCCTACAGCGCCCAAGCAATGTCTTAGTGCAGAGCTCTACAGAACATCAGAGTCAGCGTACCCTTCCCAAAGACCAGCGGTAACTTGTCAGCAATTCCCAGCACCTCTTACCTCTCTTAAAAGCTTGTGACCAAGCATAGTCTCAACGTGTAATCCATACTCACCTGCTCCCGCTCAGAGCAGTCCGGCTCGCCTACCCGCTCTGCTGCATCAGGAAGGAAAAGACAGGTTGTCGGTTCCTGTCTTAAATACCCTCTCCTGGTGCCATTAAGCATGGTAAATCAGCCGCACCTGGTGTGTGGTGTGCTGGTGTCGGCATGACATCATCTACAGTGTAACCATGGAGGCCATCTTTGAATGTGGTGAAAGTCTATAGTTCTGGCTATTACCTTGATGTGGACGTGCATCAAGGGCTTCAAATTTGGCATTGAGTGGCGCGGTTTTATCAACAATGTGAACAAGAATTTATACAGTGCAAAAGTGCTCGCGTCACTGCGCTAAATTTGTGCATAAGTTGCTGGCGACTGCCGATTGGGTGATTCGTATGTCGGCCATCTTAGAGTGTAGTATTGTACTCTATTGTTAGTTATTAGATATATCGTCCTAACATAGCCTAATCTCCATATCTTACTAGCCTGATGTCGATATCATGTGGCAGAGATGTATAAAGAGGTGAGAGACTAGCGTGGAGTCCTAAGCTGATATATTCATTCGTTAAAGTTGCGGATAATGGTTGTATATATCAGATTAATTAATGGTGCTCCAGGGTATGGCGTCATTCAGGTCGTCATTTGCTAAGTCAAGACGGAACACCCACCTTTGTTCAATCCTGTACAAAGCAGTCTGTGTTATTTGTTGGTGGGATTCTAGGATGACCCAGCGTAGACTCTCTGGGGGGTGTCCGAGTTCAGAGAAGTGGGTGTATAGTTTGGTGGTAGTTTTATGGCAACGAATATTGCTCTTGTGCTCAGTGATTCTGACCTTAACGGGCCTCATGGTCATGCCAACATACCTCTTGTCACAAGGGCAGGTCAGCATGTACACACAACATGGGGTGTTACAGTTAGTGTGTTTGATTAGCATCCATGTAAATGTGTCTGATAGAACCAATTGTTTGGGGTGTCTGGTCTGTGGGCACACGATACAAGAGCCGCAGGGATAGTGTCCTGTCACGGGTGGGAGATCCCACAGTTGCCTCTGGTTAGGGATGTTGCTCTTCTTGGGTCTAGTGTGCACCAACATATCTTTCAAATTGTTGGTACGTTTAAACGCAAACCTTGGTTTGGGTATTGACAGAGTACCCGTGTTAAGAATTGCCGTGTTTGTTCACTGCCTTCTTTATTAGATTGGATCTAGGTGTGTACGTGGTCACACAGGTCAAAATATCAGTGGGTTCTTTCTCATGTACCTCTAGGAGGCTTTCACGATTATTGTTTCTTGCTCGTTTCATGCAAGAGTGAACCTGTTTCTTAGGGTATTGTCTCTTCAGCAGATTGTCAGCCAGTATCTCTGCTTCAATTTTGTAGTCCTCTGTAGAACTACAATTTCTTCTAATTCTTAGAAATTGGCTGAAGGGAAGGTTATTTCTCAGTGTAGCAGGATGATAGCTGCTGTACAGTAGCAAGCTGTTTCTGTCGGTAGGCTTTTTGTATAGGGATGTCGTTATTCTACCCTCTTGTAATCTGATGGTGAGATCTAGGAAGGCAATGTTCGTGGCAGATATAGTGTGGGTGAATTTCAAGTGCTGGTTTTTTGTGTTAATCCACTCGCAAAATTCAGCGCATCTCTGTATGTCACCCTGCCAAAAGATGAGGAACCGACAACCTGTCTTTTCCTTCCTGATGCAGCGGAGCGGGTAGGTGAGCCGGACTGCTCTGAGCGGGAGCAGGTGAGTATGGATTACACGTTGAGACTATGCTTGGTCACAAGCTTTTAAGAGAGGTAAGAGGTGCTGGGAATTGCTGACAAGTTACCGCTGGTCTTTGGGAAGGGTATGCTGACTCTGATGTTCTGTAGAGCTCTGCACTAAGACATAGCTTGGGCGCTGTAGGCGCTCTTAACACACCGCACGATTGGCATAATGTCGGAGCGCATGGGGAAGGCGCCAGCAGCTACGCAGGCAGGTCTGGGGCACTTTTGAGTCTGTTGAATAACCTTGTCAATGATACCAATTTCACGACTATGGGCTTACTTTAACCTGAACCATGCCCACTTTCACTTTTAATGCTCTAGAGTCAAGGCCTTAGCAACTAAACGTTGTGCCTACAAGCCCACACCCAACATATTTTGTTGTTTGTTTTTTCCTTTTAATAAACAGCGACACTACGTTGAGTGTCCATATACTCCGCTGCGGTCTGATGAAGCAGCACTTGAATCCTTAAGAGGTGAGCTGATACTCACTCACCATGTTGTTCAATTACTCTAACTGGTTACACAGAGGTTTTATATTCTAAATACAAATGAAGGCACACGTAGAATTTGATATGCATGAAATCATGTTTTATCACTTGTATAGATTCAAAGAGGTTGTGTACGGTGAAACACACCCACTTGAATCAATAGGACCATGTACCAATATTTCCATTTGGTTTTTTGATCCTTTTTGTTTGTACTCTAGGTTGGCTGCTTTTCCCCGGGGCAACGTCCTACCGAGAGAAGTGGTATGTAGAACCACACCACACACTGTAGATAGTTTTCATTTAGTCACTAGGTCCTGAGGAATCGCCAACTGATCTATTAGAGACATTTTATAGGCGAGAAACATGTTGACCACTAAGGGGTAGAGCGTAATTTTTGACAGATTAAAACAAAATAATCGCCCTCCTTTTTACTTTTTAATCAGGTTGTGACCTCTCCAGAATAAAAATAATTATAGAGTATTCCCTTACCTGTTTTAACCCACACACCACATCTACATCTTACCAGGCCCCTCACACCCACGGCACCTATACGGCAAGGAACAAAAGATCTCCAATAAAGAGCCCCTTTATGAGTGCCCGTCGAGCATTGCAGCGCCGGCTCGACGAGGAGCAGACCCATATGATGAAGCATGACACCTAGCTTGCTGGGTGTGTGAGGGTCCTAGTTCTGAAAGGAGGTATTCCCCACCTCCCCACCACTCTGAGTACTAACCAGGTGGCCAACTTGCCACCCAGGAACACCGTACCTCTTTTGTGTTCTAGTTCTACCCAGGGCAAGTACGGTGGACCTTTATCAAGCCCTCATTGTCCCCCTTGTTGTTTACTAAGGCAGGACAATAGGCATCCTGTCACAGTGAGTTGTGACCACCTTCCAGACAGGATTTAGTGTACTGGGGCTAGGTGGGTGCACTTCCAAAGTGCCTGAAAGTCTGCACGAGGGGCACACTTGGTGTCCCTGTGCATAGTCCAGTTCAAACCAGTTCAGGAGCCGTTTGCTCCCGCTCTGGCACAAAACTGGTCAAAGGACATGGGAGTAACCTCCCCACTGTCCTGACCCTACCCTGGGAGGGTCCCCTGAATCTGTCCAACCCTCTGCCGAAGGTACTTAAGGGCTTACCTAGCTGTAGGACCCTAGATTCGACATGGACAAGATTCTGAACAAGAAACCACTGACCTTCGACTGTCTGGACACTCTGGACTTCGCTGGAATTCGACTGGGCCCGAACTCGTCTCCCTCTCCATCCAAAGCATTGCCTGTGCACCATACAGGTTCCATGCAGGGACTGTGGAGCATCAAGGGCAACTGAAGTTATCTCCCTTGCGGTGAAGGAGTCACTCCCCTGCATTCACAGGCACCATAACACAACTGGCCGGTCTGATGATCCTGAGCTCCAGCAGACTACAAAGGCTCTAGCAACACAGGAGGTGAGTTCCTATGTTCCTTGAGGTCAAGCTGCCTTCTCACCAAGACTGAAGCCAGTATCCCTCGTGGGGACCGCATAACCCAAACCCTTGTGCACCGTGTACTTTTGAAAGTGCATATGCTTGTTGGCATTTCCCAACTAAGTGCTTTGGGCTATTGATAGCCGCCACCTCGGTGCACATTTCATACAAAGGACTTTGGCCTCCTCACACTCTGTGCCCTGCAAGCTGTTACTTTATGAAACTGCTAGAGGTCCCCTTGCGACTCCTGTGCCTTCGGCTTGTGGCTCCTCTTGAGGGTCAACACTGCTTTTCTTGGGCTTCCTTGGTTGCTCCAGGCCTCCTCTGACTCCCCTTGCTGTGGTGAGTTCCCTGGTCCTTGCTGGGCCAGAAAGTAACCTTCCTTGACCTTCTTCGTGGGTTGCCACTGCCAAGGCTTGTGGTGCTCCCGCTGGACACCGACCCCTCAGCACTCAACATCCTTCATGGGACAGCTCGCATCCGGCTCCTGGACATCCTCGACATCTCCTGGTCCCTGCAGCTGTAGAGTCATGGTCTCCTTCACACCTGAAGCACCTGACATCGGTGGGGATTCGTCTACCGAGCAACTTGTCACTCCTGAGTGACCCATTCTCTGTCCCCTCAGCTTTCAGGTTCCTTCCATCAAGAATCCACCTGTGGGTTCCACCGGACACTTTTCTTCTTTCCAGCAGTGGCATTTCTTTGAAGACTCCCATTGAGATCGACCACGGCTTCTGACACCACTTCAGCCCTATGCACCCGGCATCCCTGGGATAGGTAACTCTGGTACTTTGGTATCCAAGGGTGGGGTGGCGCTCCAACCTTGTATGTTCTAAAGGGTTTCTTCGTATTCCACTAGGAAGGGTCCTTAAACTTTAAAATTGCAACCGCGAATCTCCCATAGAATTGTACGTTGCCCGCGGTCGTGTTTCCACACTGCACCCATCCTTTGTGGGGTTCTTACGTACTCACCTTGGGTTGTTCCTTGGGGTCCCAGCGATTCTACATCCTCTAGACATTGTCTTGATTCAAGTCATGGTTCTTATACCACTATTTTAGTAAATGGTTTGGTCTCCCCCTGGAGCCCACTGTATATTAGTGCTATTTACGATTGTTTCTGTGCAACAGTATTGCGTGCTTTGTGTTTATCTGTGTGTAGCAGATACTGTGAGGTATTTAAGGTGTGTTATATCAATAAATACATATTTTTATAACTACTGTGTGGTTCTCCTTTCATTTAACCAATACAATAATGTTGCATTCTGGTAAAAACAAGCTGCTAAACATTCCTTCA
Organism: Calotriton arnoldi; assembly: GCA_963921515.1. Lineage (NCBI taxonomy): Eukaryota > Metazoa > Chordata > Amphibia > Caudata > Salamandridae > Calotriton > Calotriton arnoldi. The sequence continues at coordinate 1,419,203 of CAWUFW010003217.1, forward strand.
AGACTAAGCCTGAAGGCTGCTCTCCACAGCTACCACTTGGATAGCTTTCTACGGTTATCTTTGACCTCTTAAATCACCATAAGGGTTGTTTGGACTGGTGCAAGGTGCCCACTTTAATTAGTGGACATCATATACCAGGCCAACTTATCACAGTATCCTATTGCTTGCTAGGCAACGGATTTGCCCTCATGTCAGATGACATCCTGCTGTAGCTTTGATGTCAGTGCACGACTGGACCAATTGCTCTTAGTGGATATGACACACCGGAGAATTAGGCCATCAGCAATGATGCGCTAGTTAACTATCTGTAATTATGACTGCAGGGCAAGTAGGCAGTGTAATGGGAGAGTACTCTGAACCACTGAAAGCATTGCGGCACCGTTTGTAAATGGGATGGAGTTACAAGAACGGAGCATCATACACAACCATCTGTCTGGAGTATCAGGGTCCCACAGAGTGTATAGGGAAACAGTTTAAATGAGCTTCCATCCATGAGGCAGTAAGTCAATCGCTCTAACTGAAGACAACTCATTTCAGCCTCAAAGGAAGTATTTCCTCGGATGACATACTTCTAGCACAATTATCTAAAGCAGGCTTTGTCAGCCTTGGAGACAGTCAAAATTGCTGATTACTTTATGAGCTCCATAACGTCATCCATATTACTACCATTTTGAGAGAAATTATATTTAAGCGGAAGACCCCACTATAAGGTAAAGAGGACATTCAGATGCTATGAATTTCTTTTATTGACAAGCATCATTATTAAACGTGAGCTTGACAAACTATATAAATTGATGAAGGAGTGCAGAAGGCTGATGACGTATCATTTTTTTGTCCCAGCAATGCAGGGAAATTCTCTTCTGCAACACTGCCACTGCTGGTCATTTAGTATAATCTGCAGATGGAAAAGTCCACTGTTAGTGCATTATTAGAACTTGAATCTTTTCAAACCAATGCAATAGAACAAAAAAAATTATTTTTATTAACCGTTAACAATCAGTACTATGGCATCTGAAATATTGTGAAAATCCACAGCTCAATAAAAATTCAAATCTCCGATTTTGTTTTCAACCTAGCTTACACTGCTCAATCCTACGCCTTTTTTGCTAGCACTCTCTACACAACTCTAGCACCTATAGTTGGACAGATAAAAAGATCCGAATGCCAGACAAGTGACTCAGCACCCTTCTTACTGCAATTCTTTTAGGTTATGGTACACCAATATCAATCAACTCATCTGATAAGATGAGGGAGGTAGGTTTATACTATAGTTAATGGTAATATCAACAATTATTAATAACAGATTCTAACATCTTCATTGTAGCACATCCCTATCAGTTAAGCAATAGTGAAATCGAGAATATTATGATCAACCACACATTCAAACAAATGTAGAAGTCTCAAATAATGCCTATTTTTTTCCTCCCACTATGTCAGTCTTCAGCTGGGCGTCCTATGTTCTCTGCTCCCATTCCAATACTATGATAAAGGTATCCTATTGATTGCTAGGCAACTGATTGGCCCTCATGTCAGATGACATCCTGCTGTAGCTTTATGATGTTAGTGCACCGCTTGACCTATTGCTCTTAGTTACCTAGCGCATAATAGCTGATGCCTAATACTCCGGTGTGTCATATTCACTATCAGTAAATATGACTGAAGGGCAAGTAGACAGTGTAATGGGAGAGCACTCTGAACCACTGAAAGCGTTTGGGCTCCTTCTGTAAGTAGGATGGAGTTACAAGAATGGAGTATTATACACAATTATCTGCCTGGAGTATCAGGGTACCACAGAGAGTGCAGGGAAACAGTTTAAATTAGCTGCCCTCCATGTGAAAGTAAGTCAATTGCTCCAACATAAGACAGCTCATTCCAGCCTCAAAGACACTAATTTCCTCTGATGACCTATTGCTAGCACAAGTATCTAAAGTCGGAATGTCAGCCTTGTAGACAGTCAATGTCTTTGATAAACTATCATGATGCCCATAGCGTAATCCATAGCACTTCAGTCTTGACAAATAATATTTATGCGGAAGACCCCACTAAAAGGTGCTGAGAGCCGTCAGATGTACAATTCCAAACTAATGTAAACACAACAACCAGATTTTGATAAAGGGTTAATAATCAGTACTATAGCGTCTAATATTGTGAAAATCCACAGCTGAAAAAAAATTCCAATCTCAATTTTATTTTCAACTTAGCAAATGAGGTTTAGGATTGAGAGAAGTATGCTATCACTCTCTTCACAACTCTAGCACCTATATTAGGACATAGATAAAAAGATCTCATTGCTAGCCAAGTGACAGCGTACCCTGCTCACTGCAATTCTTTTAGGTTATGGTACACCAATAACCATTAAGTGATCTGATAAGTTTATGGAGGAAGGTTTATGCTACAGTTAGTGGTAATGATACAAACTATGAACAACAGATGCTAACATCTTCATTATTGCACATCCCTATCAGTTAACCTATCGAGAACCTGAGAATATTATGATCACCCACACCTTCAAACAAATGTATAAGTCTCAAATAATGCCCTTGTTTCTTTCATCTCACCATCTTTGCCTTTAGCTGGGAGTCCTGTCTAGCCTGCTACCCATTGCAATACATGAGAAATGTATCCTACTGCTTGCCCTCATGTCAGATGACATCCTGCTGTAGCTTTGTGATGTCAGGGCACCACTTGACCAATTGCCCTGGGTGACAATTACAGAGAACAATGAGGCATTAGGAATTCCGCACTAGGTAACTATCTGTAATTATGACTGGAAGGCAAGTAGGAGGTGTCATGGGAAAGGACTCTGCAACATTGAAAGCATCGGGCTCCCCTTTTGAAAGGGGGCTGAAGTTACAAGAACACAGAGTATCCTAAAGAACAATCCTTCTTGAGTATAATAGTCCTACATACAGAGTGAAGGGAGGCAGGTTAAATTAGCTTCCCTTCATGTGAAAGTAAGTCAATCGCTCTAACATAAGACAGCTCATTCCAGCCTCAAAAACACTAATTTCCTCTGATGACATATTACTAGCACAAGTATCTAAAGTAGGATTGTCAGCCTTGTAGACAGTCGACGTCTTTGATAAACTATCATGATGCCCATAGTGTCATCCACAGCGCTTCAGTCTTGACAAATAATATTTATGCGGAAGACCCCACTAAAAGGTGCTGAGAGCCGTCAGATGCTATGAACTTCTTTTAAGGACAAGCAAAATGATTAAATGAGAGTTTGACTTACCATGTGAATTGGTAAAGGAAGCCGAAGGCTGATGTATGTTTTTATTTTTTGTCTCAGCAACGCAGAGAAATTCTTTCTGCAGCATTACCTCTGCTGGTCATTCAGTATATTCTGCAAATGGAAAAGTCCACTGTTAGTCTAGCAATAGAACTTGAATATTTCCAATCTAATGCAACACAACAACAACCAGATTTTGATAAAGGGTTAATAATCAGTACTCTGGCGTCTAATATTGTGAAAATCCACAGCGGAAAAAGAATTCCAATCTCAATTTTATTTTCAACTTGGCATACTTCTCTCAATCCTAAGCCTGATCTGCTGCAACTCTCTACACAACTCTAGCACCTATATTAGGACGTAGATAAAAAGATCTCATTGCTAGCCAAGTGACAGCGTACCCTGCTTACTGCAATTCTTTTACATAATGGTACACCAATAACCATTAAGTGACCTGATAAGTTTATGGAGGAAGGTTTATGCTACAGTTAGTAATGATACAAACTATGAACAACAGATTCTAACATCTTCATTCTTGCACATCCCTATCAGTTAACCTATAGAGAACCTGAGAATATTACGATCACCCACACCTTCAAACAAATGTATAAGTCTCAAATAATGCCCTAGTTTCTTTCATCTCACCATCTTTGCCTTTAGCTGGGAGTCCTGTCTAGCCTGCTACCCATTTCAATACATGAGAAATGTATCCTATTGCTTGCCCTCATGTCAGATGACATCCTGCTATAGCTTTGTGATGTTAGGGCACCACTTGACCAATCGCACTGGGTGACAATTACACAGAACAATGAGGCATTAGCTATTCCGCACTAGGTAACTATCTGTAATTATGACTGGAAGGCAAGTAGTTAAATGAAAGGAGAACCACACAGTAGTTATAAGAATATATATTTAACATTATAACACCTTAAATACCTCACAGTATATGCTACACGCAGATAAACAAAGCACACAATACTGTAGCACAGAAACAATCGTAAGTAGTACTAATATACAGTGGGCCCCATGAGGAGACCTAAAATAGTGGTATAAGAACCACGACGAGTCAAGACAATGTCTAGAATCTCTGGGACCCCGAGGAACCACCCATGGTGAGTAAGTAGGGACCCCACGGAGGACGGGTGCAGTGTGAGAACACGACCGCATGCTACGTACAATTCAATGGGAGAGACGCGTTTGCAATTTGAAAGGTTAAGGACCCTTCCCAGTGGATTACGTGGAAACCCTTTGGAACATAGAAGGTTTGAGAGCCACCCCACCAGTGGATACCGAAGTACCAGAGTTACATATCCCAGAGGAGCCGGGTGCATAGGGCTGAAGTGGCATCGGAAAGAGCAGTCGTTCTCAATGGGAGTCTTCAAAGGAATGCCACTGCTGGAAAGAAGAAAAGTGTCCGGTGGAATCCACACGTGGATTCATGATGGAAGGAACCTGAAAGCAGAGGGGACAGAGTCTGAGTACTCGGGAGTGACCAGGGGCTCGGTAGACGAATGCCCACTGATGTCTGGTGCTTCAGGTGTGAAGGAGACCTTGACTCTACAGCTGCAGGGACCAGGAGACGCCGAGGATGACCAGGAGCCGGACACGAGCTGTCCCACAAAGGATGTCGAATGCTGAGGGGTCAGTGTCCGGCGGGAGCACAAACAAGCCTTGGCCACGGCAACCCACGAAGAAGGTCAAGAAAGGTTACGGTCTGGCCCAGCAAGGACCAGAGGACTCACCACAGCAAGGGGAGTCAAGCCAGGCCTGGAGCAACCAGGGGAGCCCAAGAAAATCAAGATTGTCCCTCAAATGGAACCACAGGTCGAAGGCACAGGAGTCATGAGGGGACCTCTAGCAGTTTCACCAAACAACAGCTTGTAGGGCACAGAGTGTGAGGAGGCCAAAGTCCTTAGTACGAAATGTGTGCAGAGGTTGGTGCTATCGACAGCCCAATGCACCAAGTTTGGGAACCCCAACAAGCATATGCACTTGCAAATCTATGTGGTGCACAGGGGTTCAGGTTATGCAGTCCCCACGAGGAACACTGGCCTCAAACTTGGTGAGAGGGCAGCTCAACCTCAAGGAACATAGGAACCCACCACCTCCTGTGTTGCATGAGCCTTCGGAGTCTGCAGGAGCTCAGGATCAGCAGACCAGTCAGTTGTGTTACGGTGCCTGCGAATGCAGGGGAGTGTCTCCTTCACCCCAAGGGAGATACTTCAGTTGTCCTTGATGCCACAGGTCCTGCACAGAGCCCGTATGGTGCACGGGCACAGACGATGCTTTGGACAGAGAGGGAGACCAAGTCGGGCCCAGTCGAAGTCCAGCAAAGTCCAGAGTGTCCAGACGGTCGAAGGTCAGTGGTTTCTTGTTCAGAATCTTGTCCACATTGAATCTAGGGTCCTACAACCAGGTAAGTCCTTTTGTACCCACAGGAGAGGGTTGGACAGATTCAGGGGGCCCTCCCATGGGAGGGTCAGGACAGCGGGGTGGTTACACCCATGTGCTTTGTCCAGTTTTGCACCAGAGCAGGAGCCAGCGGCTCCCAGAACTGATTTGAGCTGGACTATGCACGGGGACACCAAGTGTGCCCCTCGTGCAGACTTTCACACCTCCCTGTGACAGGATGCCTATTGTGCTGCCTTCCTCTGCTCGAGTTTGGCTCAGCAGCAGGAGGGCAGAAATGAGTCTCTGGTTGGCAGCATCCATTTTGTGCTATCCGGGCCGAGAAGGCTGGTACCGGGAAGACCAGGGACCCACAAAGCTTGTTTCTGAGGGGTGGAATCATACCTCCCAAACCGGTTACCGGTGTGGAGGTATGATTCCAAGGTGTTTGATACCAAACAGAACATGTTTTGTTTCAGCCGTTTTCAAGATAGCATTTACAGCGAGGTTATAATGCACCTCTACCTATATGTCTGCCTGTGTCACAGACAACCCAGGAGAATGGTCTCCGAAGGCTGCAGAGGGGCTCTGCTCTTGCAGGGGCACCCTCTCACATAAAACACAGCACCCTGCCTTCAGGATTGTTAAGGCCTACTATAGGGGTGACTTATAGGTTTTAAGTGTAGTGACCTACAGATATAGTAAGCCTATATCCATCGTAATTGGTGCATGCACTATCTTACACAGGCTGAAATGGCAGACCTGTAGGTTCCATTTTGCATGGCCTCTCATGGGTGGCATAATACATGCTTCCGCCCATGGGAGGCCTCTGGGGTACCTATGCCCTGGGTACATGTGTACCATATACTAGGGACTGACAAGGGCACCCCAGTATCCAATCTGCAGTGTACCAAAGTACATGCATAACATTTTAAGGAGAAAGCAGATAGGATGGGGTCCTGATTAGCAGGATCCCAGTCAGACTAGTCAAAAACCAGCAAAACACCAGGCAAAAAGTGGGGGTAACCATGCAGTCAGATCCTACCTTCCTATTGTCAGGTTATGTACAGCATTATTGAATAGGATATGCCAGGCATCCTGTTACTTTAGAACAGCGGATCGGCAAAGGAGGGGGGGTGGGGTTATGAGTGGAGTATTTGTGAACATGCTTTAAAATACATTAAATAAAAGAAACTGCGCATTACGCATTTTAAAAATCATAGAGTATCTTCATCAAAAATATACTCACGGCCTGCCCAAAGTGAGCTTACCTTTTTGGCAACAACCCTTTGAACCTGTCTGGTTTAAGTATCAGTACACTTTCGCATGACCCTTAAAATGAATAGATAGGCCACAATAGATGAGTGACAATGAAAAACTATCCAACTAGATGACTGCTTGGCCCGTTAGTGTGACTTTTTATGCGCACATATATCTCCGTCAGTAAATTTTGGGAAACCTTTTTGATAGCTCCCAAAAAGTCTTCAGCAGAATCCTGTTGAGCAGACTACAAGATTGGATGTTGGACACCGCGGTGCTGACGCTCCTGTAAGCTGGAGCCAGCACAATTGAACAAGCACTCCAATTGCAGCTATTGCAGTGGAAATGCGACACTTTGGGTGGGGGTTGTCTGCATCCTTTTTGTTGACCTTCGGTCGGCCTTTGATCTTTTCCCAGGGGAGGCCCTGTGGAAATTATTGACTGACTAGGGGGTCCCAAAAAATCCAGTTGACATATTCAGTAGGCTTCATCTGAAAAATTACGCACAAGTCAGATGTGGTCCTCTTGGGGAGTGGACAGATGCCATTCCAGTATCCAGGGGTGTGTCTTAGCAACAATCCTGTTCTTGTTATTTATCCATGACCTGGTGGTGCACTTAAAGCAATGTATTCATGATGCCCCGTCGCTGGCCAAAAAGAAGGTCCCTGCGCTGCTGTTTGTGGACGACATGCTGCTGGTTTCGAAGTCAACTCTGGGCATTCAAAATTTGTTGGACCAGTTCACTATCTTCTGCAGACAGCAAGGACTGGAGATCATTCTTAGCAAAACAAAGTGCAACCTTGGGCTGGAGCGCTATTTAGGTGGCATCTTGAGGGTCCTCCGGGGCTCCAACTTTCATCCCAAATCCCCTGCACTTCAAATATATAGGTTTCAAGCTCTGGGGGTCTTTATCTGGATGGTAACTCTGGGGGCATGACAACGTTAGCGATCTAGATCTAGTGGAGAATAGTTTTCTGCACGTCCTCATCAATTTCAATCCCAACACGCCACTAGTTCCCTTCAGTTTAGACCTAGATCACACACAACGTTAGACTCAGACCCCCTGTTATACTGGAGGAGAATCTGGTCCTCTGAGGTATTAGTGCCCTTTAGTTTGGGCCTTGATGAAATCCTCAAGAGCCCAGGGGCCGGTAGGATTCCATTGTTGAGCTATATCAAATGCTGTCTTAAAGAATTTGGGTGCGTGAACCTTTGGGAGCATCTGGAGTCTGCATGCAGTCTCTTCAAGCTCGCACTCAAAAGGATGTACTGGAACTCTGTGGATGAAGGGCTCCAGAGATCTGGGAGGGCGGGTACCCTGACTGCAGCTTTTTTGGGAATTCAAGGATGCTTACTGCTTGGAGGCCTACATAGACCTCATTGAGCTCCCACTTGCCAAGTCGCTGTTCATGAAATTTTAGATCGGGACATTGCCGCTCTGCACTTGTACCACAAGTGGCATCACCCCTTTTCCGAAGCCGATATAAATTGCCCATTTTGTCCTGAGACCAGGGAATGTATTGATCATCTAATATTCTTCTGTCCCCAATATCGTGCCTATAGGAGGGCAAGGATCTTGCCATTGTGCCACAAACTGGGTGTTGAGGACATCAGAACTGCTTCAATGATAAATAAGTCGAATCCCTCTCAACTGATTGCTTTCGCTGTCTCCCGCTTCTTACTCTCAATGTGGAGATGTCAACTGAAAAGTGATTTCCTTTGTACCCCTACACTACTAACCTAAGGTTATTGTTTTTACCCCTTGTATGCCTACTCTAAAGCAGATTTTAAATTAACCATGCCTGGTTTTAAATATGCACCAATCATTAGCACAATGAATAAAGTTTAAATGTTTTTAACTTTGTATAGCACTTGTATGTTTGTTTTACCCTAGGCATTTTGGGCCTTCTTTTATTCATTTTAGACCAGGTAGGAGAGTAGGATCTGCTTCTTATGGTTACCCGCACTTTTTGCTTCATGCGATACTGTTTTTGACTAGTCTGACTGGGATCCTGCTAATCAGGACCCCAGTCTATCTGTTTTCTCCCTAAACGGTTATGCCATGTACTTAGGTACACTCCAGATTGGATACTGGGGTACCCTTGTCAGTCCCTAGTATATAGTACACATGTACCCAGGGCATAGGTACCCCAGAGGCCTCCCATGGGCTGAAGCATGTATAATGCCACCCATGAGAGGTCATGCAAAATGGTACTACAGGCCTGCCATTGCAGCCTGTGTAAGATGGTACATGCACCTCTTACTTTAGATATAGGTTTCCTATATCTAAGGGTCACTGCAATTAAAACCTATAAGTCACCCCTATAGCAGGCCTTAACAATCCTGAAGGCAGGGTGCTTGGTTTTAAGTTAGAGGGTGCCCTGCATGAGCTGGCCACCCCACCATCCTCCAGAGTCCATTCTCCTAGGTTGTCAGTGTATCAGCCATTTACGACATATAGAGTGGCATTATGCGACCGCGTAATGACCAACTCTAAAATGGCTGAAAGTAACCCTATTGTGTTTGGTATCAAACATTGTGGAATCATACCCCCACACCAGTAACTGGTGTGGGAGGTATGATTCCACCCCTCAGAAACAAGCTTTGTGAGGTCCCTGGTGTTCCCGGCACCAGCTTTCTAGTCCCTGGTTGCCCAAAAGGGTTGCTGCCGACCAGAGACACATTTATGCCCTCCTGCTGCTGAGCCAAGCTTGAGCAGGGGAAGGCAGAACAATAGGCATCCTGTCACAGGGAGGTGTGACCACCTCCCAGACAGGATTTAGTGCATTAGGCTCCGGTGGGTGAGCTTGCCAGCGACAAAGTCCGCATGAGGGGCACATTTGGTGTCCCTGTGCATAGTCCAGTTCAAACCAGTCCTGGGAGCCATTGGCTCCTGCTCTGGTGTGAAACTGGACAAAGGACATGGGAGTAACCTCCCCACTGTCCAGACTTTCTCCTGGGAGGGTCCCCTGAATCTGTCCAATTCTCTCCCGTGGGTACAAAAGGACTTCCCTGGCTGTAGGACCCTAGATTCAACGTGGACAAGATTCTGAACCAGAAACCACTGAACTCCGACCATCTGGACACTCTGGACTTCGCTGGACTATGTTTGGGCCCAACTTCGTCTCCCTCTCAGTCCGAAGCATAGTCTGTGCCCATGCACCATACAGACTCTGTGCAGGACCTCTGGAGCATCAAGGACAACCAAAGAGATCTCCCTTGGAGTGAAGGAGTCACCCCGCTGCAACCGTAGGCACCACATTGCGATTGAATGGTCTGCTGCTCCTAAGCTCCTATGGACTCTGAAGGGTTCCGCAACACAGGAGGTGGATTTCCTAGTCCCTTGAGGTCTGAGCTGCCATCTTACCAAGTTTGAGGTCAGAATCCCTCATGGGGGCTGCAAAACCCGTACCCCTGTGCACCGGGTACTTTTGCAAGTGCATATGCTTGTTGGCATCTCCAAAACAAGGGCACTGGGCTCTGAGTAGCCCCAACCTCTGGCACTATTTCCTAGAAAGAACTTTGGCCTCCTCGCACAGAGTGCTCCGTGGGCTGCTGCTTTGTGAATCTGCTTGAGGTCCCCTTGAGACTCCAGTGCCTCCGGCCTGTGGGTCCTCTTGAGGGTCAACACTGCTTTTATTGAGCTCCCCTGGTTGCTCCAGGCTGGCCCGGACTCTCCTGTGTTTGGCGAGTCTCCTGGACCTTGCTGGTCCGTACCGTAACCTTTATTGACCTTCGTGGGTTGCCGCTGCCAAGGCTTGTTGGTGCTCCCGCCACATACCGACCCCTCAGCACTCGACATCCCTCATAGGACAGCTCGTATCTGTCTCCTGGTCATCCTCAATATCTCCTGGTCCCGGTGGCTGCAGAGTCTAGAACCCCCTCAAAGCACCCGATATTGGTGGGCCTTCGTCTATCGAGCCCCTTGTCACTCCCGAGTGACCCAGACTCTGTCCCCTCTGTTTTCAGGTACTCTTCACCAAGAATCCACCTTTGGATTCCAATGGACACTTTCTTCTTCCCAGCAGTGGCTCTTCTTCGAAGTCCTCCATAGAGATCAACGGCAGTTTCCGACGCCACTTCAGACCTAGGCACCCGGCTCCCCTGGGATAGGTAACTCTGGTACTATGGTATCCACAGGTGGGGTGGCTCTCCAACCTCCTAACTTCTACGGGGTTTCTTTGAAGTCCACTCATAAGGGTCCTTAAACTTTAAAACTGCAACCGCGACTCTCCTATAGAATTGTACGGCGCACGCGGTCGTGTTCAGACATTGCACCCGTCCTTTGTGGGGTCCCTACTTACTCACCTTGGGTGGTGTTCCTTGGGGTCCTAGCGATTCTACATCCTCTAGACACTGTCTTGACTCGAGTCGTGGTTCTTATACCACTATTTTAGTATATGGTTTGGTCTGCCCCTGGAGCCCACTGTGTATTAGTGCTACTTACGATTGTTTGTGCTACAGTATTGTGTGCTTTGTGTTTATCTGCGTGTAGCAGAAACTGAAGTATTTAGAGTTATAATAATAAATACATATTTTTATAACTACTGTGTGGTTCTCCTTTTATATTTTTTTAACCAATACAATAAGGTCACATTTTGGTAAAACAAGCTGCTTAACATTCCTTCAAGACAAAGCCTGAAGGCTGCTATCCACCGCTACCACTAGGACAGCTTTCTATAAAGGTTATCTTTAACCTGATCACCATAAGGGTTGTTTGGACTGGTACAGGGTGCCCACTTTAATTAGTGGACAGCATATACCAGGCCAACTTCTCACGTTGGTGTGCAGCGTTTGGGATTTAAGCCTGCATTGTTTTACCAGATAAATCTTGCACTGATTAATTGAAAACCACTAAGTACTAGGAACATATAATACTAGCTTAGAATAAGTAAGTTCTACTGAACTTAGGGTTGAATAAGTCAAGAGTCTAGCACACCCTTCCTCCAACCTCAGAGAGTTTAGTTAGGTAGGTGCAACCCCTCACCACACTTAGTATGTCTACTAAAGGAGATGCCAGTGGCTATCTGCCCTCTAGATACAGTGAGCTTTCATTCCAAGAATTGACAGCCCTGTGCCTCTAGAAAGCTGAAGACAGGGAGAAGCGCCAACACTCAACGTCTAATTGAGAGGTTACTGTTAGATGACCTAAGGAAGACCCCTGGGTCAGATGAACAGGACAGAGTGGGTGAGACAGGGAATGAGGACAGGTCAGGAGGTGACACCTTTTATGACCTAAAATCTAACCCTGACCAAGGGGACCAAGATGGGTCCAACTTGGATAGCTCAGATCTCCCAGGTGTTAGTGGAGAAGGCCAAGATGGCCCCCTCTTCACCCCTCCTGGAAGAGTGCAGAGTTTACCAAGGAGATCTAGATCTCCCTCTGTAGAGTCAGATCACTCAGGACAGTCTGTAGGAACCTCTGTATCTAGCAAGAGGGACCACTCTTTTGATAGGGAATACCAATTTCTTAAACTTGAGAAAGCTAGGCTTAGGCTCAGGTAAGAGCAATTGGCCCTGGATAAAAAGTCCCTAGAAGTCCAGAGCTAGAACAAAATTAGGACTAGAGTCCCATGGTGGCAGCAACAGTGACCCTGGAATTAAGTATCATTCCTTTGATAATAGGAACCTCAGCAAGATTGTCGCTCCCTCCATTTTGGGGATGACATCCATAAATGGATAACTGCTTTAGAGAGGGCCTATAAAGTTCAGAGGGTCGCTCAAGAGCAGTGGGCAGCTATCTTGTGGCTCTCCTTTGCTGACAAAGGTAAAGATAAGCTCCTCACTGTTAGAGAAGAGAATGCTGACAATTATTCAATCTTGAAGATTGCTCTCATTGGTGGGTTTGGCTTAACCACTGAACAGTATAGGATTAAGTTCAGAGATACCTAGAAGACACAGAATCAAGATTAGGTAGACTTTGTGGATAGTGCCATTAAGGCTCTCGAAGACTGGTTGCTTGGCAGCAAAGTGAATGATTTCAAGGGATTGTACAATTTGATTATGAGGGAGCAGATCCTTAATAATTGCCAAAATCAGTTACTACATTAGTACATGGTTGACTCTGATCTGACTTCTCCCCAAGAATTGGGAAAGAAGGCAGATAAGTGGGTCAGAACCAGGGTGAAGCAGAAAAACCAAAACAATGGTGGTGACCAGAAGAAGCAAAACGCTAAAACTCCAGATAAGGGTGGGGACAAGGGTAAAGATCAGAAATCGTCATCAGGGCCCCAAAAACCTGCATTGGGGGGGGGGGGGGAGGGAGGGAAAGAGTCACAATCCAACAAAGGTAAAAGCAAAAAGAAACCTTGGTGTTATCTCTATAAACAGAAGACACAATGGACAAAGGATGCTGATTGTCCAAAAGCCAGGGAAAATCCTCCTACCACCACTGCCCCCAAGGCAACTGCGCCCCTTAGCACAAGTGCAAGTGGTGGTACAGGGAAAAAGGGATTAGTAGGGTTAACCTTGGGCTCTGAGATTGGTCCTGGCCTAGTCAGAACTAGTCAGAACTCCAGCTCAGGCTGTGTTAGTCTGATTTGTCAGTCCCAGTAACCTGGGCAAATACAGACAACAGCCTTTAATCAATGGTAAGGAGGCCATGGCATACAGGAACACACATGCAAGTGTCACTATGTTGACAGAGAATCTTGTGGGCCCTGACCAAATCATACTTGGGGAAATGTACCAAGTGACCAATGCTAACAATGTCAGGACTGATCATTCCTTGGCAGTTGTTAATTTCAGCTGGGGAGCGGTAACTGGCCCTAAGAAAGTTGCGGTTAGCTCAGACCTTCCAGTGGAGTGTATGTTGGCCAATGATTTGGAAACTTCAGCTTGAGCTGAAGTAGAATTAAGGACTCATTCAGCAATGCTGGGCATCACTGCAGATGTGTTTGCTGTGACCAGGTCACAGGCCAAGCTGGCTAACTTTGAACAGCCCTTGGATCCTGGAACAATGGACCAAGAGCCTTCCAAGAGAAGGAGCAGGAGGGGTAAGGCTGTGTCTTCCCCCCAGACTCAGTGTGAGGATCAATCTCTTGAGGGAGATGATCTCAGTCCCTGTGAAGGAACGGTCTCAGATGAACTGGAACCCAATCAGGTTGAGTTCTTGGGAACAGGGGGCCCTTCCAGGGCAGATCTGAACCAGGAGTAGAAAACCTGCCCCTCTCTTGAACCCCTCAGACAGCAGGCTTCTGCTGAGGCTGCTGGCAGTGTCCGTGGATCTCACAAGATCTATTGGGATAGGGGATTCCTATACTCAGAGGGGAGAGACCGCAAGCCTGGCACCACCAGGAGGTTGGTCATACCTCTGAAGTTTAGGGGCTTTCTACTCACCCTAGCACATGATATCCCCTTATCAGGACACCTAGCCCAAAGTAAGACTTGGGACAGGCTTGTCCCTCACTTTCAATGGCCTCACATGTCAGAGGACACAAAGGAGTTTTGTCACTCCTGTACCACCTGTCGAGCCAGTGATACCAAAAAGGCCCCCCTCAATTTAATGGAGAAAAAACTGAAGTCATATACTGCATGACAAGCAAAGTTGGCCGTCCCCTCTCTGTTGACTTCCGGCTCACCCCCACAGATAGCGTGCTAATACCTACCAAAACAGTGCGCAATCTGGGAGTGATGATGGATAATAATCTCCAAGTGGATTCACAAATAAATAAAACAGTGGGTACCTGTCTCTCACTGATCAGAGCCCTTAGAAAGATTCTCCCACTACTACCAGCTTCTGCCAGAATACAGGTAGTGAGGAGCGCTATTTTGAGTAGGCTGGACTACTGCAACTCCTTGTGTCTTGGAGCTCCTAGCTCCTCGATAATGAAGCTACAGAGGATCCAGACAATTGCAGCAAAGTTGGTCCTAAATTGGCAGCGCAGATCCTCAGCATCTCAGGCTCTACGGGATCTTCACTGGTTACCGATTCAGCAGAGAATATTTTTTAAATCTCTGCATAGTTTTTAAGGCAGCAAATGGTCTGGGTCCTAGGCCTTTGCAGAGTAAGTTCACGTGGTATACGCCCACAAGAAACCTTCGCTCAGCCACAGCAAATCTGGTCAATGTCCCTAAATTTAAGAGGGTTAGAACAGGTGGGAGAGCTTTTAGCTCTGCAGCCTCGCGATTATGGAATGAACTTCCATCTGACATCAGGAGAAGCAGAGACATAATGCAATTCAGGAAGAAACTAAAGACCTGGTTATTCCCAAGGGAAAGGAACACTTAGGTGTAATCCCTGGATTCTCTAGTGCTCCTCCTGCTGTCCTTCCCTCCCCTTAGGTTTTTACTATCTATAACTCTCTTTTTTCTTTCAATACAGTATGACACATTACATCTATGTACACTTTCAGCGCCAGGATACCCGTTGGGTGATAGTGCGCTATATAAATACTGTATACAATACAATACATACCACTACCTGTGGTGGGGGTTCCCTTTGAGAGGGTTGGGATTGATATCTTTGGTCCCATGAACCCTCCTACTGTATCTGGGCACAGTTACATACTAGTGGTGGTGGACCATGCCACTAGGTATCCAGAGGCTATACCCCTTAGAACTACCACAGCTCCTGTGGTGGCCACACTAGTGTGGATGTTAAAGGTCTTATTGTATACATGTAGAAAAGTATGATCTGCTTTCATGGTTGCCCCTCACTTTTTGCTTGGTGTCATTAGGTTTTGGACCTAGTCTGACTGGGATCCTGCTAACCAGGACCCCAGTCACTGTTCTTTCTCCCTAAATTGACCAACTAAGTACCTCTTGCGCATCCACAATTGGCTACTGGTATACCCTTGTAAGTCCCTAGTATATGGTACTAAGGGTACTAAGATACCCAGGGCATAGGTACACCAGGAGTCTCCCTTGGGCTACTGCATGAATTGTGCCACCCCTGGGAGTCCACTTAAACTGGGACTACAAATCTGCCATTGCACACTGTGTGTGTTGGTGCTTGCACCTCTCACAACAGATAAACGTTTCCTTATATCTGAGGTCACTGCACTTAAAATCCATAAATCCCCCCTATGGCAGGATCTTCCGTCCGGAGGGCAGGGTGCTTGGTTATAAGTGTGAGGGTGGACCTGCATGAGCAAGATACCCCTACAAACCCCAGAGTCGATTCTCCAGGCTTTGTAAGTGAGGTCAGCCATTAAAATACATATAGTGGACAACAGTCATTGCGAGAGGTTTAACTATATAGTGGGTGCACCAAACCTAGTCATGTTTGGTATCACATATGTTGGAATCCTAACCCAATACAGATTCCAGTGTTTGAAGTAGGATCCCATGTACTGGGGGCTCCCTTGGGGTACCCCCCTGTACTCCCGTTTACAGCATTTCAGGTTCTGACAGTAAGCTAGTGCTGCTGCTGACTACAGACACAATTCTGCCCTCCTGCTGCTGAGCCAAGCTCAAGCTGGGAAAGGTAGAAGAGAAGGCATTAATTGCCTTTCCTGGTTTCGTGTTTTGTCCTATCAGTGTTCTTTGTGAATTTATTTGCCTCTGTCACTTTTTTTTTTGTTTACACTGAAATGGTTTCTTGTGTAACTGTGTGAGCACCATCATTTTTAGATTGTATTGACCCTTTTTTTTATTATGCTCCAAATAAAAGTTGTATATATTTTTTAATTCTGCTCGGGTATTAACATTTTCTTTTTCCAATTATCATTTATTTTTTTGTGATAGTTTTATGGATTTCATTTTTTAATTGGATTACTGTTTATATTTGCGATTTCATGTCTTGTACAATTATGTGCTTGAACCTTTGTTAATATTATAGTTTTCAATTTGTCCCAGGTTCGGGCAATATGGTGGCCCCAGTTTGATGCAACCAACCATTTGTCTAAGTCACCCACCACATTGTAACTGGGCACCATATTGTTTGGGATATGAAATCTTGACTCATGTGATGTGACTGCAGGTATCCTGCCACCATTATTATTGTTGCTGGACCATACTTGGAGGGCTCTAATATCCAGCTCTCTGAGGCTAATCTCATGGGTCATCTTCCTTTTCTCCATGGCCAGCCTCTTCTCTTCTGGAGCTTGTCCTTTACCCAATCTAACAAGGGCCTGCTGCTTCTCCAGTTTGGCAAGGGCCTGTTCCTTTTCTGTGTTTGCAAGCTCTAGACTCAGCTTTCTATCCTCCCTTTTGTCCATCAGCTCCTCTGGATACAGGGGTTTTGAAGAGACACTGCTGCCTGCTCTAGAGTGGACTGCCAGTCCTGGGAGCAAATTTCACCCCCCTCTCTGTAGGCTGCATGACAAGACCATCTGTCAGGTATGGCTCTGAACCTTCCTCAGACATAGATCCCTCTTCCTCACCCACTTCTCTTTCTGGATGGGCCTCTGGCCATGCCCTTAAGGCTTTCTGAAGCTCTGACTTCTTGGCACTTCCCTTATGGAACACCCTTCTCTCCTGGCAGATCCACTTGAGCTGGGACACTGTGTATGCCTCCAGGTTGGCTAGCTCAAATTCCATATTGCCAGGTAGGACCACAGACCTTGCAGAAAAAATGGGGCTTGGGCAAAAGGACATTGGAAAAAAAAAATATCAAAAGTTGTCAAAACAAGGAGAATTGAAAAAGGCCTGAATTTGTCCAAGTATAGAGTTGTAGTGAACAATGAGTTACTATATGGTAGTGCAGAAACACAAGTCCTATCCTCACAGCTTATAACCAATGTTAATAATGGAATTTCTGGTTGGCTGAAGTATGCACCCAGGCCAAGCAGGAACCACCACTCTAGTCAGCATAAGCTAGATACACACTAAAAGATAAGCCTGACTGCTCGGTGCCAAGGTTATTTAAATAGGCAATGTGTAAAGTATTTGTTCAACACACACACACACACGCACACACTTTAACACAATGAATACACCACAAAAAGACTTCAAACAGGTTTAGAAAAATGGATAATATTTGTCTAAGCAAAATCAGACCAAAATGAGAAATATCCAATCAGTAGAAGTCAAGATATGAATTTTTAAAGATTAAGTGCAAAAACAGTGCTTAGAAGTAATTAACGGTTAAATGGTTACTTGAGGTTGGGAGGGACCGTTACAAATCCAAAGTTCAAACTGACTGCGATGGACGGCAGGCCGGCTACAGGACCCATGCAGGGCCCACTGAGAAAGTACCTTGGATGGAGCAAAGCATCAACGCTGAGGGCACAATACATCAATCTTTTCCACTCAGTTGGGTTGTTGCAACGTCGCCGAGCTTCGCTGAGGTGAAGGCAATGTGTCGTTTTTGAGCCACACAGAGCGTCGTCGTCAGACCGCGCCGGCTATAGAACCGCTGTCATTGAACAGCCTCTGCATCAGTATGAAGTGGCAATGCGTCGACTTCAATCTCCACTAAGGTGACAATGCTTTGGTTCTGTAGCACAACAGCTGCAGAATCCACTTCTGAGGCCCAGAACTTGGAGAGGGCACCTCAGACAAGGGTAGGACTCACAGTACGAAGCGCCCAGCAGCACCAGCAGGATTGCAGAAGTCTTTTGTGTCCCTGCGACTTCAGAAAACATAAGACAAGTCAGCAAGCTCTTGGAGATCACTTGGAGGGAAGAAAGTGTCCAGCTCTCCTTCAGCAGAGTCAGTGAGCAGCAGGACAAGAAGCAGAAAAGCAGTCCTTCCAGAAAATCAGC
This sequence comes from Calotriton arnoldi, assembly GCA_963921515.1. Taxonomy (NCBI): domain Eukaryota; kingdom Metazoa; phylum Chordata; class Amphibia; order Caudata; family Salamandridae; genus Calotriton; species Calotriton arnoldi. Next base: position 1,437,734 of record CAWUFW010003217.1, read on the forward strand.
CCAGTTTAGTCCTTTAAGCAGCACAGCAGTCGTTCTGACAGAGGTTCAGTTCAAGATCCATAGGTGTCTGATTTTAGGGGATCAGAGACCCAGTACTTGTACCTAAAAGTTCCTTTGGTGTAGGGGGTGACTTCAAAAAAGCTCTCTGAAGTGCACAAGGATCCCTTTCAACCAGGTCCTGTCTGCCAGGCTATCTGTGGGGGGTAAATCAGTGTTTTGTGTGTATGCAGGACACAACTTATTGAAGTACAAGTATCAGCCCCTGTTGCTATCTAGAGGTAATGCACAAAGTATAGCTGTCACCCAACCCAGACGTGTATTGGAGACAGACTGTAAGGAACAAGGAGCACTACGTGAAGAGAAATGTCCACTTTCTATAAGTGGTATTTCTAAAACAGTAATGTCCAATTTAACCTCACCAGTAAGGAAGATTGATCATTACCATTCCAAAGATATGAAACATGAAAAAGCTATTCTATGTTATGAGGAATTCCAGCTTAAAAAGTGTATTAAGGAATCCCCAATGGAGATTTGTCACTACCAGGACATGAAAAACTTAAAAACTCATGTCCTACCTTTTACTTACATGGCACCCTGCCCTTAGGGTTACTTATGGTCTAAGTTTGGGGTGACATATGTAGTAAAAGGGGAGTTTAAGGCTTGGCAAGTGGTTTTAAATAGGTATGAACAGAATCAAGCAAAATTGCTTGAATTAACTGTGCACTACTGGGGTAAATTTTCACACTTTTAAAAAAATTCAACTGAATATAACACAATATTGAGCTGTGTTCATACAAAAAACAGTGTGGTCAAGAACAATATAACCATGTAAATTTTAATTGTTTCTCAGAACAAACCCATGTCCAAAGAATGAAATTAATCAAATTATATCATATGTTCTGGTACATTTTATACATGGTACTATAAACATAAGTACAAAGTACAGTCTTCTTGATACGAGTTCCACTAAATTGCACAATGCCCTATGCATTTTGGGACAGCTAAGTTTTTCCTAAATCCTCCATAACATATGTGTTAACATCGAATGTGACGGGAAGTGTAATGCGCTGTGTATAATAAAGAAATAGATATACCTGTGGTGATTGCTGCGATGCTTCACAAAACCTGCAACATGTACAAAGACAGACACATACATCACCGCCTAAGCATCCCAAACGAACATGTCAGTCGATGTTTTAAAGAACGCAGCTTACCAGAACTCGAAAAAGAACTGGGTGAAAAAACAACGGGTACGCAAGCTTCGGAAGACACTGACTTGCAGTCTTCAAAATATATACGAAACAGCAACCGGGCCTTTCTCGTACAGGTCACGTGATGATTAGCCCTCGTATACAACACTCTAAACGCCCATACAAAAGTGACGGCCATATTTAAGAGGTACAAGACGTACCATTAATGTATAAAACGATAAAACCGTGGAAAATACATGTTTAAAACGCCGAGTGCAACTAGAATATCAACTGAAAACCGATCCCATGTGGGGTCAGAAAATAATAATGAAAGCAACCACGTAGCTGGTTGTACTACGCTAATGTAGAATGTAAATGGTGCACCACAAAACCACTTTATGGAAAAACAACCAATATACGAAGCCTGTTGTGAAAATGGTGTGAGAACGCCGTACTCAATAAAAGACTGGTGTCATCTCCCGATTACAAAAAAATGCATAACAAAATGAGAGAAAATTCTGGTAACACTACACGCTTAGCAGTGGTCTCATACCTCGGGGGTGTCATTAAATTCTGTGATATAGATCAATCAACTTACATCCACTTTCAAAAAGCATGATCTGTTTAACAAGCACTGAGCAACATGTCACATGTACAGTATCATGATAAAAACCATTATCCACAGTTGAAAAATCGTCCTGGGACTTTGGTATGATCAGTTTGTCATAAATGTTCAGTTTGTCATAAATGTTTGATAGATACACAGAAACATGACATGTCACATATACAGTATAACCGGTATACTAAGTTCTCGTCTGCAAACTAATTGCAAAAACCGTAAAGGTGCATAGAGACAAATCAAGTGTATGAATGGGTGACCGTGCTCAATCCTATTCTGTGTGATGAAAAGAGAAAGTGAAGAAGATGCAACTAAACTGATTACTGCGTTGAAATCTTTATAAAAAACAACTTGGATCTAATTTATCGTTGAGACCAAATGGCATCATGGTATTGAATTTCTTGATCCAAAAGACTTCTTTTTGAGATAAGATTTTGCTTGGGTCTGAACCCTCTTTGGGTTGCACTTTTTCCAGAATTAAAAATCGTACTTGGGAGATATTGTGACATTGTTCCAACCAGTGGACTACCAGGTTGGAATTGGTGTTCTTGGTCCGGATCATACTTTTGTGTTCTCCAATTCTGATTTTAATTTTTCTGTTTTCCCTATGTAAAGAGATCCACAGGGGTATTTTATGCAATAGATCACATAGGTGGTGTTGCAATCTGATGTGTGTTTGAGGGTGATTTTTTCTCCAGTTCTGGGATGTGTGATGAAATTCTGCTGCATTACGTTGTTACAATGGATGCAGTTGTTGCATTTTTTCATGCCTGCGAAGTTAATGCTGCATCTGTTCTTTTTTGCTGCTAAGAGCTCCCTGAGGTTTTGACTTCTGGTGTAGGCAAATACTGGACGCTCCCGAAATGAATTGCCAAAATCGGGTTCATGTTGTAGAAGTTCCCATCTCGTTGATCACCTTTTTGATACTTCTGGATCTAGTTGAGAACTTGGACACCAAACCATGCGATTGGTGGCAGGTTTTTGTTTGGTGATCAATAATTCTTTACGGTCAATGTTTTCAAAGCGTTTTTCTGCTTTTAGAACAATTTCACGAGGGTACCCTCGTTGTAAAAATCTCTGTTTTATACGTATGATATCCTGATCACATTTCTCTCTGGTGGAGGCAATCCTTTTGATGCGCAACATTTGAGAGTAAGGCAGATTCTGAATCAAATGATCACATCATGTGGAATCTTTGAAGAGGTGTTCTTCTTTGAAGGCAGCCATAAAAGTATTCGCATACGTGGGAGCCCCCCCAAAGGGTGGTGTCATTAAATAAGGTAGCTGTTGGGCACGTTTGTTACATCACAGTAGCAATGATTGGTTATTTCTGTTTATGTTACAGTGGGCCCTGAAGAAGGGACGAAGGGTCCCGAAATGGAAAGGGCATTGTGCAATTGAGTGGAACTCATATCAAGAAGACTGTACTTTGTACTTATGTTTATTGTACAATGTATAAATTGTACCAGAACATATGACGTAATTTGATTAATTTCATTTTTTGGACATGGGTTTGTTCTAAGAAACAATGAAAATGTTCATGGTTATACTGTTCTTGACCACAGCTCAATATTGTGTTATATTCAGTTGAAATTGTTAAAAAAAAAAGTGTGAAAATTTACCCCAGTAGTGCACACAGTTAATTCAAGCAATTTTGCTGGATTCTGTTCATACCTATTTTCAATGTGGGACGGGCAGCCCACAACTACTGTACAGCACACACTATCAGTCAAGCTAGTGAACTTTCATTACACTATATCTTCACTTTGACTTTATCATTTGCGGTGTGCATCACTTGCATCATTCAGTTTTAGTTTCAAGTGGTTTTAAATGCCAAGTCGAAGTGGCAGTAAACTGCACACACAGGGATTGCAGTGGCAGGCCTGATACAGGTTTGAAATGCTACTTTTGTGGTTGGCACAACCAGTGCTGCAGCCTACTCATAGCATTTGAAGTACAGACCCTCGGTATATGGTATACCGCTTTACATGGGACTTACCAGTACAACAAATACGCCAATCAGGTATACACCAATGTCATCATGTTTTGGGGAGACGCAGATGCACTTTATCACTCATTAGCAGTGATGTGTTCGGAGTCCTAAGGACAATAAAAAGAGTACAGCAAAATGAAGGGGGAGGAAGGCAAAACGTTTAGGGCAACCCTTCAAAAAAGGCCATTTTCTCACAGGGATCTTTACTTGTGTTGGGTTCCCCAGGGAGGTAGTGTCAGACAAAAGCACTTACTACATGTCAGCGTACACAAAGTCCATGTGGGATGAGTGTGGTGTGACTTACAAGTTCACCATACGATATCACCCCAAACCAATAATCTAGTTGACAAATTCAACAAGACCTTGAAAAGCATAACGGGCCTGCCTGAGCCCATGAGGCCTAAGTAGGATGTCCTCTTGCCATGCCTTCTCTTTGCCAACAGGGAGGTGCCACAGAAAGAAGTTGGGTTCAATCTCTTTGAACTACTCTATGGATAACCTGTTAGGGGACCTCTTAGCCTTTTCAAGGAGGGGTGGGAGAAAGCCCCCAGGTGACCCCCAGGATGTGATCAGCTACATGATGGCCCTCTGCAACCTGATGAACTGCTTCTGAAAAAAGGCAAAAAATAACACCTGCATCAACGCCATGTGGTGCATCAGGTCCTGAAAAGGGCAGGCCTGACAAAGTGAGCAAGTGCCAGATTGGGCACTATTCTGGGGTGTACGTGGGATACCTGATAGGACTAGGGCACCATTGTTGCACCCTTAACTGTGCTGACTTCTAAGAAGCAGCCTAGATTGGAATCCGGACAGAGGCTTGTCAGAAAGCTTTTGACTCTCTCAAAGAAGCCATGAGCACAGCACCTGTGCTCAGGGCCTCGGACTTCTGAAAGGAATTCATTGTGCAGACAGATACTCCAGAGCATGGCTTAGGGGCAGTGTTAGCAGAGCTGAAAGAGGAAGGCCTAGACCAACCGGTAATCTTCATTAGCAGGAGGTTACTTCCACTGGAACAGAGGTGGAGTGCCACTGAAAGAGAAGATCTTAGTGTGGTCTGGGAACTGAAGAAGTTGCGCCCATACCTGTTTGGGACTCACTTCAGATAGAACACAGCCCCCCCTCCCCCAAAAGCTCATGCAGATGAGGGATGAAAATCTGAAATTGTTGAGGTGGTCCATCTCCCTACAGGGAATTAGACTTTACAGTGGAACATAGCCTAGAGACAGACCACACCAATGCTGATGGTTTCTCCAGATTCTTCCACTTCATCATCATCATAAGCTTTATTTCGACATCCAGCGTCATAAAAGCAATAAAAAAAGCATTTTATAAGAGAAATACAAGATACACTTATCATACAGCAACACGCTAAAAATGATATATACAAGCAGTCTGTCGAGGTTTACTGGTGCGCCCTCGATGTAAAATGCAGTTACCAGGATTAGCTGATTAAGAGTTAATATACATCCTATCAGTAAAAACATACAATTAATACAATAATAATAGGGGGGCAACATAACAATTCGCCTTGGATAGGGTCAGGTAACAAGTTTCCACCCCTGCAGATCTACTAATAATAGTGTCCCTACCTTCCTTGAGATGAGAACACATAGGATTAAAAATAGAGGGAAAAAAGTACATGTGCATAACATATGGTTTTGGAATTAAAAAGGATCAACCAAGGAGCCTTACAGTGATTGCGTGTCAGCGTGTTTCGGCAGCGTGCTGTACTATTCCGATCAGGAGTCTCTGTCTGGTGAGCCATGCATGACTTAGAAACTTTGCCACACAGCACGCAAAAAGCAGCCTGGAATCGGACCGAAGGATGCTCGGGGCAACCCGATAGTCCTGTGTGCCCAGTTGCCGGCACATGGCTTTAGCCAATTGGCCCTCGGGATGTTATAACCAGTGCAAGCAAACAAAACATAGGCAACACTTTCTAACGGGGCCCTGCAACAGGGGCAGGCCTTTGATGTTTGATTGCCGGAGTACCATTTCGCTGTGGTCTCACAGACTGGGAGTGTACCGAATCTGAAGTGGATATAAAGCGTCCTGTCCCGTGGGGCCTGAATAATATCTAAAATGGGCTCTAGGGATCTATTCTGCTTATGGAGATAAAATTCTGCTGTTAATTTACCTAGATTCGGTTTGCAGGTTTCTTGGCGATCCACCCATTCCCAGTCAAGGCGTTTTAACTCTTCTTTCGTGGGTGGTTCTGCCTGTCCCAATGCGATTGGAGCCCCAAAACTGACAGCATCTTCCTAACATTGCAGATCCAGCCTATTTTACAGCCAGTGTCTATTCGTATCACCTCAGAAAGGGCTTCAGCATAGGGGAGGAGCTCTGGGGTTTGCCTGATGCGAGCTGAAAAGAGAAGCGGGCGGATGCTTGCTATGTCGCCAATCATTCGCCTGCCCATGTCAAGAATTAGGGGGTGAGGGGGACATATTGGGGGCAGTGTTACCAGGTCCCTGAGAAACTTGTGCTCAGACCTGCAGAGATCATGAGCCTTGTCAAATACTGACAACTCTGCACAGTATAATGCTGTGCTAACCGCTTTGGCATCATAGACCTGGAGGCTGGGGCTACCGGTCTGCTGTGTGAGAGGCGCTGTTCCCTCCCAAGTGCTCCAGCTACTCGCTTATGCCCCATCAACATCTTCACTAGGTGCGGCTTCCATGACAGTTTGTCGGAGAGTCGAACACCAAGGTAGTCGAAGGTGCCCACCATTTCCAAAGGTATCCCGCCTAGTGAAGGGTTGCTTCTGTAGGACTTAGGGGTGTTGAAGGCCATGAATTTGGTTTTTAAGGTGTGAATAACCAACCCCCGGTCGTCGCAAAAAAGGTGGAACCTATTGAGTAGACGCTGCAACCCAGCTGGGGTCTTGGACATCAGCAAGGTGTCGTCGGCGAACAAGAGGGTCGGTACCTTGTCACCCCTCAGGGTTAATGCGTCTGCTGGATCTTCTTGCAGAAAGCTGACCACGCCGTTCATGTAGTGAGAGAATAGGGTGGGAGCCAAGACACAACCCTGTCGCACTCCCCTGTTAACTGGGATGCACTCTGTCAATTGTCCCTGCGCCCCCCATCTAACCTGGGCATAATTTCCTTCATGTAGCCGGACAAGCAGGTTGAGAATGAATGGGGGATGCCCATATCTTTAAGTGACAACCACAGTTTGCTCCTGGGGACCAGGTCAAAGGCAGGCTTTAAGTCGATAAATGCCAGGTAAAGACTGCCCTTGCCGATCACCACTACTTTCCAGTATATAAGTAACAAACGAAACACCTGGTCAATTGTTCCTGTCCTTGGCCTAAAGCCAGCCTGATACAGTGAAAGGATAGCAGCATCCTCTGTCCATAACTGAATCCTCTGCAGGAGGACTCTACCAAAGACCTCCTGAAGAGCATTGGTCAAGCTAATGGGCCTGTAGTTTGAGAGGCCATCTCTGGCACCTTTTTTATAAATCACAACCACCTCAGCGCCCTTCCAAGACCCGGGGACAGGAGCCCCACTGGCTATGGCATTTGTAAAAAAAAAAAAAGAAGAATATAACTAGCCCAGTTCGGGGTGTCTGCAAGAAATATATCACCTGGCAAGCCGTCTGGTCCTACTGCTTTGGAAGGAACTACTCTGCCTATAGCGGCCTCTATCTTGGCCAGGTCAAAGAGCTCGCCATCACCACAAGGTCCTGAGGAAGCGTCAAGCTCCTCATAGGGCATGGCCTCAGGTGTTGAGTAAAGGCTCCGAAAATGATCGTACCAATCCTGGCCTGCGATGTAATTGGGGGCGGGCATACACCGGACTTATTTCCCCAAGTAACTAGAGTCCAGAATGTCTTGCCATCCTTAGACGAGCTTGCTTCCTTGAGTTGCTGCCATCGTAGTTCCTCCCAATCTATCCTTGACTGACGCAAGGCAGCTCTGTAGGACTTCCAGGCAGCTTTAATCAAAGGGCAGTTCTGGTCTTTGATTGCTGCAGCTAGGAATAGTCGTTTGAGTCTGCATTCTTTAGTGTACCATGAGTGGGGCCCTTTTTCTGGCATGCTGGGGTTGATGCCCGAGTTGGGAGCTAGAAAGTATGCATTAAGTCTGTCAACGGTGCGAGAGTGAGCTGCGGGTACGTCGGCCATCCCGATTGGGCTAGAGGCAGCAGCCTGCAGCTCAAGTGCGCCTACAGCCAGGTCGTGTCGTATGCCTGCCATCTTAGATTCTTGGAGGGCTACCTTCCGCCATTTAAATAATCTTTTACAATTCGAAGGCATAATCTCTGGTGCTGGTCGGGGTGCTCGCTCGATGGGTGGGAGCTTCCCACAAAGGTTTCATAGTTAGACAGAGGGGATTGTGATCACTTTCTGTGGTGGTGCCCACACTCATGTCGATCAGGTCGCCCCAGAGCCGCACGTCAAGGAGGATATAGTCAATGCGAGATGGCCAGCTAGATCTATTGTACGTGTTCACGCCCTGCCTATCCGATGGCGTTCTGCCGTTGGCTGCCCTCAAACTAAATTCTACAGTGAGGGCATTAAGTTGGAGCGCAGACTGTGTCCATCTTTTAACTGGTGGAAGGATTAATGGGGGGACAGCCCATTTAGTGTCATTGTCCTCAATTCCTAATAGGTCATCCTTATCCAGCGGCTCAAAACTACAGTTAAAATCTCCTGCTACTGCTACCACTACTCTACGTGGGACGAGCAGATAGCTAAGCTCTCTTTCAGTGCTGCAATAATGGGTGAAGCTCTACCCCCTTTGGTCACCCTCGCGTAAACATTAAACAGATTGAGCGTGACTCACCCCTCCGGGCCCTCTAATGCTAATACCCAGAATATCAGGGTTGGAACTAGTGACACAGGTGGTCCGACAGCCCAGGGCTATGCTCACCCAAACAATCAGTCCCTCTGATGGGCGCCCTCTTCCTATGGTTGTTGCTGGTAAACAGAAACATACCAAGCCTGGTTTGTGTAGGGAGACCAGGCTCCAGGTCTCCTGGAAAATACAAATGTCAAAGCCCTCAATTAGATCATTCCAATGGGGGGGGGTTGACATTTTGCTGCTTAACCCGGCCACATTCCATGATATTATCCTCAGCTGTTGGTGATTTGCAAGACCGTGTACATCATTACAAGTGGGAATGTGGTGGCTGGGTAGGATGGGGATTTAAACATACTGGTAGATCTTCTCCCACTTCCTTGCCGGTGCTAGTGGAGGGGCGTCTTGATCCTACTTCCCCCCCCCAGGAGCTGTCTTCCTTTGGTTGGGGCGCGTGCTGCAAGGTCAGGGTGCTGGTAGGGCTAGTCGTGCAATTGGGGGGGGATGATGGGTAACCCAGGATGCCGCAGGACTTCGCTCTTAAGTCAATTGTTGGCCTCTAATGAGGAGCCAGCCGATAGACGGGTAAGTAAGTAGAGGGCAGGTTGCCTACCTGGGTCACAAATAGGAAATTGCTTAAACTGAATGGAGGAGGCTTCAAGGGGACAGGTTCAGAACTCTAAGGCAATGAGGTTATCCGCCAGGTCAGCTCTATTAAGGGTGAGCTCGAAGCAGTCAAGTGCCTGACCAGGAGAAGTACATCTCCGGGCCCTAATAATGTCTCGAATTATTGAGCGACAGCCCCTGACGTGGCGGATCCAGTGGGTCACTTTATTGGTCAGGGAATCTACACCCTCATAGCCTCTCTCTTTGTCAAATTTAGGGACATTAACCATGTATATTTTCAGGGAATTTATTGGGTGTGTGGTGGCTAAATGGATCGGCTGATGTTGGCTGTGGGAGGGCTGTTGTTGGCCCTGGGGCAAAAAAGTGGATCTAGCATTGTTATGAAGTTCCTGCGCAGCTGCTATGTTATAAGGAATATTTTGGGGGGTTGTTAGAATTATTGTTTCGGTTGGCAATAGATTTGAGTGGAGCATGGTTGAAGGCCAGGGTAGAAGAGGGGGGCTGAGTGGGGCCATGAGAGATAGTGTCCCCACCATAAGCGCCTGCTTCATGTGATGTGCAATGATTATGGAGCGGCTGGGGGTGAGTTCCTAATGAGTGGATGCTATCCTGCTGGTGAGGCGGGCCGTTCTGCAATAACGATTTGACAAGGGCGGTAAGGCCTTCAATCATAAATCTCAGGGACCCTATTTCTGCTCTTAGCATATCTATAAGTTGGAGGGTACCCTGGGATTCTAGGGCAAACGCTGGTGTAATCGCTGTGGGAGGCGCAGGAGGAGACGGGGGTAAGGGTTCCTTAGGATCATTGGACAGGTGCAGTAAAGGTGTGAACCTGTTTGAGCAGGGGATAGTGTGTTCTGGCTACAAGAGGTTACTGCTAGAGGTATTGTGGGGGCTGGTGGGGGGTAAGCAAGTCCTCACAGGAGCTAATGATGCCTCCTGATTTAGTGAGAGGGACACTTTGAGGGAAGTTTTCTGGAACATTGCTGGGATGGTAGATGGGCGGCTTGAGCCAGAGATATGGGGAGGGGATGGGTCTGGGGTAGTCGCAGCAACAGGTTCCTCCACAAGGATGCCCTCACACTCACTAATGAGGGTATCAATACGGTCGAGAACACAGTTGCTACCTGGATGTTTCAACGTCTTTCTGACCCTTTACCCCTTCCCGGCTAGATGACCACCACTACCACCGCCATTGCCCTCCATGGATTTCCTCTTCCCCATCCCGCCAGGCCTCAAACAAAACAGAAGTCAGCAAACACAGGTATCGAAGGCTCAAGACAAATTCAAAACGGCAACAACCCTAAAGTTACAACAAATGTCTTAGCAGGCAGGGAGGCAACGTTAGCGGGACAGTCTCAAATCACTTGCAGTCATTAAGGTCCAGATCAATTTCTGTGAGGGACAAACAAGTGGATGAGGAGAAAAAAAAGAAGCATTTGCAATGCAATTGGTCTCGCCTTTGGGGCTTTATAAGTATTTCAGCCATGCAGCATATTATGTGCAGCTAGCCGCCCGCCTTTGTTTTCTATTTATTTACTTTTATAGCATTTGTGGCACACCACGCTTGAACTTCACATGCTAAAAGCTAAAGCACGGCGTGCCACGACTGGCTAACAGTAAATATATAGAAAAGAAAGGTGGCCGTAGGACCATGTCTGATTTACATATGGTTGGTCTCTGTATGGAGTGGCCTAGTGGGCAAAATTGGTGGACTGGAATGTGGCTTAGAGTAATTACCAGTAGCTGAGAGTAATAGAAGGATCCCACCTATCACTTTTTTGCTCAGTTCACATTAACCAGTGTATATGCGTGTGTTTTGCATATTGTTCATTTCGTTGTAAGGCTGTCAAGCAGAGAAAAGAATTGATCTTTCTTTTGTCACCCATGAGGCTGAACATATCCAAATGCTAAGCACACACTGCTGAGGTCAGGCCATCTCTTTCAAAGATTGTCGACAGCCTGCTTTCTTCTAGAATCCAATAACACAGTCTTCAGGGTGTCTGTCTTTATCTAGTTATCACTCTGAAAAGGGAGCTATAGATCTTGTCGTAAATCACCTCAAGGAACGACAGAACATGGGATGTATTCAGCACGCTTCTGCAAGCTAGTGGCATGTGGAAAAGGAAACCCTGGTTAATTATCCATTTCTTAAGTTATATATTTTAAGCAGCAGTATTAATACGCAAGCAAACCTCAGTGTGCACTTATGGTGCTGGCTGATTGCATATGTGCCTCTTCTAAACGTAGACAGACGGACACACTCACCTAATACTTTAGAGCAAAAACAGAATAGATTACGAGTCCTGTCTAGAAGAGCATATTTTGCAGAACAAAGTGAAAGCGGGAGAAGGGGAAAACATATTCTCTGAATAAAATTGCATATGTATTGTCAATTGCCCAAGACTAAAAGTACATTAAAAAACTTGGATAGACATCATGCCATTATTAAACCTTTGGCCAATTAAATCAACAACCTTTCAACCTTGTACAAACAAATAAAGGGCAGCGTTCTGTGGTATACTCACTCGGTACGCAGAAGATTAGATACCTAATTTCCACACGAATGAACCAATAGCAACAGGGTTGGGATTAGAAATCGGCCCGGTCACGCAAAAAAAGTGGCCCACATTTGCATATTGCCTTTCCTCAAAACACTGCTTCAGTAAAGTTTTATAAACACCTGAAAAAAAGTGAAGCCACTTCTGCTCAGGCCCCCTTCCCCCGCTCAGTATGCACATATTAATTGGCTGGCCCAGTGAGAGAAAGGGAGTGAAACCTCTGCCCGTTGATCAACGGGAGGTAATGGACGCCCATCTGCCTCCAGAAAGGCCACTCAGGACCCCACTGGGCCGCTGGTGACATCTGAACACACCAGACAGCCCAAATCGGCTCCCCAGGCTGCCAAAAAAGCAGTCCACAGCTGGAACTTCGATACCGGCCCCTCGGCCATTGCCCGAGTGCCCGCCTTACCAATCCGACCCCGAATAGCAACCACCACTTAAAAGTACATCGTACATTCCATTCGTCCCTAATCCAACAATGTCACACCGTGTCAAGATGACTACAATCAACAAGAATTGCCAGAATCTAGATTTCTGAGATCACTGCGAGGCCAGCATGGGGTGAATGCAATACTTACTGCACAGAGTTCCTGTTGGCAACAACTCTTTCTGGTGTTGTGGGCAGCTGGAGGGGAGGTGGGCAGGTCTGAGGCAGGCTCAGCGGCTGATCACCGTGGCTTTTGTAGCTGAAGAGCTGATCCCGGGAGAGGCTGAGCCCAGCTGATGACGAAGGGCAGTCTCCTTAATCCGGCAGCGGGGGAGGAGGGGAGGGAGGTGCGTTAACTAGGCACTTGAGAGACTGGCATTGGAAAGAATAATGCAAAAATGACGACTTTAACCGGCACAATACCAATATTAATTAGGCTGTATCTGTCATGACTACACTGCGCAGAACCAAGCAAGACTCGGCAAAGAGTGTGGGGCGCAGGCCTTGAATGCTGCACACATCCCTGGGGGTGCTGCCTCTGAAGTGCAGTATGCGGCATAAGCTGCAGAGCCTGCACCCTATCAGTCAAACCCAAAAAGCAGCAGCGTATCTGCAATGCTCCCTGGTGTGCAAAGAGTGCAGTATGTGGTGTCCACTTGGGAGTGCAGTGCCTGTGGGGAGATGTCTCGGTTGCCTGCATCAGCAGCCTGTGATGCTCATGGAAATTTCTTTTGCTGGGTGACAACAAAAGGAGAGGCATTGGCTCAGGTTTCGAGGCACGTGCCTCTGGACCACCAGTACTTTCCATCAGCAAGCAGTTTGCATGTGTAGCTTGGAAATCTTCTGGTGCAGTCACCATTTGCAATCCCGCTACTTATTTTATTATTGTCTCAGGATGTTATCTCCTTAATCCGGCAGCGTGGGAGGGGGCTGCGTTAACTAACTTCAGCCTGTTCTAAGTGGTGGGAGGTAGGGTACGGACGGAGCGTTTGTGCTGAAGCATGTAATGTGTTCTACCTACAAATGTGGGCGCCATGCTTAAGCAAAGCGTGGCGCCCAGGATAAACACAAGAAGAGGACACCAGTCCCGGTGGAGGCCTCCCTCCCACCAGAGGCAGCCGAGGGAAGCGCTCCAGAGCCATGCAGCCACCTGCGCTGTGAGAGCAGGTGTAAGCTCCGGGGGCCGGGATACCTGAGCAGGGCAGGCAAGGGGGCAGGAGCCCACCAGTGCAGAACATGGCAACCTCGTAGGGGCCAGGTGAGCTGGCGGGGCGTGCACTGCAGTGCTGGAGGGGCTGGGTGAGTGCACCTGGAGGCACGGGAGCATGCCATCGCGGCGCTGCGGGAGGCACTGCAATCTGTTGCAGAGCAGGGAGGGTTGTGACCGGCGGTCACCAAAAGCACGTCCATGGCCCACGAGCTGGGAGACAACGGACAGCGGGAGAGGGGTGGGAACAAAAGGAACGCGGACAACGGGAGGGGGAGGGAACAGGAAAGTAAACAGAGCAGCGCTAGCGTGCTGGCTCAAGCTTGACCTAAAACAAGACTTCCGGAGCAACCGAGGGTTCTTTTCCGGTGCACGCCAGGGATGTCACTTCCGGTACACCTCGGCTTCGTCGGGCCTGCCTGTAAATGATTCTGCACTACTTTAAAACAAGCATTTGCAATGCAATACGACTCACATTTACGCGAGACCTATTGCATTGGAAATGGGAGTGCGGGCGTCCAAGAAGGCACGAACGGGAGTGGGGAGTTGAAGGGGGTGCAAGAAGTCACAGACTGCGGGAGGGGGGGGGGGGAAGAGACATAGGGCAGAAAATAGTGTTGGAGTAATGGGGCCAATAGCCAGGGAAGGATACAAATGACAACATGGCCATCAGGAGGAGGGACTAGCAAGCCTAAAACCAATCAGTAGGCTGCATTTAGGATGTAAGCCAATCAAACAGATGGGCGGAGAGTGGGCGGAGCTTCCAGAAAGCGTCCACACGTATACTGCATGCCTCGCAAAGCGAGCAGCGCATGCGTTGCAACGCTAGGCGAGACCTAAAAAAGGGGAAATGAGAACTGTGCCTTAGGAACAAGTGTCAGCCTGCAGCACGGTCCGGGGGCCAGATGAAAATGGGATGGCCCTGCCCTGCCTCTTCCTGGCAATGATGGGCAAGGACGGGCCCGCCCTTGACCAGGGCACGGCCCGTGCGCATCCAGCACAGCGGGAAGCCCCAGGAAGCCTTATGCGCCTCCGGGAGTGAAGAGGAACGTCAATGGTGCAGGGGGAGCCTGGGAATTGAAGTCCCTGCCCCTGCTCTACCCCCGGTGAGCAGCAGCGCGTCCCATGCAGCAGGAAGCCTCAGGGAGCCTTATGCGCCTCCGGGCGCGAAGAGGATCATTAACAGTGCATGGGGAGCCTGGGAATTGAAGTCCCTGCCTCGGCTCTACCCCCGGTGAGCAGCAGCGCAGCGGGAAGCCCCAGGGAGCCTTATGCGCCTCCAGGCGCGAAGAGGAACGTCAACGGTGCAGGGGGAACCTGGGAATTGAAGTCCCTGCCTCGGCTCTACCCCCAGTGAGCTGAGGAAGAGACTTCTTCGAGACAGTGATTCTTCCACTTCAGTGAAGAGAGCTCCCAAGGGGTTGGGTAGCTATCCTCACTTTCAGCTGGGGAGGACACATGTTAGACCGGACAGCCTTAGTGTGGTCTTCCCCCAACTTTTTGCCTGCTTCCCTCTACTTTTCTGACCTCGCTTTTGCTGGCTTTAGGGCTCTGCACACTTTACCACTGCTAACCAGTGCTAAAGTGCTTGTGCTCTCACCTCTAAATATGGTATTATTGGTTTATCCCCAATTGGCATATTTAATTTACTTATAAGTCCCTAGTAAAGTGCACTACATGTGCCCAGGGCCTGTAAACCAAATGCTACTAGTGGGCTTGCAGCACTGATTGTGCCATCCACATAAGCTTCCCCTTAGCCATGTCTCAGGCCTGCCACTGTAGAGCCTGTGTGTGTAGTTTCATGCTGCCATGTCAGCGTTTTTAAAAGGCAGGACATGTACTTTTAAACTTTAAATATCTTGATAGTGAAAAACTCCAAATTTCAGTTTTCACTACTGCAAGGCCTATCGCTCCCATAGGATAACATTGGAACTGCCTTATTACATCTTTTAAGTTTAACTCCCAATTGTGAAGGGATAGACTTTTCAAGTTTAGTGTCACTGAAATCACAATTTAAAATCGCAACTTACAGTGAAGTTGAATTTTAAATTCCAGTTTAGCAAATGCCACTTTTAGAAAGTGGTCATTTACTTACTTTAGCCATTTGATAAATTCTGCTGGTCTCTGGAATACACATCTGGGGTGGGCAACAGCTGGCATCCTTCATTACCTCTAGACATTCACACACAAGGGAAGGATAGGTGTGCCTGAGTAGTCATCTGCATGCAGATGAACTATCCCGAGCAGAATGGGAGGGAGAGAGGGTCTGACACTTTCACCTCAAAGGGCTGTGTCCTATCCCCACACAAAGGATTAATTACCCACCTGTAATGCATCTGGAGCCAGGGCAGGAATGGAGGACCTCTGAACCTCAAAGCTTTCCTAGAAGTCTGCCACACTTCAAAGGTACCACTGGGTGAAGGTACTAGACTCTGGCACTACTTAATCCGTGCACTCCTGGACCTGTGACTGCTCAGCCAGGAAGAAGAACTGCTGTACTGCTGAAAGGACTGCGACTCTGCTAGACTGCCACTTTGCTGGACTCTGCCTTGCTATGTCCTTGCCTTGTTGAGCTGCCCTGCTGCCCGCTAGTGCCCTGTCTGGGTGAGAAGGACTGAACTTGCGTCCCTTGAATCCAGAGTGACTCCAAGGGCTTGCTGACTTGCCTTCTGTTGACTAAACATCAGGGACACAAAAAACTGAGAACCCTCCTGCTCCAACACTGGATTCAACTGCTTTTGAGTCTGTCCTACCAAGTGGTGCCACCCCAGTCCGGGGCCCTTGGAAATGAACCTAGTGATTTGCTCCAGTGGAACTGAAGAATCCTTTGATGCAAGGGCAAAATTGATGCTGTTGCGGGAACCGGACCACCGCATCGCACTTGGATCCACCACTTCAGAACCGACGCATCGCTGCCACTGCATGGAGAAGACAGACATCGCCTCTACAGCGTGGAGAAACCCGAAGCATCACATTCAGAACTGTCGAACTTCGGAACAGATGTTTCGTTCACAGTCCCGATGCATCACCGCAGTTGTTTGGAGAAATTCAGCACAACACCTCAACTTTGTGGGAATCACCAACTCATCTCGCTGTTGTGACCAGGATCAAGGTACTTTTGCTCTGGGGCCTGCATGGGTCCTGTATCTGGCCCGCGCTCCATCAAGGTCAGCCGGAATGCTCGGCTTTCTCCCGGTCCAGCGTGACCAATTAACTCTTTAGGCGCTACTAGCTTCCAAGTGCTAAATTTAGCAATTAATCTGTACAATTCATATCTTGACTTCTACTGGATGAATTTGTTGCTTTGGTCTTGTTTTGTTTACAAAATCATATGTTTTTCCCACCTGATGAGGAGTCTTTTCGTGGTGTTTTCACTGTGCTGTTGTATGAAGTGTTCTACATGCCACTGGAGTCAAGCTATCCTGGCTGATGAGGGCTGAAAGCCCGAAACCGGTCCTAGGATGCTTGTTTCCAGTCCAGGGAGGACCTGGCCTGGCAGTTCGGGCTGGACTGTTCCCATTGGGCGCAGGGTCAAGACTGATTTGCATATGGCTGGGTCCAAACTGGAATGGCATGGTGAGCAAAAAAAGATGGATTTAGGCCCAGATCTCTGTACTGGGGTGAATGTACGACATTGTTCTGCATTCTGTCCATCAATTGTTGTTGTTGCATGAAGTGTGGCACAAATATTTACACATGGTCTCTGAAGTTAAGCCTGAATGCTCTGTACCTAGCTACCAGAGGGTGAGCACAGGATAATTTAGGCTGAGTTATGACCTACTCTGACTAGGATTGCGATTCCTGCTTGGACAGAGTGCATACTTCTGCCAACCACAAACCCCAATTTTTAACAGCCTGTAAGTTAGACCGGACAGCTTTTGTGCCGAGCTATCGGAGAGTTAAGCACAGGTTAATTTAGTGACTTTTTATGGTTCAGCCAGACAAGGATTGTGGTTGTTGCCTGAGTGGGGGGTTTTAGTGCCTCAACCAATAACCCAATTTCTTACAAATATGAACTATGGCCTTCTGTGCTTTACAACTTCCCCATACCTACTTTATTGTTTGTGTCAACCGTGCATATCTCCTTGTGTTTTCTTTAACCTCCCCTCTCTTTCAACAACTGACTTTCTCCTATCTGCAGCTTTCTTTCCTCCATTTTTTGTTACTTTGGCAGCAATCTCTCTCACCCTTCTTTTACATACCTTACGGTAAGGCAAGAGAATAATGTTGGTAACATGAACAGGAAGGAATGCAGTCTTATAACATGTAGGTTGAGAGGATGCTTTATTGGACCCCAATAAGATAGTGTACGCAGCTCACCCCATGTCTAACTCTTACAATGCTGACCCCAAGGAACCCCCTCGCCCCCCAAATCATACAAAGTTGTATTATCTCATGAAAGAGCAACATGGCAGGATAACAATATCACGTCCTTTTCATTCCCCTCCTTTCCTCATTTTTTTTTATCTTTTCTTAGCCATTTCCCTTAAAAATATATCTTGTAGTGTTGACTACTTAATTTTTAAAATGTCAAAGAATCCTCTCTCAGTGACGCTCGACAGCTATATCTTCACTGTAGTTTAGTCAGGTATTGTGGTTTTTTTTTTTTTTTAACTTGCTCCAAATATTGTTGTTGGTACTGATAGTCTATATATGTGTTTTTTATGTTTTTTACTAATGAAGTACTCCAGGCCTAAGTTGCTGCTTTGGAGGGAACAGATGATCTAAGAGAGAGAGGCAGAGGGGATCTTTGGTAAGTGATAAATCATTTTTGTTTCTCAGTGATAACTGCTGCTTTTGTTAAAAGTATCTCTTTGTCTCCCTTGCTTCCAAGCACAGATATCAATACTTTATCCAGCCTTCTATATTTCTGTATCCGCGTATCTACCAATAAAAATAAAATCGGTAGAAAAGCTGATGCATTGCCCAGTGCCCCCTCATACAGACTACCTCCACCAATCTGTTCCAGCCAGCCCACAAAGCACAGTCCCATCACGGCATGTGCCACATTTTCTGCAGTTTATGTCTAAGTGTCTACTTTTAATAGCACTGTTCCTGTTACTTTTCCAACCTCTACCTTCCATTAACCATGCAACTAAGCCTACTAAATGAATGATAACCACACTTGTCCATAGCCAAACCTAAAACCAGGTCCAAGCCCTAATGTTGAAGTTAGAACATACCTTGCACAAACACATAGTGGCTCCTTAGCCCAGGAATAAAATATTTGCTGTATATTTGATGATGAATTTGGTTTGAGGCTGTAGTCTAGGACTCAGTGTAGACTCTAGGTGGAACTTACAAGGGAGTAGGACCATTGAAATTTAGGACATTTTATTATTTATCTAAAAAATACATGCTGCCCTGCCACAATGGCACCATTAATGTTGCACAATATATAAATATAGTCAGATAACTTGTGCTGCATCAAGTTAACATGCCATATTTTTCAATGGCAACATATATTTATATTTTACAGCTTAGTCATTTTTTAATGCACATTGTGTGTGGTGAAAGTGATTGCACTCCATGAATTTTAACTTTTTATCCTTTTTAGAAAAAAACTAATTGATTATGGCGGTGGTCATGGATTAATACATACCATGTACTGCATTATGTGAATGATGTATGAGAAAAAGGCCATGTGCTAAAGAATCACAAAGATTTTGCAGTGGCCCTAGGTGGACTAGCAATTTTACTTTCTGGCTATATAAGCAAGTGTTTGCGTTAAGAACTCATTCATGATCTTCTTTTCAGTTCAGGTAGAGTAGAGGAGAAAGGAACAGAGGGAAAGATACAGGCAGATAAAATGACAGTGAAAGGAGAGAGGTTTTGACGGGGAGACGGCACAGAAGAGGGACGCTGGTGGACAGAACGGAGCAGAGCAGGAGACATGCAAGGAGAAAGGCAAAGCAAGCAGAAAGAAAGAAATATAGCAGACAAACACCACCTTCTCAATACTATAAATCAAAAGCAGCAATGGGGGTAAAAGCCTGTCAACAGCTGGTACATGTTGGTTCAAAGGAACCTTACTTTGCTGCTTTGGAGTCAGTTACTAATGACTATCTGGCTTCATACACACTTCCTTGTGCTAAACACCTTCAGAAAATTCCATTCAAAATGTTTTAAGGATTGCACATACAGAGGAAAAAACATCACGCTTTTCATTTTATTTTTAGATCCCAAGTAGGCTTTCACTTCTGCATTCCGCAAAATGCAATGTTACACTCAGACAATATGGATTAAAGATGATACACCGTAATCACTGCTAAGTCTCTAAATATTCCTTCACTGTTTCACAATTTTGCTCAGAGGAAAATGTACTTTTGCTGTTTGAAGACTCAATGTTTCTGTGACAGATCAGCGACAAATCTTTGGTCAAAGGGAATTTTTTAAAAATATGTAAGTATAAGAAAAGAGATACTGTCATCTAAACGAGTGTGCCCACTCTAAGCAGAGGCCTGCAAGTCCCTGCATGCCAATACGTTGCGTGCGCTTGACAACTATTTAATTTTGTGTCCGCGTTTCAGGCGTTGTCTGACTTTTCTGTAAAGTTTTTGATTGGTTCCGTAATGTGTGACACCCTTAACCAGTCCTGGGAATTAGAGCCAAATTCACTTTGCATATTTGAACTTTTGAGCCCATCCATACAATGTTAAAAGTACATCTACAAGCCCCAGAATGCAACATGCTGTGGGCTGAAAAGCGAGGGCTTCCAGGTAATGTTACTTAGGCCAACATGCTACTGGATTGTATGATTGCCTCAGATTACATATAAATATATAGATTTTTTTCCTTTTCATCTAACAGAAACCATACCATTTTTAAACTTAAAGTCCATCGAACCATATAACCAAATCCCATCCTCCTTTGCTCCTTCAGGCTGAGGTGGCCAACTCAAGGGGCTATAGGTAGAATGACTCCAAGTCCCACAATGCATTGCATAATCAGCGTTGCCACTGAAAGCAGTGAAGTGAGTGCAGCCGAGACTTCAAACTGACCCCGGTTGAAGTCCACTGAGGCTCAGATAAACATCTAGTGCATCAACTGCATTTTGAAATATGGTGCATTTTGGTACTTGCACTTTTGCATTTCCTTTCTTAAGTCAGGGTTAACCAAAGTATCAGAACAATAATTAACAGGAGAAAGGGAGCTAGTCGCGCCTTGCGTGGGGCCAGTTAAAACCTCTTTTGCAGATATGTTCCACTTCCCGATTCGTCTTGTAACCCTTACAGACCGGGTTTTCACTTTGCATTCTGGTATTTGTAGTTGTGTTTTTATTCCATTTAAAATTGAGGCCTGCAGTTACCAGATGTCAAAGAAAAATCCTGGCCTGGATGATATCCTCAGGCATGGACCAGCATACCTGACAACCTTATAACATTTTCCACAGTGTGATCCTTCAGCCGAATCATGGGAGTGGACATAATGCGCGGGGATGCGTTGTGTCATGCATATGCTTATTCTGAAAATTACCAACTAGTTTATTAATTGCTGCATGTGGATTACACGATAAAATTATTGTAAACATTTACGGACTTTATATACATTAGCAGCTTTGAAGTGTTTCCTTTGCTAGCCAATACCGGTCTGGTAATAAACTGACAGTTCTGTTCTCGGACCAACCCCAGCCTAGGCTTTCAGATTAGAGTTACTGCTTTTCTATATTGGGAAAAAACAGAAGACCATAAGTTTTATGGACTCATTGCCAAGCTTTAATACATTTTTGCCATGAGATCTACCTAAAAGAAAACAGACATTATCAGCAATTCTTTGTAGAAAATGAACATGCCCAGATGTTAGTCTGAGGAATGTTCCCTATTATATGACTTAGATGCTAACATGGCTTTATGAAGTTGTTGGAGGGTGAAATTTTGTGGTCTCGGGGCACTAGAACAGGGCAGCTTAATTTGAGGGGGTGCCTCTACATAATATGAGAAAAGACACGTGTAAACGAAAGGAATTGAATCAGGTTGGTTTTGCACTTTATTACAATGAAACCACTTCAAACATGAAGTGTAAAGGAACACTTTAAAATGCAATAATGAAATGCTGCGTCTTACCAAAGACAAAATGGAACACAATGCATGCTAAAATGACAGGAGTATAGAGTGGAATACTTCAATGCAATAATGAAAGAAGAACAGTATTCTGTAAAATATGACAAGGCATAGAGCAAAAATCACATCATATAGAGAAGCCTTTGTGCATATCATTGCATGGAAAGAAACAATGAACATTATTTATATATGGAGAGAATGAATACTGGAAAGTGTTATGAGAAATATATCTTTGATAAATGCAGTGAGAAAATCACACATTTACATTACACATGGATAAAAAGGCATTATCTGACAAATGAAACATGTGACAAGAAAGAAGCTACGTAGAAATATATTTGCAACGATCGATCGGGGAGAACCCACATGTGACTCACGAACACAGTGTAGGGTTGTCCAACAAGTGGACTGTGGGCAGGCGTTTTATAGTGGTTTAATGCGGAACAGTTAGACCGCAAGTTCATCTTTTGACATTTTGCGTACGTCAATCCGACCATTATTTGGACATGTTTATCGGAATCGTTTAGTATAATTTCTCAGAATTCTTATAAAAAGCAGAACAGACCTAAAGGTTAGAGGTGACATTGGCACGCCATGATGCTGTCGTAAGTTTCGATAAGGCTAGCTAGCGAGAATAATTATAATAAATTGAGAAATTGCAAGATGTGCAAGTAGCTCTTGCCCCAATGTTTTCCTCTTACGTTGCTAAGTTCCATGTTCTCGTGGTCTTGTGGGTAAGCGCAGGCTGAGAACATCCAAGGAGGGGGTTTTGGGCTGTTGTCGAGTAAGAAAGACAGAAGCTGCAGCTTCGTGTGTGTCGCAGAAGAAATATGTGAAATGCTGTTTACGAGGCTCTGGGCCTTTGAAGCTAAAGGAATCAGTGAGACAGTTTGGGCAACTTAACAGACCCCTGTGCACTGGCAGGTGGGGCCTACTGTGTTCTATAGAGTAAAACGGGACCCTGCTTCATTTCCCTCCTCTTGTTCATTTTTGAGCAAATTTCTTACGGCATATTTTGCTGGTACTTCATCCCGCTCAATCATCCAGGGGGTGTCATTGACATAGGGGCACTTGTAATCCCTATTGACTTGTGCTCTCAACTCGACATATTCCCCCATCTGATCTGTCAACCAAAGTATTGTAAGGAGTTAGGGTCTGGTCTTTCCCTATTAAGTTTCTACCTGGGGGAAGCGGGGGAGCAGTGGGTACTGGGTGACCTGTGTCTACTGGAGTCTGCAATAGGGGTGAACTTGTGGTGGGGACTTCGATAATTTCTAATTGTGTTAGCCCGTCCACATCCCCTGGTGCATGGTCCTCATGTATAGCCTCACTATAAATCCCTGTATTTGCATACTTCATGGAAGCTCCTGTATTTGCATAGTTCATTCCTGCCATTTTAGTGCTAAATCTTTTTACACAGTGGGACACTATCTGTATGACGCAACACAGTAACAACAACACTCCCACTATGGGAATTATCAATTTGAGGATGGCTGTCAGCCATGAAGGCATCCAGCCAAGATCGAACCAGTCCGGGAAGATGTCTGCCGGAGCACCTCCCTCTTCCGCCATCTGTATTCCTAAGTTTGTCAACTCCTCAATGGCCTTTGTGATAGACCCATTCAACGCATCGTTTGCTGGCACAAACGTGCAGCAGCTTTTGCCGATCCGGTGGCATACTCCACCATCAATTGCTGTCAGCATGTCTAGAACATAGCGGTGCTCTAGAACCATAAGTCTCAAGGGGCGTAGTTCTGCCTGGATAGCATTCAGTCAGTCCTTTGTGCTGTTAATAGCTTTCATGACTTCATAGCGGGTGACCTTGATCCATCGTGCATTTGCTTTTGTTTGAAACAGTGGGACCGTGCCTCCAAAGAAGACCTGGGCATCGTTAAAGAGGCGGAATTCCTGAGGAATTTCATCAAAGGCATCATTGGCAAAATACTCGGCTGTTCGCCGGTGACGATGGAGGAAGGTGACGTCGCCAGTCATAGGATGAGAAAGAACATGAGAGATATTGGTTGCCGGGACAACCATGTGCACTTCATGTAGGGTTACCAAGGTGCAAAGGCCATTCCATTGAGGAGGCAGTTGGAGGTAGAGGCGTTCTTCGCAGGCCCAGTAGTAGTCCATTAAGCTGGATCTTCCGAATTGCATATCATAATTAACAAGCATTGGCATAGCCAATAGGTCTCGCCTTTGGGACCTTAAAAGTTTTTCTCCAAGCATTACATTATCCTGGGTTCTACAACATCTACGGTTCTTTAACGTGGAAGCTTTAACAGTAATCGGCATATGCGCTGCCTAGGCGAGACCTAACAATGTCTAAAAACGTTCCTGCACTCTAAAACTGCTGCTTGTGCGCCCCTCTCAACCAAATTGCTTGTCACGCAGTCGGTCTTCAATGGAGGTATATATATGGAAGACAGACAACCGCCTCAGTAAAACCGATACATTAGCTATACAGGACCTTTTTAAACAAAATTCACATCAACGTAAATATTTGTTATTATGGTGTGTGGGCGTTTTGTAGCTTTCTTTTACCCTCTTTTTCTGAAAGACAACATACAGAATTCTTACTTCTCGTGTACATTTGGGTTTTATTTCTTTTTTAACTTGGGGATGGCATTTATATAGATTCATGCATTTGGAATTGCGCCTGCTTGATAATTTAATGAGCGCTGAAAGTGGGTTGACTGGCATTGGACAGGGACTTCGCATAACTGGCAGAATAAAATGCGGATTGTCGGTGCATGCTCACTACTGTGTTCAAGATGCAAGCGATCTGAAGGTGTGCTTCTTGGCTGAATGGAAACTTTTTTATCAGCTAATCCGAAGAAAATCTACACAGGTTGATGACTGGCACATTTCCATTTCTTACTGTCATAACTCCCATTTGTACGGAAATGGAGTGGCTTGATAGTGGAGTGTTGGAAAAAGTAACATGGGGATGAAAACAGCACGTGAAAACGCAAGTGGGGGCGAATTTGAGGGCACGCAAAACGGGTTGTAAAAGATGCCGGACAGGAAGAAAAGTGCAACATGCTGTGAGCCTGCAGAGTAAAAAATACTTGTTTTACTTGAACTCTCAGCAAGAAGCTGCAGATTAATGCCAAAAAGAGTAAAACCATGCATGGAAGAGTTCCAATATGCTCAGCTGAATACACACAATCCAAAGAAAAATGTAGTCTATATTACATATAAGGTGGCTAGATTAGCTCCCATTTCATATATTTATATGCACACACGCAGACACGCACTCCCCCCCCCCCATTCAATCACTGAAACAGCCCAGGAGCGCTGCACCAGCTGGATGTGCAAAATTCAGTGAGAAGCTCTGATCGGAAGTTATGGCCTCTGTTGTAGAGGAAACTGAACGCTACCCTTTGAAGTAGATGGAGTTACCTTTAGAAATTGAAGCGAAATACAACTTTGCAGTTGAAGCCCCAAAAAAGATTTATTAGCAGAACAGCCATAGACTACTATATTCCCCATGACAGAAGGAAACGCGATCGTTCTCTGACTCATTCCACGGCTGGGAATCGACAACCTTGCGTTTGATTGCTGGCACTGCTCACACCCTGCAGAGGTCACAAGCTGCAGCAGCTGATCAGGGATTGCGCTAGAAGCGTTGTTTCTGCCCTCATCACTGCGAGATTGGTAGATGACAGAGCAGGCGATAAAATGGCATTGGGCCGAATGAGAGGGAGCTCTTCATGCCAAATGAGGATCCTTCCCCCATACGCTTTATAGGGCCAGGATTGAAACTGAAGGAATACTCTTTGAGTCGTTCCGAGCATACAGTGGTGTGTGGTGGGGGTTCTGCAGTGAGCAAGCAATGTGTTTCTGGCCCCGCTGGGACCCCAGGAGAATCACACGGCTCACTGCTACCATATGTGCAGAGGGCACGCCATGAGCGAGGGGCGACACGCCAGTGTTTTAACCATCTGAGCATCCCTATCTGTCTGTGCCTCCCCGACATAAGAGGGAAGCTCGGAAATACCGCTGCTACCCATATGTTTGCGGATCACAAACATGCTTTGCCTCGAGAATTGTACTTTTGTAATAGAAACAAGCGTAATTAGAAAGCAAGGCGAGCTACCTCTTCTTGTGCTCGGCGCTCAGTTCATCTACTCCGAGTCTCTATAAATCATGCTTTATTATGCTGTCTGCGGAGGGCGTGGGTGGGGTCTCAGCAACAGCTCTCCCAGCTTGCAGTCACGGGTCTTCTGGCCGCTACACTTTTGTTTTCTGCTTCGGCTGATTTTTTTCAAGTTGTTGTCGGCGGGCGGGGGAGCGCAGGAGCGTCTGCTGGATGACGCATGCATAACATAGCCGTCTGGACAGGTCAGGCAAAATAAAGTGCACGACTCAGCCTGCCAATCCCATGAGAAAACAAGCATTTCAAAATACAATCGGACTCTTATTACGCGAGCCGTATTGCATTATAATCAAAAGTGCGTCCGTCCAAGAAGGCATGATCGGGAGTGGGGGGGTGGGCTGGTGGTCAGAGAAGTTACAGACTGCGGGAGGGAAGGGAGGGGGCAGAGGAACAAAAGAGTTTGTAAAGTAAAGGGGCCGATAGCCATGGAAGGATTAAAATGCCGACATGGCCATCAGGAGTAGGGACAAACAAGCCGAAAACAAATCAGAATGCAGCATTTCTGATTTAAGCCAATGAAAAACATGGACGGAAAGTGGGCGGAGCTTCCCCCCACTATACTGTATGTCTCGCAAAGCGAACAGCGCGTTGTGCTGCAACGCTATGCGAGACCTAAAAATGTTGTTGCATCCTGTGTTACGTCCAACAGGTAGAGGGCCATTCCCTAGGAAACAAAGAAGAGGATTTTTCAGTTTAAATGCCTTTTTAGGTATGGACGTTTTCTCCCCTCCCCAGGTGTATCTCCTGCCTTCCTGAGCCCATATTTCTTCCCAGTCAATCCCCTCTTCATAATCTGAATCTACGAAGGGGGGGCCTAAAGATGCTGCTTTGCATACTACAAAGTCGGGATCATGCCATTCATTGTTATAATATGTTCGTGCCCATAGTTGCAGCACAGTTCTGTTCTGACATGGGCAATCTTGGGGGCAGTGTTTGGGAGATGTGTTTATCTAGTGACATGCTGCTAAAGGCGTCAACACTAGGGGTGGGCAATAAACGCTAGCGGAGTTTGCGGAGAATTGTTAACTACGCATTCCATTGAAAACGCTACTAAACTGCACCCACAAATGCTTTGATTAAGCAACTTTACATGCTAAAAAGTATATAACCAAGATTTTGGGATCCCCCCTAACCTAGGGGGAGGACCAAGCAGATGCCTTGAACACAAAGAGCACATCATACTGAACGATTCAGTGGTGGTCCCATCCTGTTAGGACCTCCCCAAGCACAGTTATGGGCAAAAATACAATCCCGACCAAAGGCCCTGCAAAGCATTATGGGATGAGATTAGCAGTGGGCAGTGAATATTATAGTATCCAATATCAAAATAATTCTACAAAGAGCTGCAGTTCAACTCGTCGTTACTAGAGTGTCCCTCACGAGTCAAATGCAAAAGCATTGAAACCCTTTCATGAAGCTGCAGTTCCACTAGTCGTTACTAGGTGTCCCTCACGAGTCAAATGCAAAAGCACTGAAACCCTGACCTGAGAGCTAATACTATAAATTCTACAAAGAGCTGAACTGCAGCTTCATGAAAGGGTTTCAATGCTTTTGCATTTGACTCGTGAGGGACATCTAGTAACGACTAGTGGAACTGCAGCTTGATGTAATAATTTCAATGCTTTTGCATTTGACTCGTGAGGGACACCTAGTAATGACGAGTTGAACTGCAGTTCTTTGTAGAATTATTTTGATATTGGATACTATAATTTTCACTGCCCACTGCTAATCTCGTCCCATAATGCTTTTCAGGGCCTTTTGTTGGGATTGTATTTTTGCCCATAACTGTGCTTGGGGTGGTCCTAAGAGGATGGGACCACCACCGAATCGTTCAGCAATATGTGCTCTTTGTTTTCAAGGCATCTGCTTGGTTTTCTCCCTAGGTTAGGGAGGATCTCAAAATCATCACCTCTCTCACTGCTTGCTAAATTTTCATTTTCACTTTTGTGAAATGACTATATGCATTTTAGCATGTAAAGACAGAGATACTTGTTATTTTACCCAAAGTGTATGAGGTCTCTGCTTTATTAAGTGGGAAGCGGAGCAAAGTTGTGGAATTCACGGAGTCCACGTTGTAGTACTCCGCCAACTACACCCACCCTTAGTCGACACTACAATATATCCCCTTTGTCTTATCCTTGGTGCCCTATAGTTCATGTTAGGTACTCCTCTCCTGTAAAATTCCTTGTATTACCTCCTCAATGTCAGATCTATCAGAAGTAACCTTGAATAGGACGCATTTATAATCCTATTCCGTAATATTGACAAATGCAGTGGACATTTCAACCTTTATTACTTGAATCAGCCCCTGTATGCGGCAAAGAAGCAGATGCAGGAGGCATCTGGCAATGCTGGGTGGGACCTCTTTAGGGCAAATCAGTCCATCAGCACCCACTGCATGGGGGATGTAAGAGCACACGTAACAGGACTCATTGGTCATTGCTTTCCCCACTGTGGTCATGTGTTTGTAGCATGAGTTATCCATTAGGGAAGAGTGGACCCAATGATCCCTTATCGACTCTTCTGGACCTGGTGTGTGTTCTAGACCCGTCTGTATTTCAGGAGGATGTTGAGGTGTCATGCGCGCGCGGGGTTTGTGAGGGAACCATTGGAGGCAGTGAGTTCTGCAGGGAGCAATAGCAAATCGACGGACTCTGTGTTGGCGGGATGCTGGTGGTGGCTGGATTGTGAGATCAACGGTACCGTCCCATCCTGTATTATTGTCAATGGGTGAAGATGGTGGAGAGATGAGGGACATGTTGATACTGGCAGTACTGATAGGAGAAGTGAAACCCCTTTTGCTGGCGGGAGTGCTTGTCTGACAATATGTGGCACGGGGTAGGTCATTAGGCAAGGGAGAAGGCAGCCTGGGGTGGACAGTGGTATTTGCACAAGCTATCTTCTTGATAACAAAGGTGTGCTTGTCACATTGGTAGGACCATATTGCAAGCCAGTCGATAACTGCCACTATTCGTCCCACAAAAAGGAACAATATTAATATGCATGTACATAACTTAGCATGACTTATTTCTGTGCGGCGTGTTCTTCTGTTGCGGCTGAAGCCATAAACGACCATGCGATCGTCTTCTTCCTCTGTGATAGTCAATGGAAACATGGTGCCTTCCTGGGATTCGTCATCGATCAGTTCTGGGATGACGCAAGGTTGATCCTGAGGTGCGACCGGTGAATCCATGCTTGCCTCTCTGCGACACGGACAGCTGTTGGTGAAGAGTCTATTACATGTTAAGGTCCTTCATACTTGGGATCCTTCGACTTTCTAACAGCTTTTTGCACAAAGATTTGCGTGCCAGGACAGACAGGCGGGAGTTCAGGAGAAGGGGGGGGACCCTTGTTCTTTCTGTTTGATACCTGGGTGGAGAGGAACTGTACGGTGATGGAGCAAGGACTCACAAAGAGACTTGCTCGTAAGCAATCTTCTCACAGTATTAATTAATTTATACTAAAAATCTGTAATGTCTTTATTAATAATGTGCATACACATTTTTATCCAGATGACGCTTGCCTATGTGTTTTTCCGCTAATAAGTAACCCTTGTCTAATCCAAAATGGCTGCTAAAACGCGGGAACTCTACTGCGCATGTGTCAACCATGTCATGTGGTACGACGTCTTTCTTTGCTTGGAGGGAATCTTTTGCTTCTGCGCAGTGTATGCTAAAATGACCGCTTTAATGTTCTCACATGCTAAGCTTACGCATTGCAGCAATTAATAATGTGGTATTTTAACGCTATTAATGCAGGATAGATATTGATAATTAAATGGGATTAGAGTAGAAATAGGAGGTATACAGTGAAAACATTTATTTTTGATTTTAACATGTTTCTTCTTTGATGTTCTATTAGTTCGTAAAATGGGGCTGGGTTGGTTAAAACAGCAGCTTGGAAAACCCCACGTGACCTGCACATGCGCCCTAAAAGCTAACAAGAGAAAGCGATGAAGTCAACTTGGAAGATGTCCAAGGACATGACCCGCTGCACAGTTCAACTGAAATGTCCTACCAACCGATACATTTGTATACACTTTGTATTAAAGAATCAATGGGAAACAAGTGGGAAATAAAGCAAATGTATTAATTGAGAGGGGCGGTATTTTAAAACAATGGGCTTAAGAAAATTGAACTAAATTGACATGGTGTGAGGATCAACCCCCTGTCCAATCAGAACTAGTGGGCCCATAAAATTGAAACATTAATGGGAGGTACATGGGCGTAGAAAGGTATAATAGATATAGAATTAGCTAATTAGTTAGACTAGGCGCTTATGAGCAACAGAGAGGAGCTCAGCAAGCATAGAACCGATGCTATTGCAGAAGAGATCAGGACCTCTTTGGACAGCGGTTCAGTCTGAGGTGGGGGCGACGGATTCCATTAGAAAGAAGACACGGAAGAATCGAGGAGGAACGAAGTGTCAGAGAGGGGAATGACACAGGCGTTGTTGGCAGAGAGGTCACCTATCCTGTCCTGAACCTGGTCCAGAGGTCTTTGGTCTTCATCTTTCTTGGGACCCAATTCCAACTCCTTGGCCAAGGGGTTTGGTTTTCACACCTATAGGTAACTATAAATCGAAATCTTTAGTCTGTACTGCTGTCTCTTTCTTATCCTTTCTGAGGGACCGTCATTTATGATTAGTTGGTGAATTTATGATGAGTGCTTCCTCCTTGATATACGATTAAGTGCCATGAGGCTTGTATTTTACTCAGCTAAATATTTTAGATAAACATTTTAAAACTTCCCGAGTCAGTGATTATTTCAGGTTTATGAATTGTATTGTATATTCTCATTTTAAATTTCCCAGTTATCAAAGTTCCATTGGTAAGTCATTACTCTTCAATCAGAAAAGGTAATTGGTAGCAGGGATATTGATAAAGAGTACAACTGACCCCACCAGCGGAGATTGCTAGCTAGTATGAATGAATGGGCCCAGGTGAGTATTCAGTGTATGAATGCTTGTTGCTAGTAACCCGCTGGATCAACAGCACGTGTTAGTGCACACAAATATTCATATAATTCAGCTTTAACAATCTCATAAGAGGCTTCAGAGTCAATTTTAGGTCTTGTTGAGGGAACTGTCACATTTATTGAGCGACCAGTTACAAG
This sequence comes from Calotriton arnoldi, assembly GCA_963921515.1. Taxonomy (NCBI): domain Eukaryota; kingdom Metazoa; phylum Chordata; class Amphibia; order Caudata; family Salamandridae; genus Calotriton; species Calotriton arnoldi. Next base: position 1,468,504 of record CAWUFW010003217.1, read on the forward strand.
CTGGTGGGGTGTGAGATGGTGATCGGAGCTGGGAGAATTTCTGAGGGCAAATAAGGCAATTGGCAAACAATAGAGCCATTTCTTTCCAATTGTTGCACTTATCTTGCTTATTTTACCTTTAAGCAGGCCGTTAAGGCGCTCACAAATGCCATTGCTTTGTGGGTGATATGCGGAGGTCAATTTATGTTTGATCCCTAACATGGTTGTGAGAAGGGCAAAGATTGCGTTTGAAAAATGGCTGCCATTGTCAGAACAAATCGCGGCGGGCAAACCCCAGCGCGAAATGACCTCACTGAGCAGGAAATTAGCTGCTGCTTTGGCATCGCAGTGGACACATGGTCCAGCTTCGATCCATCAAGAGAAGGGGCATACTACCACAATGAGATAGATAGTTTTGGCATCGATCAATCATGTCAACATAATCAATGTGTAATTCTTTAAAAAGGCCATCTGGTTTTGGTATTGTAGATGCCACTGTTTTCATGGAGGGATGTGGTGAGTATTGCTGACAAATGAGACATTAATGAAAAGCTGTACTAGTTCATGGGCATTGGGAATGAACTAGTCAGTTTGTAAAATGGTGGTCATATTATCTCGGGAGACATGTGTGGGAAGGTGTAACTGGTCTAGAGCTACTTGTAACAGGGCCTGTGGCATGACTGGTTTCCCTGTCATTACTTGTTTATAAATGAAATATGAGGCATCCTGTTGTACTCCCCTCTTCTTCCACAGCTCTTTTTCTTGTGATGGGGCACTTTCCTGTATCTCTCTGAGATGTAACTGTGCAATGCGATCATATTGCTCAGTACTGTCAATCACATATGGAGGCGTACATTTAGGAGTGTCTGCATTTGCATCATCTTTGTCCTGTTGTGTTACTGGTGATACATGTTGCGCAAGGAAGATGGGAGCATGCCATCCTTCGGGGGGTTCATCAGGTGGTGGTGATGCAGGTGTGGGGATCCTAGCTGCTGCTTTAGCTGCCCAGTCTGCCAGAGCGTTACCTCTGGAGACAAAGTCTTGGCCATTCGTGTATGCAGCACATTTCACAACAGCTACCTCAGTTGGCAGTGTTAATGCGTCTATTTGTTCTACGAGTAATTGTCTGTGCATTACAGGTGTGCCATCTGATTTGAGGAAGCCACGCCTTTTCCATCGTAGGATACTGGAATGCATAGTTGTGGTGACATAAGCAGAATCTGAATATACAGTGATGCGTGAGTCTGTGCCTTCTTTCAAGGCAGCGATTAATGCCACAAGTTCTGCTGCTTGTGCTGAGTAGTGTTAAGGGAGAGTGATTTGCTGTACAATGTCTAGGGAATCGGAGGAGTCATTTTGTTGTGCTCGAACTACAGCAGCTCCTGTATACCTTATTCCCGTCTCTTGGTCGATGGTGGAGGAACCATCGACAAAGTATACTGTACTGTCTGGCAATGGGTCCTCCTTTGCTGTCCCTGACTCATCTGGACAGTATGTGGCACAGTCATGGGAATCATCATCTGTGCTTGCAATGGGGTGGGCAAAGAACGTGGCGGGATTCACGGTGTGGCATTTGACAACTTTCAGAGATGGCAATGACAGGATAACTTTGCAACGGATACTCGTTGTGTAGTTAAAGTTGTTTTGGTTTTTTGTATTATTGCAAAAACAGCATGTTCAGTGTACAGTGTTAACAGGGAACCCATGACTATGGGGGTAATTTTTTCAACGGCGAATGCAGCGGCAGCGAGTGCTTGCTCACATGGATAATGTCCCTTCATGACTGAATCTAGCATGCCGCTGAAGTAGGCAATGGGCTAGTGGCCCATGGGGTATTTGAGTAAGGACTGCTGTCATAGCTTGACCATCACAGTGGGTGAAAAGGTAAAATTCTTTTGTGTAGTCAGGTGAGCCCAAGATTGGTGCATTTGTAATTTCATCTTTCAACTGCGTGAAGGCTGTGGTCATTTCAGGTGTTCAATCTATTTTGTTATGTCGGTCTTTGGCCATTTTAACAGCTTTTAGCAGTGGGGCAGTGATGGTGGAAAAGTCAAAGACCCACTGTCGGACATAATTCACTAAGCCTAGGAATTTCTGCACGTCTCCGACTGTCTGTGGCTCGGGTGTACCTTGTATAGCTTTTATTCTGTCTTGGGTGACTCTTCTTCCTGACGCTGAGAGCAGCTGGCCAAGGTAGTGTACTTCTTTCGGACAGTATTGAAGCTTCGGTTTGTCTACCTTGTATCCTCTCTGTGCCAGTGTTGTGAGCAGAGCAATGGTATCCTGTCGGCACTGTTGCTCAGTTGGACTGCAGAGCAGTATGTCGTCGACATATTGTAGCAGGGTACTGTCACATTGTAAATTTGATATATCGGCCTTGACGACCCTGTTAAAGACACTGGGGGACTCACAATACCCTTGTGGCAGTCTGGTATTTTGCATTCGAGTATTGCAAAATTGGAAGGAAGTCAGATTTTGACTGTCTGGGTGAAGTGGGACACTGAAAAAGGCATTTTTCAGGTCAATGACGGAAAAATACTGTGCATCTTGAGGAATATTGGTAAGGATCACTGAGGGGGTCGGGAACGATTGGGAATTCTGGTACGACAATGTTGTTAAGTGGACGCAAATCATGAACCAAATGCCATTGGTTAGACTTGGATTTCCGCACAGGAAACAGGCACATGTTGCAAGGAGATCTGCAGGGGTATATCACTCCCTGATCCAGCAATGCCTGTATGGTAGGGGCAATTCCCTCCTCTGCTTCCTTGGACAAGGTGTACTGGCGCACTCTTGGGAGTATGGCGCCCTGTTTGAGTGTTATTCTGAATGGTGCAGCTGATCGAATGAGGCCTACATCATTTGGACCTTTCGTCCACAGATTGTTGAGTACCTGAGCTAGGTCTGTGTCACGTATGGGGTCTATTTGCGTGGGTGGTGTTGGCGTCCTTATTTCCATTGTGACTGAGAGAGGAACTTCATTTAAGTAGACAATCTCTGTTTTTGAATAATCTTCAGGGGGGCCAAAGAGTTGGTCATCTGAAATGTTTCTCACCAATTGTCCAGGCTCAATGAAAATGACGCAGGCCCAGGTGTGGGCGTAGTTGTCAATTGCTTGGAAAGCCCCATATGTAGATGTAATTTCAAGAGCATGTATGTCTAAGATCATGTTTGTGCCTGGAACTTGGGAATTCTGGGACTGTGGACGAAAGAGAAACTCTTTTGGGAGCTGGACAGTGCGATCGTGCAGTTCTGGTGTGGTAGCAACAATGATATGTACCGCAGTGGAGAATGCTTGTTCATCCACTGGGCGGACTCTTATTTGATCTTTCAAGGAGGAATCCACAGTGAGTGCCATCATCCTTGCCAAAGGTGTACCGGGAATGGAGCAGATCATTGTGCCGTTCTCATCAAAATGGATGGTCATATTTAATTTAGCCATGAGGTCACGGCCCAAGAGATTCACTGGGAACCGTGGTGAGTAGAGCAGATGCTGCTCCACGCATTTACCTCCTGCTTCTATTGGTACTGGCTTGGTGAAGGGGACCCTTGCTATTGCCCCAGAGAATCCCTGTGTGTCCGCTATCTGATTTGAAATGGGCAGTGCTCCACCTGTGATACAGGAGTAAGTAGCACCAGTGTCAATGAGAAAGCTGTAGGTTTTGTTGTTTATCATGGCAAACACAATGGGGTTCTTCCTGACATCAGTTATACACAACAAAACTGGGCACACAAGAGTTGTCTGTGGGCTGTCCTAACCAGAATACCCTCCAGCTTGGTATTGCTGGATGGTGCCCTGCGTGAATGGATTGGTAGGGGATAGCACTGTGCCTCCCTGAGGTGTGAATGCTTGTGCTTGGGGCATCATTTGGTACACAGCTGTTTCAGTTGTTGCTGTGCTTGTGGCGCGGGCACCTGCAACTGTGTAATCGCAGGGGCCTGTAGCTGTAGTTGTTGCTGCATAGGCTGCATAGGCTGCTGCTGTATTGGTGGGAGATAGGAATATATTATTTGGGGCGGAGGTGGTTCTGGCTGCATTTGCTGCTGTTGTTGGCCTTGAGTGGGCTGCATTTGCTGGCATCCCCCAGCCACCCCCCTACTTTCATCCTGCATTCTTTTTTGGCATTCCATTATGAAGTGTCCTGGTTTCTGACAGTAGTAGCATACCCGGGGTCCTTGTTGTCGTGTGCTCCTTTGTGGACCTAGCCCTCTACCTCGTCCTCTGCCTTGCATGCCTGTATTTCTAGGCCTGGTCTGCTTGTTACCATAATATGGCTGCTGCTGTGTGTTGCCATATGACTGTTGTTGTGCATAGTCATGGGGGGGCTGAGCCTGTATGGGTGGTGCAGCTGTCGGTGAGTTACCTGCTAACGCATTTAGGGCATTTTGTGGAAAATTGGTAACGGCAGTCATTTGGTTGACTGGTGAGGCGAGCAGGACTGTGTCTGGAGGATCTTTTTTCTTATTAAGTTTCTGCTGCACTAACTTTGCGGCTGCATTTTCAATAGCCAATTGTCTATTCTTGTCTTTTTCCGGTTTCTTTTTGCAGAAGTGGATAATGTGATCCTGTATCTCAGGCCATGGTTTGGCGTCCATTGCTACAATTCCATCTAGATTGTCCTGTATGTCAGTAGGTAGTCCTTTCTTTACCATATGGTAGAAAAGCCTACTGTTCCCTCCTGCTGCGTTCCATTTATCTCCTAACTCCTGATGCCACTTTTCCTTCATTCTTGAAATATAGTCAGCTGGATCCTCGTTTGCTTGCATGGTCTATGACATGAGAGACCCAATGTCCGGGACATCCGGAAATTTCCTACGCAGTTGGACCCAGATGTGTGCTCTTATTTTATTAAACGTCTCCCCATCATACTGCGTTTCAGTAATTGTGATTTTGTTAGCACTGCCGCTTTTGAATAGGTCTTCTGCTTCTTCCCCCATGATGGAGATGAGCAGACTCTTCATATCCCCTATCCCTAAAGTTGACACCTGCAGTGTTCTTTTCCAGGGCCGCTATCCATTTGCCAGCGCCCTCCGTCAGTGGGGGGAGCAGTTTCTTCAAATTGTCTTTGTCCATTTGAGGCCATGGAACATAGACAGGTGGGGCATTTGCACTTTTGAACAATAGGGGCATCTGGCGTGTTACCGGAATTGTTGGTGCTGCTAGTGATGTATGCAGTGTAGGGTCATATTCACGTGCATGCTTCTGCCATATCTTTAGGCTTGCTGCCATATATGCATAGTCCCAATCTTCATCTCCCTCTCTATATAAGATGCAGTCTTGTGCTGTGGCTAAATGTTGTGGGTGGAAGGACCCTCCTCTTGGCCATGGAAATGTCTCTTCATCAGTGCAGTCTGCCAAATTATCAGAGAAGGGTCTGACATAAAAGTCAGACTCCTCTCTAAGCGTTACTATGTCATTAGGTGTTAATTCGGGATGGGGTGATGACATTGGTTTGCCGAGCAGCATCCAATTGCATTTACTTCTGTCTGACAGAGCGCAATGACGCTCTGCCTGTGACATCATACGGTATGTCATCCGGCCTACCATGCGTCCCTAAAACTTGCAATTGCTCTATTTCTGTCTTTTTCCTCCTCTTACTTTTTGCTCCCTCTCTGTCATCGGACAGTGTTTGTTCTGTGTTGATCATCAAATCGAGGGTGGGCTTTGAAGGTAGGGGTGAGTGAAAGGGGTTCAGACTAGTAGTAGGTACTTGTGTCCGGGACATGTTTGCAGTGTGCTCTTCAGTCCTGTGTGGCCCTGTCGCGCCCTGTGTTATTTCAGGAGTATCTGGGTGCAGTGCCTGCTGTAACTGTGTGTCTGGCCCTGCACCATCCTGAGACTGGGGAGTTGTGATGGCCACATCATGTAATAAATGCGCAAGGTTTGTAAGCTGTTGGCATGCTTATTCTACTTTCAGTGACATGCGCCTCAAAGCTGCAGCATACCCAGGGGGGCTAGGCGACTGACTTTCGGGTAAAACACTAGTGCTTGGGTCATTAAATGTGATGCCATTGGGGCTGGTATTTATATGTAGCTCACTTCTCCATTTATTGAAGTGCTCTTGAGAAAATACCTCAGGTGGGTCTTGTTCACTATCCCCACGGTGCATGTCAGCAAGTGGGTGATCCAACATTAGGGGCCTATCCTTACGTTGGAACAAAGCAGGTGAAGGCAATTGCTTATTTTGTTGACATTGTGGGCTTGGGAGGTGCTGGTATTTAGTGGGGGACAAGATGCTGCGATCAGTGGGGATAGGTGGCTTAGAAACGGGGTATGAGGTAAGCATAGAGGGCTGCTGTGTGTGGTCATTTATCCAGTCATTTATTTGCAACTGGGTAATTATTTCAGGGGACTCTTGCCTACCAGCCCTATATTCCTTATGAAGTACTGGTGGTTGGTCATTAGGTAGGATGGGAAGGAGTTGTTGCTGCTCACCACTGAAAGATGTGTGAGAACCAGGGCATGAGGTGTGCAAGGGGGAATGCGAAGCATTGGATAGTTTATCGCAGACTTTGTCCTCTTCTAATTGTTGTGCCACATGTACACTGTTGTGCGCTGGTGTGAGTTTCAGAGGTAATTGTGCATCTATCTGACCTGGCAGTCCTGCTATTGCGGCCTCTATTGTTGTATTCTGGGCAGTGAGGGATGGTGGGCTTTGGGTGCTCTCCGTTGGCTGGTCACTTAGTGGAGTAAGGGTGTCTGCTGGGCATATGCCAGAGTGGCCTACAGCTGTTTTGTCATTGGATATGGGCTGTAAGTCTGTATTGACAATAGTTTCAGTATACATCCCCACGGAATGTTTGGTATTTGATGCTAGCCCTGTGTCTGGATGTACGGGAAGGGCAGGGTACATCCCGCCTATATGATACGCCAGTGGGGGGGCGGTGGGCATTAATGTGGGCTCCGCTGTTTCTTTGAAAATGTGAAATAATGCTAGGGTATTTTTACGTTTGAGTTTGGACCCGGAATATTTTGCTTCCATGAATGTCTTAGCGTGTTCTAGGGCTGCGCGGTCAAACGTACCTTCAAGGGGCCAAGGGCGAGTCACATTTTTTGTGTACTTGTGGAGCTCTTTACAGTGTTTAATTATGTGCTCCTCTTGGTCTGTAAAGTTTTGCAATACGTATTGTAGTGGGGTGGCCATAATAATATATTTGGTGTATAACTGTATAATAGACTTCAATGAAAGCAGGCGTATTGCTGTGGGGACACACCCTAATTAGGCTTATTCCCTTTAAATGCTTGGATCAAGGTCTCTTACAAGTTCTTCTCCTACTGCCTGAATGACGGTAAGGTCCCTCTTTTATTCCTGCTCCTGTGGGCCTGTATGTACCCCTTCAGGAGAGAAATCAGGGAACTGAAGCTGGCTACTCAAACAGGCGGCAGCAATCTTGCTTTGGAGTGGGTTTCTTGGCCATGAACTGGATAACACCGTGGGTATCTCCAAGCCTGGAAGTACTAGGATGATATACACATGTATTTTATCCAGTGTTTTGTACACTGTACAGCTCACAATTCTGTTCATGTGTCTGCTAGTTTGAAACCACTAATTGCAGGAGAACAATAGGGGTGCAAATGTGTTTAAAGAGTAGTTGTGGGATGTAACTGAGGAATGTAGTTGGGAATTACTGTGAGCCCGACTTGTCGTACGTGGGTGACGTCGATGCCCAGAACGTCAAATACTGTCAAGAGGACAGCACTTGTTAAAGGTGTAACTGGGATGAAGGAGGCAGGGTGACCCTGGATATCCCTATAATATGTCCGTTAATTAAATATACACTGATCTGTGGTATTACAAGTCCTACTGGGGTTGTGCTCGAGTTCTGTGTTGCACTGCTCATTACCTAGAATGGGGCAGAGTTGGACTCTGGGTCTCTTGGCGGACTCCGTAAGAGCACGAAATAGTGGCGAGTCTGTTTCTTGAGAGTATTCTTGGTCTGCTACACTGGCAGAGCTAGATGCAGAGTATGTGGGTGTCTCTGGGTGAACTATAATCGGGACTCTGGGCTTCCTCAGTCTGTTCTGATGAGTAAGCCGATTCTGTGGAGGACTCCCAATCGCTAATTACCACTGGGGAAGATGATGATAGGAAAGGTGTATAGCGCGTGTCCTCAGTTGTGGAAGAAGTTTGTGAGCAATGGGGACAACCCAGGTCTGGGCGTGTGGTATCTGGAGCTTGTAGATGAGAATGGGGGTTGGCGTGAGCCCTACAGAAAATGGGCAGTTGTTTTAAATCAAGTGTGGATAGCCTTACTTCTACTGTGGGGGTGGGATGTATTCCCAATATATTCCACACAATTGAAATGAGGTCACCGTGATTTTGGCTTATGGGGGACAATTCATCTGTGATGCTGTTATAAACAGACACAGGTCGGCCAGTCAAAGTGTGCAGAACTATCTCAACAATTTGGGGTGGGTTGTTGTTCATTACGTGGTCAGTTATCTGGAAGTGACTTGTGCTATTTTAAATGTGGCACTGCGCCACATGGGTCAGACAGAACCAGGGAAGGGCAAGGGGTAGCTGTATAATACTACTATTCAGGGCGAATTACCAACATACATATGCAAAAACATTGACAAATCTAGTTATTATTGATCTACCAAAAAAAAAAAAAAAAAAAACTGCACCACGCACGGATATTTTTCCCAAAAAAAAGGTAACCACAATGCATACGAAAAAAGCCAAAAGAGATATATATATACATATATATATATATATATATATACACACACATACATACATATACATACATACATACATATATACACATATATATATATATATATATATATATATATATATATATAGGAGAACAGAACTTCAAAATAATCACACTTCAATTATACAGACTGTAAAATACAGCATCTACACGTGTACTTATATAAAACCACAGAAAGATTTGCGCATTCTCCCCTGTCTGCCTGAATGCATACAGAAGGACAATGTCTTAAAAATAACCTTGCTAAAAAAGGAAGAAAAATAAACGTCTTCACGTTTCACTGTAACACAAAGAAAACAGGATATCAACACTTCCTTTCACTGGTAGCTAGGCAGATAGGAAGGCGTTTCGTTCTTTAGCATTTTAGTTTTCACAAACCATAATCACACAGTAGGCTTGTCACACAGGCATGAAACTAAATCTTCGTAGCCACACAGGCTTGCCACACAGGCGTAAAACTATATCTTTGTAGCCACAGGCATAAAACTATATCTTCGTAATATCAAATATATATATACACATTAAAAAACCACACTATTTAAACTGTAAATAAAAAAGGGTGCATCAGCACCTGACTCAACGGCTGTTTACACGTGATAAAAGATGAGGAATTCGTTTGCGTAGCAAGATACCAGCGAAAGGCAAAGAACTGTGATCAGCGGACAGAGGGACACCCAGAGAGACAGAATCCTCTAAGACAGGCAACCAGTACCCAGAGGGAAGACCAAAAGTGCAAGAGAAAAATATACTCTTAACTTCGGCTTACCCGAGGGATGGCTGTGTCGGCTCAGTCAGGAAACCGGCTCGGAAGGCAAGCACTCCGCCCGCCGTCACAGGATGTGGCTGGGAACCTAGTACGTCCCTTCGTGGTCACCAGATGTTGGAGGGTGACATTTTATGGTCTTGTGGCACTATACCAGGGCAGCTTAATTTGAGGGGGTGCCTCTACATAATATGAGAAAAGACACGTGTAAACGAAAGGAATTGAATCAGGTTTGTTTTGCACTTTATTACAATGAAACCACTTCAAACATGAAGTACAAAGAAACACTTTAAAATGCAATAATGAAATGCTGTGTCTTAGCAAAGACAAAATGGAACACAATGCATGCTAAAATATGACCGGAGTATAGCATGGAATACTTCAATGCAATAATGAAAGAAGAACAGTATTCTGTAAAATATGACAAGGCATAGAGCAAAAACCACATCATATAGAGAGAAGCCTTTGTGCATATCATTGCATGGAAAGAAACAATGAACATTATTTATATGTGGAGAGAATGAATACTGGAAAGCGTTATGAGAAAAATATATCTTTGATAAATGCAGTGAGAAAATCACACATTTACATTACACATGGAGAAAAAGGCATTATCTGACAAATGAAACATATGACAAGAAAGAAGCTGCGTAGAAATATATTTGCAAAATGCAATATTTAAGACAAGAATTCTTATAATGTGCACCAACGATCGATCGGGGAGAACCCACATGTGACTCACGAACACAGTGTAGGGTTGTCCAACAAGTGGACTGTGGGCAGGCGTTTTATAGTGGTTTAATGCGGAACAGTTAGACCGCAAGTTCATCTTTTGACATTTTGCGTACGTCAATCCGACCATTATTTGGACATGTTTATCGGAATCGTTTAGTATCATTTCAGAATTCTTATAAAAAGCAGAACGGACCTAAAGGTTAGAGGTGACATTGGCACACCATGATGCTGTCGTAAGTTTCGATAAGGATAGCTAGCGAGAATAATTATAATAAATTGAGAAATTGCAAGATGTGCAAGCAGCTCTTGCCCCAACGTTTTCCTCTTACGTTGCTAAGTTCCGTGTTCTCGTGGTCTTGTGGGTAAGCGCAGACTGAGAATATCCAAGGAGGGGGTTTTGGGCTGTTAGGGAGTAAGAAAGACAGAAGCTGCAGCTTCATGTGTGTCGCAGAAGAAATATGTGAAATGCTGTTTACGAGGCTCTGGGCCTTTGAAGCTAAAGGAATCAGTGAGACAGTTTGGGCAACTTAACAGATCCCTGTGCACTGGCAGGTGGGGCCTACTGTGTTCTATAGAGTAAAACGGGACCCTGCTTCAAAGTAATTCACTGGATGGTCCCCAACTATAACACGGAATACTACATTCTGGTAGGCATATTTATCAAATATTGGACAGAGTCCCATCAAGTTTAAAATTATGCTTGTGTCACTTATTTTTCCTAATAATGCTAAACAATCTTTCAAGTTCTGCATTTGAATGAGGTATTAGAAGTGCCAACTCTGTAACCCTAAAAAGCACTTTCAATCGCTTTTCATGACTTGTGGCAGTTACAATCATACGTTGCAAGTGGTACCATAAAATATCCATCGAATGATGGCATCTGCCATCATTAATAAAGGCCTCTGTGAATGCAGATTGTCCTATTTACCCATCAGAAATGGTTTGATAATCTGAAAACTCATCAAAAAGCTGCATGACCTCTTCTTTTGAAAATCTGAGAAGGCTGTAAAATCTTAATACAAAGTGCTCTACATTTGACCAAGTAGCATTAACACGGTTTGTAATATTAGCCCATTTTGCATTGATAGAGGATTATTAAGTGGAAATTTCTTGTTGATATACTCAAGACTACACCTAAAGTACTGTTGTGCTGCCATGAAAAGTTGCTTAAACTTCGCTTCCGAGATGTCTCCATCATTGAAAAGTTGAAGGAGAAGAGTTTTTTTAGAGAACCCTATTAAAAAATCTTCTGGTGACTTGTAGAGGTTTTCATCATTTAAATCATTTCCCACAGAAGAGTTGTCTTCAGGATATCTGGCAGTATGATAAGCTGTGCCAGGTTCTTCCCAAGATCAAGCATGGCTTCACGTAAAATATGGATGCATGGTTCTTGTCGCTGCAAGAGTGTTGAACCACATGAAAATTGGCAGTGCTAATGAATGAAACAGTAAGTGGACCTCTGTTAAAGGATCTTCATACAATTTTTGAAGATTCTGAAATCTTACTTCACGGAAATTCTGACTTAGAAAGTAAGACAGTGAACCCTTGTCTTTTGTTAGTGCCCTTTCAACACAGCGCACCAGTGACAGCCATCTAGTTGTTACATGCTTTAATAATTTTGCGTACTCCAAATCGCAAAATTCCATGAAGTCTACTAATACGCCTTTTCTTTCAGCACTTTTTTCAAACCAATAAAAAAAGGTCTCATCATATCCTCTACATTGTAGCCAGTAACAGATGTATAGACATCATTGCCTTCAAGGCCGTTATAAGAACAAGGTGGCAGGGGCATCCAGACAAAGATACTTCTGGACTCCTTTGCAAGCCTGGTAGCCAGTGAATTTTTACAGCCAATATTAGTGGCTGCATTATCAACACTCACAGAAACAGTTTTTGAATGGTATCTGATCATGCTGAAACCTGCCTTTCAAAGTAGAAACTTTCGATTCAGCAGTTGCTCCATGCTTTCCAGATGTAAGGCACATATAAAATAAAGGTTTTTGACGTGCTCTTTTCACATCAACTACATTAAAACCACTGCATTCGTTTTCTCTACCCCGGTGTCATTGGAGCCATCAATCCCCATGCTAAAGAGTTCATTAGGACACAGATCAAATAATCTTTGCATTCTGGGCCCATGGCACCATTCAAAATACAGGTTGGTTTTGTCCAAGCTGATGGATTTTTTTTTTTTTTGCAATTGTTCAATTTGGAAAGATTGATTTGAATAAAGCGCCAATAAGGTCTGCGGTAGAAAGTGGTAAACTATTCTGCAACCTAAATAGTGCAACTTTTACTTAAGCACGAAGTACTTTTCCATCTAGGCCATTGGCAGCCCCACTCCCATCAAATTACAGTGATTTCATTGCATTTACTCACTTTCTATAACCCTCCGAACTACATTGCACTTGTATGTCCCCGACATCCTTCCAGCCACTCGCAAACATCTCTTTGCTGCCCACTTGCCGGTTTGTGGGACTGCAGGCACCAGGAACCAGCGCGGCTGCTGCCGCTAGCGCCACGTCATTTGGACGCACCAGGAGGCGCCTACAAAAACATCCTCGGGCTCCCGCGGCGCGGGCGTGCCCAGGCCGCGCCCGGACCAAGGGCGGGCCCGTCTGCGCCCGTCAGCGACTGAAAGAGGCTGGGCTGGGTCCAGTCACTGGGCCCGTGGATTTGTTGGATCTTCTACATTGACGCATGGAGATACGGATTATTCTCCACCTCTTCTGAACTGGGTCCTGTTAAGTGGAGCTGCAATACGGATGCAGCGAAGACTAATTTGAGGTCAAGGTAAGCGTGACTCCGGCAGAAGCCAATACTGGTGACGTACATCTGATAGTTCTGTGATTGAACTGTGGCGGCATAAAGGGACATAAAACTACTATGGACATATAGTGGTTTGCTATCTGACTGTTATTCACAAATAATACTGTACCCGGCGGCCTAACATAGTGGCGTGTAATCGGGTTACTGCCTCATTAAACAATTAATAAAGAAAATGGGTAAGAGAAAAGCAACTAGTACCCAGCAACAACCATCTTTGGCTAAAAAAAAAAAAACCCCGGGAAATCGCATCAAACACTCGAGTTACCTTACAGGGGCCATGGGCGCAATCGAACAACAGATAACATCAGTGGAAGAGTCATTGACTATAGGCACCTTAGGTATAGATGGTGCAAACAAAGAAGTATTCAAGAAAAAGGAAAAGGCTAATTTAGTAGTAGGGGCCCAAAAAGATGACTTCGCCCAAAATGGATGTATTTTAAATGAATCCGATCATATCATACTCAGTGATCATGAATCTTTTTCCCAGCCACCTTTGAAGCGACAAAAAAATCCGGCACAGGTCTGTGATATAAATAAAGAGGAGGAAGGGGGGTGATTAATGATACAAATGATAAAACAATTAAGTCTAATCCACAGAATCCCACTAGGAACTCGATTAGAGCGAACAAGAAAAGTACTCCGCATATGGTTGGGGGAACGGGAAGTAAGATAAAAACCAAAACCCAGAGCAATGAATTGGGGAACTTAGTATCGAAGGTTGAAAAATTAGATGCTTTTTTAATAAACTCCCTTTCTAGTATAGAAAAAAAGAGTTGATCAAATAGAGGTAAAATTGGCTAACCTGTTACTCAAGGAGGGAGAGCCGAATGTAAAATACATAATAGGCAGGCGGATACTCCTGAAGTAGATTCTTGTACAAAAAACCAGAAAGATCAGGATTCCGTTAGAAAGAAAAGACCATCTATAGGCCCCAATATTAATAAATACAATCAAGTACATTCAATCGCCCCATCATATCCACATAGGGTTAATCCAACAGGGGATTAGGATAGTAGGAGCACAAATAGGGGCACAAAGTTGGTTGTTAATTATCGAAATAGCATAAATCGGAGATTAGTTAATTGTGAAAATGAGGCTCCACCCATTGAGAAAATCCTTCCGGATTTACCAATACTGGATTTTCCCCCGGCTGTTACCCCGTACACAATTGTCCTTGCGAACGTCCCCAGGTTAAGGGAACAAGATAATGAACAGTGGGAAACTCTAAGGAATAAGTCGCTGCACTGGCTAAGTACAAAGGGTGGGCAAACAGAACAACTCTTTATGGATTACAAGATGGCACAAAGGGTTAGATGGGTGGGGAAAGGTCGGAAAATCCTATTGGGTGATTGTGTGGTGATGACATTTAGATCCCCACAGTTAGTTGAGAATATCCTGTGGAAGACAGGGAATGATAACATAAACAAGGAGGGCATTCATTTATTACCCCTCGGCTTTTTCTATCAGCCGCCCCCGGGGACGGAGAATGTTAGTATAAACAGGAATTCTGATGTAGGTGGCCACTATAGCCGTAATGTGCCGGTAGGAAATAGATTTGATCTGCTTCCCTCGTTAGATGAGAATGATTGACTGGATCAGTCCATAGAGGAAATGAATGAGAGGAGGAGTGGAATCTTAGAGGAACAAATTTCAACCATATGTGATATAGCCATGAGGAGACAAGAGATAGATGCAGTAACAAATAAGACCAATTCCTTAGATGTTTCACTGTCACCCTCAGCTTCAATGTGTGAACCATGCGAGTATACAGGGAATAATCTCACAATTTTGTTCTGGAATATAGCGGGTTTGCAGGCAAAACTAACAAATCGGCTTTGGTATGAATTTGTGAAAAAATTTAATATATTTTGTCTACAAGAGACGTGGTCCGTCAACGAGAGCCACATTGAGGGGTATAAGACATACCATACACCTGCTTTACCATCGAAACATGGAAGGTCTAAGGGGGGGGTTTAAGTGTATATATATATATATCCAATTTGGTAAATGTACATAAAATATCATTCCTTAAATCAGAACCCAATTACCAAATAGTCATTTTATCGACAGAGCAAGGTAAATGTGCTGCCCTGATTAATTTCTATAATAATGCGTTGAAAGATCAAGTGCTGGATATATTGAAGCAACTTATGTCTACCTTACAGGAGTTACAGAATAACAATGTGAGAAATATTTTTCGTATGGGGGGGGGATTTCAATACGGCACTGTGTTCTTCTAATCGGGATATAACCTGTGGTTTAACAGATGAAGATAATTGTACATTGTCGCACTTTCCGCACTCAGCATACGGAGATTCCGTAAATGAGATGTTATTTGTTCTGGGTCTGGGCTTCGCAAATGAAATGTGTTCACCATCTATTCCCTTCTCACAGACTTTTAATGGAAGAGGTCTGAGCACAATTATAGATTTCATAATTATATCGGATTGGATCCCGATTAATAGATTTTAAAACACATAAAAATGCCACAAGTGACCATTTTCCCCTGAGAGTGTCTATATCCCTCCCACCTGTTACCCGCAGGTCCAATATAAAAAGGGTTTACGCAGTTCAAGAAGTAGAGGTTGATAAAATAAATGGTTATTCTCTAAAGTGGGAAAAGGTGGAGTCTTTAAAAATAACTAAGAAGGTGGTTGAGACTAGCTATCATTCAATCCTGAAATGTTTAAATGAAGGAACAGCTCATGATGGTATAATGGAGTCATATGCGCACATTGCTGAAACTATTAGAAATGCGCTAAAGGTAGAGGTTAAAAAAAAGGGCAGAGCAAAAATAAAGGGTGGTTTGATCATGATTGCACAAAAGCTTATTCGAAATTAAAACAGGCACTACACAAAACTAAGAGATAGAACTGAAATCAAGCAGTGTAGGAAGGCCTACAATCAGGCTTTGAAATCACGCAAAATAGAATTAAAACGCAAAATAGAATTAAAACGCAAGGCATGGACTGATTTACGTAACGCAAGTACCAGTAAAGACAGTGCTGCCTTTTGGCATGTGGTAAAATCACCTTTTTTGGCAACAGAAAGTATCCCTACAGTAGAGATTGCAATTGACGAAGGATCATGGGTGGAATACTTTGCCAATATGTTCAGACAAACTGGAGAGGCGGAGAGTGTGGATGCAACTATATTAGGGAAAAAACTGCTTCCACTCAACTTTCCGATAGCTCTAGACTTTACGCTACAAGAGGTATTCTGTGCTTTAGAAGTTAGCAAGGGGGGAAAGGCACCGGGCCTGATGGGGTGCCCATCGATATTTTTAAGTATAATGTGGATTTATGGGCCCCACTGTTAACGAGAGTACTAGCAGCCTGTTGTGCAACCGGATTCATAGATTCCTGGTCGGAATCTATCATGGTACCAATCTTCAAAAAAGGCGACAGACAGAATCCTGCCTGTTATCACCCTATATCGTGGTTAGATTCGTTAGGTAAGGTGGCAGGTCGCATAGTGCTCAACCGCCTTCAACAATATATCGGATCTTCAATTTGGTTTTAGGGAGGGCCTGGGCACAATAGTACAAGGCCTCAATCTTACATTTATGATGGGGAAATACACGCAGGCGAAGGAAGATTGTACCTGGCCTTCGTCGACCTTTCGGCGGCATTTGATTGTGTTCTCCATGGGAAACTATGGAGCGTTCTAGCTTCCATGGGGGTGGAGCTGCTGTTAATCCAGTTTCTAAGGGAACTTTACAGGAATGCAAAAGCCAGGGTCCTGCCTCGCTTTTCCTGTTTGCTGCTACGGATTCCAGTTTTCCTGTTGACCGTTAGAGCCTCACTTTGGTTTAGCGGTGTTTCTCTGCACAAGTCCATCTCTTATCAAGTGGTGCGAGCCCATGACCTTCTAGACCTTCGTTTGACATATTGAAGAAACAAATCAGACGGGAAACAAGTTGCTAACAGGGAAATCTGTGATCTTTAACGTTATGGCGATGAGGGACCCTACCATCATTTTGTGCCCTGAAGAAGTCCTGTTTTAGGACGAAACGCGTTATGGTGGCTGTGTTTTTATTGTTGTAGAGATATTACTTCTTGTTCTTGTTTAAAATTTGATACTGTTTGCCATTAGGTTATAGAAACAAATCAGACGGGAAACAAGTTGCTAACAGGGAAATCTGTGATCTTTAACGTTATGGCGATGAGGTACCCTACCATCATTTTGTGGTAGGCACTTATCTGTTCTTTGTTCTTGTTTTCTCTCAAGGTGTCCTATTTCTTTTCCTAGTTTGCTGATATGTAAAACATGGGGGTTTGAATATTGTGGATGAATTTGTTATATTTCATCTCTTTATTTCTGGGTATTAATACATGGAATTCATATATATTTGGGTCCATGATACGATATTCCATCCTAGTTAGGTCTTCCAACAATCCTATTGGGCAATTTTTTCTCTCTCTTTTCTCCCGTTTTTCTCTTTTTTCTTACTTAAAAATTAATTCAAATTTGAGAAAATGTCCTGATAATGATGTTCTAGGTGGGACTTCTAGGCTCTCACAATGTGTTAATAGTCATTACTGAACACTTTAGTATATATTTTTTTATATATAATGTAAATAGATGAGTGTAGAATTGTTAGATAGTATATCTGTCTGTCTTTGTTGTGAATATATGTATAAGTATGTATTTTATTGTATAATGTTTATGGATTTGAATGTTGGTATTTATGCATTAGGATGTCTTATGTGTTGTATATTTTGTTGTTTTAAATATATTTATTTGTTTGTACTTAACAGCCCTGAAGAAGTCCTGTTTTAGGACGAAACGCGTTGGCTGTACTGTTTTTTGAGTCACCTCAGCTGGATTCTGTGTTTTTTACGATATATGAAAATGGAATAAAAGAAAGAAAAAAACTGAAGAACTTTGTGTCTGGATACAGACTCTCTGTATTAATTTAATTCTGCTGCATGGTGCACCTGTGCTTATGTTTTGAATTGTTAGTTTCCTTTGGGAACAGGCACTGTGACGGTGGGTGCTATTCTGTGTGCACATGGATCCCTAATTGTATTTAGGTGATAAGATTAAGAGAGTGATATTAGGTTAGGTGCTGGCAACTGGAAGGTACCACAGTCAGTTCTATATTCTTTTGAAAAGCCAGGGTCAGGTTTGGTCCTAATTGAGAGTGTACAGCGCCGTTCCAAATAGAGAGGGGGGTTAGGCAAGGTTGTGTCCTGGCACCTTTTCTATTTACATTATATACTAATGGTTTGGAGAAACAGCTGGTGGAGAAGTGCCAGGATCTACCTCAGCTATTTAGTCATCCTATATCGGCCCTTCTCTATGCGGACGACGCTGTAATAATGGCCCGAACCCCATTAGGCTTACAAAGGGCTCTAGATCAATATAATGTTTTTATGAAAAACCTGGGTTTAAGAGTTAATGCTTCAAAAACTTATCATGAGCTGTGGAACAGGAACCCGGAAGCATAGGGATATCCTAATAGACGGTCAAAAGGTGGAACCCACGATAACTTACCCTTACCTAGGTATCTTAATAGATCAAAAAGGATCCTGGCGCCAAGCCATTAAAGCAAGAGAAATCCTCTGAGAACGACAGCTCTGGTTAATTTTTCTAAAAAATTGGGAAAGAGACCTCCACTAGAGTTGCTTCACATTTACCAGGCCAAGTGTGTAAGCACAGCCATTTATGGCGCTGGCATCTGGGGATACTGTGACGTTAAAGAAATCCAGAGGGTGGAAAATGCCTCTCAGATTTTTGTTGGCAGTTCCACATTGTACATCGAGAGATATAGATATATATATATATGTCATGCTGAGCTGGGGCTCTTTTACATTACTGATATAATAAGAGCACAGCCAGCTATGTTATGGCATCAGATTTGGTCTTCAACAAAAACATTATTCAATCAGAAGGTAATAAAAGATAGCCTGGCATTAGACCATTCACAAGAGATCAGATGGTTAAAATACATCAAAGAATTTATGACCGATTTGGAACATCCAGAATACTATACCAATTATTTATTAATGGGTACTCTCAAGGAAAGCCTTCAAAAAAACAGTGTATGGAATATTTGGAGGCACTATCGCTTTCAATGCATCCCCAGGTTCCGTTGAGAATACCGCAATGTCATCTGCATATGCGATGACCTTAAGAGAATTTGCCCCTAACGTAAAAGGGCAAATTAGGGGATGACATTGCAGAACAGAGATGAATGGCTCTATGTATAAAGCGAATAACAAAGGGGAGAGGGGGCATCCCTGACGAGTACCACAGAGGATCGGGAAGATAGAAGACTGCAATCCCGTATATACTATTTTAGCACAGGGCTTGTCGTATAAGGCTTGTACCCATTTCTTAAATTGGCCCTTAATCCAAAAGCTGAGAGTATGGCCCACAAGAAGTCCCACCCCACTCGATCAAACGCTTTTTCAGCGTCTAGCAGAATCATACCGAGTGGGGTTGACCTCACATTTGACACATCAAAAGCAGTCCCTGCCATATTTACATGGGCAGTAGTGTCCCTCCCTTGAATAAACCCGTGCTGATGGGGAGATACCAGACTGGGCATTACTGGGGCAAGGCGACTCGCCAGAATCTTTGCAAAAATGTTTGCGTCGGCGTCGATGAGTGAAATTGGCCGATACGACACGCACTCATCAGCTGGTTTACTTTTTTTTTTATTTATTTTTTTTAAAAAGACTATTTGCGTCTCATTCCATGACTCGGGGACCTTACCCTCTGTTCCAATAAACCTTATTACCTGACTGAATGGTAACAGCAGATCGTCTTTGAAGATCTTATAAAAATTCCACAGGTATGGAATCTTCCCCCAACGCTTTCGCTGACTGCCAGTTCTATTTCTTCCAGTGTAATGTCCCTTGCCAAAGAGTCAGAAATTTCTCCCCCCATACTTGCCAGAGAACTATTCTGGATATAATTAAAAATATCTTCCTGCTTTGGCCGGATCCTTGGGGTATATAACTTGATAATATTGAGCAAATTGTTCTAATAACTGTTGTGGATACTCGTACAGTATGTTATTTGACCCCTTGATAGCTTTTATATAAGTTTTAGCCCTATCATCTGCCACCTTAAAAGCGAGAATCTTACCTATTTTTCGCCGCATTCATATTGTGACAGACGATATTTATTGAATCTTACCATACATTTCTCCCTGAATGTCTTCTTCTGAGCTGATCTGAGATCAATTAAAACAAGCCCCAGTTGCTCCATATCATCTGAACATCTCAAAGCTGCTTCTGCATGTTGATCTTCTACTACACGAATAGCTATAGTAGTTTCTTTTATTGCTTTTTTTCGTTCTTTATTTTGCCGCCAGATGTATTGTTGGGTGAAGCCCCTAATAATTGCCTTACATGTATCCCAAACTACTATAGGAGAGGCCGATCCTGTATTTTCTTTGAAAAATACTTTAAGTTGTTCCCTAGTCTGAGCCACAAACTCTTCATCTAATAGTAAATACCTAGAAAACGAAAAGGGTCTAGGTACCTTATTTTCAGCTACGGACTTGAAAGAAAGGAGAATAGGATGGTGGTCGGAGGTGACTCTCGGGCAAATTTCCATATCAGCTGACCATATAATTTGATCTGACGCCCAAGCCATATCGATTTGAGAGTACAACTTGTGTGGGGCGGAATAATAAGTGTAACCCGATACATTTGGGTATAATGTTCTCCAGACATCCCTAATAGCATGTAGTCGACCCAACTCCCCAATCGCAGCCCGTGTCCTCCGCATCCTTTGAAAAGCACCTCGTCTTGTAGTATCTAACCCATAATCCATAATGCAGTTAAAATCTCCCATCACCACCCGTTCCACCTCCCAATTCAGCATTTCCATATTTATTACATCAATAGTAGTAGGATCGTCTATGTTAGGACCATACAGTGAGCAAAAGACGTATTTTATTCCCTCTATCACCATCTGTGCTATAGCCCATCTCCCCCCTTTGTCAGACAATGTCTTACACACTACAGCCATGAATCGTTTATGCTTCAATATGGCGACCCCCCGTATGGAGAGATTTTGTGCCGAATTAACTACCACTTCAAATCCTAATTGTTTTAAAAGTCCACGGTCCTTATAAGAAAGATGAGTTTCCGTTAACATAACTATCTGAGGGTTATACATTTTTAGCTCTTCAGCAACTAGTTGCCTCTTAATCCTGCTATTCAGACCTGCCACATTCCACGCTAGACATTTAACCCACCCCATCTCAAAGATGATTCCCTGTCGCCTTTTCTAACGTCTAGCTTAATTAACTTAATACAACTTTTATCCATCCTATTTTCATTTTTATTTCTCAATACCCTCATGTTGACTTTTTTCGCCACCTCCCGTGGTCTCCCACATACCCAACACCCCTAACCCCTTCATCCACCCCCCCACATCTGGAAGGAGGAATCATCCCCTTCCTACAGCTGCCGCTGGAATGGCAGCTAACTGGAACCCAAACTCCACGGTAGCTCCCGAGACAAACCCACCCCCACAAATAGTTGCAAAAAAAGGAAAGAGGAAAAGAGGAAAGTAAAAAAAGAAGTATTTTGACGTATCTGTAGACCTAGTATGAAAAAATAGTAGCAAGAAAAGGAGAAGAAAAGGAAAACCAACTTTCTCCTTTCCGATCTACCTATCAACCCATGCCCAACAACTCAAACTTTATACTTTATACGACCCCATCTTTCTGCCATTTGTGGACTATTTCCTTCACTTCGGATTCAGAAAAAAAAAAATAGGATTGCCCCCCCCTTATGGCCTTCAGACGAGCAGGTTCCTGCAAATGTACTTGAGCCCCAGTAGCTTTTAGTGTGTGGATCAACTGCCTTAGCTGCCATCTCCTGTCCATTGTTGCTTTACAGAAGTCCGAACAGAAAAAGATAGAAGATTCCACAGCAACCAGTGATCTTGGGCCAGCCTTCAAAGAAACAGCTTGTCGCAGCAAAAAATTTCCAAAGTAAATCAAAAACGGTCTTGGATAACGATTGTCTTGCCTACGCTGCACCAATGGGAGTCTATGAGCCCTTTGTATCTGGCAGTCCCAATCCCAGTCCCCAAGATCCAGGAAAGCCTTCTGTAATATCTGTACTATATAAAGGCTCTGGGGTATAACCCCTCTTGTCCTTCCGGGACTCCAAACATTTTTAGATTTTGCCTCCTCTGTCGATTCTCTAAATCTTCTAGTTTGAGTTGCATAATCGTTAGTTGGTCCTTGTGCTGCTGAACTGAACTTGTTACTTTAGTAGTAGCTTCCTCCGTGCAGACTACTCTCTGCTGTAGCTCCGTTATCTCATTTGTCAGAGTCCCGACTTTTAGTGTCACCTCTCTCAGAGATTGCTGAATATTACAATTATCTGCCTTAACTTGGGCAAAGAGCTCTCGTGTTTCTTCTCTTTGGTCTTTCAAAGTTTGAAGAATTAATGACAACATCGGGACTTCGCTATCCTGGGCCCTTTTGCCTTGAAAATCTTATACCATATGTGACATGTGAGATGGTAGAGAGGGTCCAGATGCCGGGGACAGTCCTTGATGACTTGAAACACCTGTTGTACCAGGCAATATTGCTGTAGTTGACTGAGCCGGGTTCCGTATCCTCTGCTACCCTAAAAGCACTGCAGACATCACCTATTAAGCTGGCACCCGATAGTCTAGATATCGTGGTCTTAATTCCACCTTTGGACTGTACCCATCTCCGCATGGGGCTGTTAGCTGATGAATCTTTAGGTTGTGTCATCCTCCCATTACCTGACCCCTGATTAGACCCGTTATGCATCTTTTTCACATCCTTCATTATTTTAGATTTAAAGTTCTTCTTTCTAGCAGACGCTGGCAGCGCAAATTGCTTTTCCTTTGTACCTGTTAAGTGTTGCTGACCCACGTGTAGAGCTGAGGGGCTCTGGTTCTTCTGTTCTTCTTGGGCCGCAGTGGATATCACTGAATTAGACATCAAGTTATTATCGATAATCAGCATTGAGTCATCACCATTAAAGACGATATGTTCTGAAGAAAAAATAGTAGTAGTAGTAGGAGTATGCTCAACCCCAGACATCACACCATTCAGCTCTAAAGCTGAAGACCTTGTATTGTTAATATTACCCCCTACATGTCGAGGTTCTATTATGCCATCTTTCAGAGAAACAGACTGGGATGCAGATTCAGATGATTGATGGCTCCACAATAGATATCAGCTTTTCCTTCAGCCCCTCTTCACCTGGCTTAACAGCTGAAGATGACCTCACTTTTCCCTTCGGTTGCAATATCAGATTTAACAGCCTGATCCATGCTATTCACAATAGTATCCATATTTTCCCCACAACTTCTACCAGAGACCTCCTTCTCAATAGCCTCCAATATCCTAACAGAATTCCCACTGCTATCAGACATATCCATTTCTGCAACCT
This sequence comes from Calotriton arnoldi, assembly GCA_963921515.1. Classification (NCBI taxonomy): domain Eukaryota; kingdom Metazoa; phylum Chordata; class Amphibia; order Caudata; family Salamandridae; genus Calotriton; species Calotriton arnoldi. Next base: position 1,491,937 of record CAWUFW010003217.1, read on the forward strand.
GAGCCTGATAAGAAGACTGTGAAAACTGTAGGTGATTTACTTTAGAAGAGCCAGGGGAAACGAGCTCCGTGTCACCTTGTTGCTCACATATTGCATTAGTAACCATTTCTGCCAGCTTGTTGCCGGTAATTGATTCTGTAGCAGTTTCTGAAGAAAACAGTTCCGCAGGCTTCCTTGAATGCAGAAAATGTAATACCGGCTTCCCAAGCCCTGTAACCTGCTTAGGGGGGGCCGCCCTTTCAACCTCCACATTCCCTGCCACCTAATCGGCCCCCGAAGTCTCTGCTGAACTCACTGGCAATCGATTTTCTGCCCGAGTGCCTCTGGCTGAGGTCTTCGGTGGAGCCATGTCCCAGGGTGTAACAAAGTTCAGATGTAGTCGCGGCCGTGAAGCAAATCCGAGACTGAAGAAAGATGCGAATCGCCAAGCAGCCAGCCGCGCAACCACGTATGTGGACGGCGAGCGCCTAAGGCCAATCCTAACAATCGCCTGCATTCAGCACTCCCAAGCTGCGGGTCCGTAACGTGGTGGTGAGTCAATCAACCGTTAATCTTCAAAGGAAATCACAGGCAAATGTAAAAAGTTCTCTCTTTCTTTTCCCCCTTTCAATGCCTTTCGATAATTATTCCCTCAGAACATAATACAGCAGTTAGACAGACATGGGGGCTGTAGTCTCGGGAGTCTCTCCGTGTGCTGGTTCACAGAGACGGCGTCAATCTGCCATCTTGCCTCCTCCCGTTTCTAGACGCTTATGATACGGTAAGATACAAGAGAGAGTCTTGTTCTTTGTGTGCATTGTCTATTAGTAGTAGTTTTTTTTTTTAAGCACTAGGTAGCACGCAGGTACACTGGGCACTGTGTGAATAGAGTAGGCTGAACACTCGGTGAAGGTCGATAGTCGTTGGCACATGGTCCTATTGGACACCAATTTATCACTATTTGATACATGACACTTAAAATTGGCACGCCATAAGTGCCTCACTGAAGGAGTCGTCATACTTCGCAATCAAATCATCATGAATCTCTCCCTGTGTGTTAAACTATGATGATTATGTTTTATTTCAGTTCCCCTGACGGAGGGATAAGGTTATGCCGAAATGCATTGGGAAGGGAAACAACTATGGAAATTCATAGTTGCTTGTTGATAGAAATGACGATGTGTACATGATGTATCAGAAGGCAATACATTATTATTGTACAGTGTGTTCAATCACAGCGTGATTGAGGAGAGTTATCCACAATAAAAATCTAAAGTTTTGAGATAAGATTGAGTGTATGATATTTTTTATAATTTGCATATTGTTGACAACGAAAGATGCTTTAATTTAGCAAGGTTTTTGCTACCACAGCTGTGCGGGCAGGGGCAAGTGCGTGTTTACACTTGCAATACACACACAGTATCATACGAGGCTGGCTACCTCTTTCCCACCCAGCACGCTAAATTTCTATATTCGGATTACAACAGAGTAACCAGGATACATGCAAATAGGAGTGCACGGTACAGCCCCATAATTCACTAGTACACAGGGATGTGTGCCATGTCGACTCTTGACTTTGTTCTGCACCAAAACACGCAGCCTGCAAAGGGGTGGGTGGGTATATATATATATATATATATATATATATATATATATATATATTATCTACTGGCGGTCGCCAGTAGATAGTTATAGTTACAACCTATTATCCATAGGAAATCCGCGACATTCTATTTGAAATAACGTTGGCGCCGGTTGACGAATCTTCGTGAAAGTTTCCAACTTGTTGGGGCGCTCCGCTCCGCTCCTACCCTGAAAGTCTCGGGGTGATACGTGAAGCGGGGGCCGAGAAAAAGGGGGTCCCAAAACGCGTTTTCCCCATTCATTTTTCCATAGGAACCTTTAGTCGCAGCTACAGCCCGAACTGCTGAACGGAATTACACCAAATTTGGCAAAGAGGTAGTCCTTGGTTCAGACTGGTGCCTTTTGCTTAAATGGTGTAAATCCGTTCAGTAGTTCCTGAGAAAATCAAAAGTAAATGTACATATATATCTATGGGCGCGTCGGATACGCGTACCCTCAGCGCACCCTGCGCGCACCGTCCCGATCACGAGCTGCATGCTAATTGGCTGTCAGCTGGCTGTCAACATTCCGATTCAGGAAGTGTTGGCAGCCATTTTGTCCCTCGGTAGAACCGAGGGACAGAAACAAGTGCGCAAAGCGCAAAAGGGGGCAGGGTAGAAACACCCTGACCCCTAGGTCTGCTCAGGGGTCCCACAAGGACCCCCTGGGCAGATTTTTTTTTTTTTTTTTTTTTAAATCGGCGGGATGCGTTTAGGGTGCGCGTATCCCGCCGAGAAAAAAAGAAACAAGTGTGCAAAACGCACAAAGGGGGCAGGGTAGAAACACCCTAACCCCTAGGCCTGCTCAGGGGGTCCCACAAGGACCCCCTGGGCAAAAAAGCATTTAAAAAAAAAAATCGGCAGGATGCGCTCAGGGTGCGCGAATCCTGCCGAAAAAAAATCGAAGCGCGGTCTCCCGCGCTTCGATTGTATTTTGCCCCCGGGTGGCCCAAGTCCCGGGGGCATGGTGGGGAGTTTAATTTATGTGTGGGGGCCTCAAAGGGCCTCCCAAGCCCCGGGGACCGCCACCCCCGGGGCTTTCTTTTAAAAATGGTGCGGGAGGGCTCTGAGCCCTCCGCAGCCCCGAGGACCACCACCTCCCGGGGCTTTTTTTTTTAAATTAAACAACCTGTGTGGGGGGCTCCAGCCCCCACACGCCCCGGGACCGCCACCTCCCGGGGCACTAACAAATTAATATGGGGGTCCGTTACGGACCCCCAGAGCCCCGGGGACCACCACCTCGCCGGGGCTGTGTACTGAATGGGAGGGGGCCGCGCGGCCCCCTCCTGGAGCCCTTGATGGCCCTGGGGACCACCACCCCCAGGGCCGGCTCCTGCAGTGTCCCGGGGTGCCTACCCCGGGACACTGTAGTTTGCTATGGCAGGACGGGAGCCTCGCGGCTCCCGTCCTGTCATTACAAACTTGCTTTGGATATTGGAAGAGAGAGCAGGAAACCTGCTCTCTCTTCCAATATCCAAAGCCGATTGCTTTTCCACATGGGGAGCAGCATGTCAGCTGCTCCCCATGTGGAACAGCAATGCCGGCTCCCAAGGGACGTGGGGAGCCGGCGGGACTGTGGGGGGTTTGGGGACCCCCACAGTCCCCAACGAGAGGAGCCAGCCCCGGGGATGGGGTCCCGGGGCAAGTAGTGGCCCGGGAGGGGGGCCACGCGGCACCCCTCCCCAAAAAGAGCAAAACATTTTTTTAAAAAGGAAAGGCCGGCTCCGGGGGATGGGGTCCCCGGGGCCTTAAAATGGCCAGAGGAGGGGGCCACGCTGCCCCCCTCAAAAAAATAAATATAGAGGCCATGCCCCGGGGATGGGGTCCCCGGGGCCAATACAGGCCAAGGAAAGGGGCCACGCGGCCCCCTTCCCGTTTTTTTTTTAAAGGTAATTTAAAAAGGGGTAAGGCCCTGGGGGATGGGGTCCCCAGGGCCCAAAAAGAAAAAAAGGAAGGGGGCCACACAGCCCCCCTTCAGGGGAAAAAAAAAAAAAAAAAAACGATCGGGCCCGCAGGCCCCGCCCCTTCCTTCACCACTCTGCAAACGCGCCCCCTGCCGCGTTTGCAGAGGAGAACGAATTCCCCTTGAATACTGGGGGTCCCTGGGGCCAACTAGCCCACCAGGTACCTCCAGTATGCGCCAGGGGCTGCCTTGCAGAGAGGTGTACAGAGGCCACGCCCCTTTTACACCTCTCTGCAACGCAGCTCTGTGGCGCTTTTGGAGGTATATGGTGGGCTAGTTGGACTCCGGGGACCCTCAGGATTCAAGGGGACTTAATCCCCCAACTTAAAACGCGCCACGGGCGCGTTTGCACAGTGGTGAAGGGAGGGGCGGGGCTTCAGGTGACATGTGTGCAAACAGGCCCCGTGGCGCGTTTTAAGATGGGGAATTAAATCCCCTTCAATCCTGAGGGTCCCTGGGGGCCAACTAGCCCAACAGGTACATCCAGAAAGCGCCACAGAGCTGCGTTGCAGAGAGGTGTAAAAGGGTGTGGCCTCTCTACAGGTCTCTGCAACGCAGCCCCTGGCGCATATTGGAGGTTCCTGGTGGGCTAGTTGGCCCCTAGGGACCCTCAGGATTCAAGGGGACTTAATCCCCCAACTTAAAACGCGCAACGGGGCGCGTTTGCACAGATGTCACCTGAGGCCCCGCCCCTCCCTTCACCATTGTGCAAATATTCCTCTAAAATCAGCCGAAATATGAATTCCGATTTACTCACCTGTTATCAGGAGAGACCTCAGTGCTGCATCTTTCAGCCCAGTACTGGTCCTGAAAAGTAATTTTAACCGTACTTACCGGTAACTTGAATTTCCTTCATAGGCTAACATTGACTGGTTTCACTTGGAAATTCTTCTAAGTGTGGAGTTTTGGAACTTTAAAATATTCCTCTAAAATCAGCCGAAATACGAATTCCTATTTACTCACCTGTTATCAGGAGAGACCTCAGTGATGCATCTTTCAGCCCAGTACTGGTCCTGAAAAGTAATTTTAACCGTACTTACCGGTAACTTGAATTTCCTTCATAGGCTAACATTGACTGGTTTCACTTGGAAATTCTTCTAAGTGTGGAGTTTTGGAACTTTAAAATATTCCTCTAAAATCAGCCGAAATACGAATTCCGATTTACTCACCTGTTATCAGGAGAGACCTCAGTGCTGCATCTTTCAGCCCAGTACTAATCCTCAAAAGTAATTTTAGCCGTACTTACCAGTAACTTGAATTTCCTTGCATAGGATATCATTGCCTGCTTTTTGCTGAAAAAGTTTCTAAGTGTTGATTTTTGGAACTTTAAAATATTCCTCTAAAATCAGCCGAAATCCGAATTCTGATTTACTCACCTGTTATCAGGAGAGACCTCAGTGCTGCATCTTTCAGCCCAGTACTGATCCTCAAAATTAATTTTAACCGTACTTACCGGTAACTTGAATTTCCTTCATAGGCTAACATTGACTGGTTTCACTTGGAAATTCTTCTAAGTGTGGAGTTTTGGAACTTTATAATATTCCTCTAAAATCAACCAAAGTACGAATTCCAATTTACTCACCTGTTATCAGGAGAGAACCCAGTGCTGCATCTTTTAGCCCAGCACTGACCCTGAAAAGTAATTTTAACCGTACTTACCAGTAACTTATATTTTCTAACATAGGAATCCATTGCCTGGTTTTCAGCAGAAAACTTTCAAAGTGTCGATTTTTACAAACTACAAATATTCCTTAAAAATCGCCTGTATGACTTAAACGCATTCATTCAACTGTTTACAGGAGATGCCCCAGTGCTGGATCCAGGATCCAACACTGAGTAAGATAAAGTAACGATAACAGTTTTTACCTGCTAAGTGAATTTCCTTCCATAGGATAACATTGGTGATTCTATGAGAAAAAGTTTCTAAGTGTCAACTTTTAAAATACAATAATATTCCTTAAAAATCACGACTGTAACCAAAACGCTTTTACTCAACTGTTTACAGGAGATGTACCAGGACTGAATCTAGGATCCAGTCCTGTGGTTACAAAAGTAATCCATAAAGTAACTAATTGCATTTAACTAGAAATTCACATTGAGCTGAATGTTGCATTGTGTTTGAAAATGTGTTGCCCATTGCAACAACTGTAACTACTGTACTTAAAAGTCTATTGCCTATCTGCAAAGTATTTAAACTAAAGTAATTCATTCTGAGAAAGTATTTTTGTAATGTAATGTATAATGTAATTACAATGTAATTTAAAAAATAAAATATGTAAAAAAAAATTGTTTATAAAAATGTAGTAAATCAGTATGAAAAAAATTAATATAACAATTAATACATTTAAAAATTGTCATTTACAAAACCTTTGAAATTCACTGAAAAAACCGTAGGTTTCAGGCACGTTATAGTTAGAAATTAGCATTTAAAAAACCTTTGAAATTCACTGAAAAAACCATAGGTTTCAGACACGTTATAGTTACAAATTAGCATTTAAAAAACCTTTGAAATTCACTGAAAAAACCATAGGTTTCAGACACGTTATAGTTACAAATTAGCATTTAAAAAACCTTTGAAATTCACTGAAAAAACCATAGGTTTTAGGGACAGTTTTAGTTACTTGGACATTGCACTCGTACAAAACCCGTGAAATTCCCCCGTTATAGTTAGTTCAGCTAACTATAACTCGCGCCCCATAATGCACTGCTGATGACGTCACATATTACATCACTCATGACATGGTCAGTGACATCACTGATGACATCACTGATGACATCTCAAATGACATCACTGATGACATCATCCACGTGATAATCTGATGCACCTCCTCACACCCTAATATAACCTTTGATTCACCCACTCTAAATTACAGACTGCCATTCGCAAAACCATAGACACTCCAACACCAATAACTACATACCCACTCACTGATTCTTAGGTCTACACACACACATCCACTCACTCACCCGTACAGTCACTCATACTTACGGTCACTCAGTACAGGACTATCATATGCACTCTTACTCCTATATAGACACTCAAACAACGACACTCATCCATAGAGATACTCACACACCTAGTCAGTCATGCAAATAATTAAACACACTGCCATTTACTCACCTATACAGTTATACACACACCAGCTCACTTACTCATACAAATAGTAGCACATTGTTACGCTCTTATACAATCACAGATACAAGCACACACTCATCCATACAGCCACTATCACAATCACTCACTCTTGCTTATAGCTATTTATATACTCCAACACACATATATACTGCCTTTCACATATGTAGTTACTCACACATGTACCACTGGGACATACATTCACTCACTAACACACTCTTACACACACTTACCCACCCATACAGTCTATCACAGATGCACTCTTGAAACCATCCACCCAGTGAATCACCCACTCACACATCTATGCACAGAGTTGCACACACCCCTCCCACACAAACACTCAGGCACCCATACAGATACTCAGACAAGCATTCAATAACTCATATAGACACTCATTTAGCTATTCACAAACACATGCAGCCACTTACACAGCAACAGACAGACGGATACAGACATTCACCCAGTTTAGTCACTAACCCATGCATTCAGTAAGATACGTTAAATCACTCACTTATAGAGTCAGTCACGCACCTACTAAATCATCCATACAGACACTTACACACCCACTCATTCTTCAATACGTCTTTTCCTATATATATTAAAAATATTTAAACTTTACAGAAACACACAGTCACTGGATGATGTCATCAGTGATGTCATTTGAGATGTCATCAGTGATGTCATCAGTGATGTCACTGACCATGTCATGAGTGATGTAATATGTGACGTCATCAGCAGTGCATTGCGGGCGCGAGTTATAGTTAGCTGAACTAACTATAACGGGGGAATTTCACGGGTTTTGTACGAGTGCAATGTCCAAGTAACTAAAAATGTCCCTAAAACCTATGGTTTTTTCAGTGAATATATATATAGTTAGGACCTAGTTTCCATAGGGAAAGCGTTTATTGATTTGACAATAACTTTGGCGCCGATTGATGAATCTTCACGAAATTTTCAAAACTAGTGGGGCGCTCCGGTCAGCTCCTGTCTTGAAAGTTTCAGGGTGATTCGTCAAGCGGGGGCCGAGAAAAAAGGGGGGTCCCAAAACGTGTTTTCCCCATGTAATTTTCCATAGGAAACTTTAGACAAAGCTACAGCCCGAACTGCTGAACGGAATTACACAAAATTTGGCAAAAAGGTAGACCTTGCTTCAGAAAGATCACTTTTTGTTAAATGGTGCAAATCCGTTCAGTAGTTCCTGAGAAATTAGAAAAAGAAAAAGTTTCGATATCTGTGACCGAGGAGGGTTCGCGAACCCTCCCGGGCACGAGCTTCACTCTGATTGGCTGCCAACACTCCAAACCAGGAAGTGTTGGCAGCCATCTTGTGACTCGGTAGGCGAGTCACAAGAAATCAGAAAAAAAAGAAAAAAACGTGAAAAACAAGAAAAGGGGGCAGGGTAGAAACACCCTGACCCCCCTAGGCCTGCTCAGGGCCAAAAAAAGCATTTTTTTGTTTTTTAAAAACAGCAGAATTCGCGTTGGGGTCGCGAATCCTGCCGTGAAAATGAAAAATATTAAAAAACGAAGCACGGGCTCCCGCGCTTAGTTTTCAAAAAGCCCCCGGGTGGGCCAGGGGCAAACATTTATTTATTCGTGGGGACCCCGCAGCCCCGTGGACCACCACCTCCCCAGAGCTATGTAAATTATGTACGGAGGGCACGCGGCCTTCCAGCAGTCCCGGGGACCGCCACCTCCCCGTGGCTCTTTTAAAAAAAAAAAATTTTAAGATGTGTGGGGGGGAAAGAGCCCCCCCACATGCCCCGGGGACCACCACCTCCCCGGGGCTTTAAAGACATGGGAGGGGGGCCACGCGGCCCCCCTCCTGGAGCCCTTGATGGCACTGGGGACCGCCACCCAACAGGGCCGGCTCCTGCAGTGTCCCGGGGTGCCCACCCCCGGGACACTGCTGTTTGCTATGGCAGGGCTTCCGCCCTGCCATAGCAAACACTGGTTTGGATTTTGGAAGTGAGAGCAGGTTTCCTGCTCTCGCTTCCAAAATCTAAACCAGATTGCTTTTCCACAAGGAGAGCTGCATGTCAGCAGCTCCCTGTGTGGAAAAGCAATGCCGGCTCCCACAGGAGGCGGGAAACCGGCGGGACCATGGGGGCATTGGGGCTCCCCCCACGGTCCCAAACAGAAAGGGCCGGCCCCGGGGGATGGGGTCCCCGGGGCCAAAAGAGGCCTCAGAAGGGGGGCCATGCAGCCCCCCTCCTTAAAAATTATATAAATTAAAAAAATAAAATTGTGGCCATGCCCCGGGGGATAGGGTCCCTGGGGCCGAAATTGGCCTTGGGAGGGGGGGGCCGCGCGGCCCCCTTGCCGTTTAAAAAAAAAAAAGTTAAAAAATGAGTCAGGCCCTGGGGGATGGGGTCCCCAGGGCCCCAAATATTGTAAAAGGGGGGCCACACAGCCCCCCTTCTACAAAAAAAAAAAAAAAAAAAAAAAAAAAGCATTGCGCCGGAGGCCCCGCCCTCAGTGCATCACTCTGCAAATGCACCCTGTGGCGCGTTGTAAGTTGGGGAATTAATTCCCCTTGAATACTGGGGGCCAACTAGCCCACCATGTACCTCCAGTATGCGCCACAGAGCTGCGTTGCAGAGAGGTGGTCTGAGGCCACGCACTTTTTTACACCTCTCTGCAACGCAGCTCTGTGGCGCTTACTGGAGGTACCTGGTGGGCTAGTTGACCCTCAGGATTCAAGGGGACTTAATCTTCCAAGTTACAACGCGCCAGGGGGCGCGTTTGCACAGTGGTGCAGGGAGGGGGCGGGGCCTGATATGGCAAGTGTGCAAACATGCCCCCTGGTGCATTGTAACTTTGGGGATTAAGTCCCCTTCAATCCTGAGGGTCCCTGGGGGCCAACTAGCCCACCAAGTTCCTCCAGTAAGCGCCACAGAGCTGCGTTGCAGAGAGGTGGTCTCAGGCCATGCCCCTTTTTACACCACTCTGCAAACGCAGCTTCTAGCGCACTGCTGGTGGGGTGATGAGGTCCTCTTGTGTCCTGAGGACCTCAGGACACAAGTGGACTTCATCCTCCGAGCAGCAGTGCGCCAGAAGCCGAGTTTGCAGAGTGGTGTAAAAGGGGCGTGGCCTCGGATCACCTGTCTGCAATGCAGCTCTGTGGCGCTTACTGGAGGTACCTGGTGGGCAAGTTGGCCCCCAGGGACCCTCAGGATTCAAGGGGACTTAATAGGGATGTTATAGTTAGAAATTAACATTTAAAAAAACATTGAAATTCACTGAAAAAAAACCATACGTTTCAGGCACGTTATAGTTAGTTGGACATTTCTCTCGTACAAAACCATAGAAATTCCCCCATTATAGTTAGTTCAGCTAACTATAACTCGCGCACCCGCAATGCACTGCTGATGACGTCACATATTACATCATTCATGACATAGTCAGTGACATCACTGACGACATCACTGACGACATCACTGACGACATCACTGACGACATCACTGACGACATCACTGACGACATCATCCACGTGAAAATCTGATGCACCTCCTCACACCCTAATAAAACCTTTTATACACCCACTCTAAAATACAGACTACCAATATCGAAACCATAGACAGACCAATAGCAGTTAGTAAATACCCGGTCAGTGATTCCTAAGTCTACACACACATCCACTCATTCACCCATACAGTAACTCATACATGCAGTCACTCATCAATACAGCACTATCATATGCACTCATACACCTATACATACACTCACACACCGCCACTCATCCATAGACTCTCACACATCTACTCAGTCATGCAAAGAATCAATCATACCCATTTACTCACCTATACAGTTATACACAGACCACCTCACTTATTTATACAAATACTAACACATACTTACTCCCTTA
>CAWUFW010003217.1:1510000-1512500 GCA_963921515.1 Calotriton arnoldi
TACACATATATACATACACATATATACCTACACATATATACATACATACACATACACATATATACATACACATATATACATACACATATATACATACATACACATACACATACACATACATATATATACATATATATATATATATATATATATATATATATATATATATATATATATATATATATATACACTTTTGTTAAACGGAGTTCCAAACGCACTCTCGGAGCAGATACACAATCACCAAAATCCAAGGAGCATTCAAAAGGGGTTTATTATTGCCATAAACCCGACGTGACGCATTTCGCCCTCCAAAGGGCTTGATCACACACCATTCTGCCCACCAAAGCAGGTATACATACACTTCCGGTATGAACATCAACATAGGACTCAAAAGGTGAAATTATACGCCATTTTGAACTTGTCACAATAATATGCATTATATACACGAAATACAATACAAAAGAGGCTTCATAATTTCATTTACCATTACGAGACCAAACCTATGTAATCAGTCGCTCTCTAGGTGTTTTAGGTGTCTGCAAGAATATGTGTCTCTCTGTCTCGCGTAGCGCTGTCCCGCTCACGTTACTGGTCAGTATATGCAGGGAATTCTGGTACGTGTAGTACTCTTCTCGCTACCCACCTGCACCTACTCTTAAAGCCTCTAGGCGGATGAATTGACGGGACAATGTTGTGCATATATTACGTCCCTTCCTTCGTGCGCCTCGTCATTAAAGTGAAAATGCCTATGGCTATAGCTATGCTGAACGATTATATCCCCAGATTAGTGGGAAAAAGACAGGGCAAAGTGTTCCACGTTTTAAGGTGCAAGTGCTGCTGTACTTAATCCCCGAGTCATAATAGAGCATGTGTATCCCCAAAATAGTGGGAAAAGTATACAATATATTTTAATGGCCCCCTATGTAAGGGAGAATATGTGAAATCTACTTGTTGGGCATCCTGTCAATTGCTGGGTGATGTCGATACCTGTATAGTCATGTTCATTTATCTAGGTGGTGTAACCATTCCTACCCCTAATACACCGTGATAAGTCAAAACATTTTCCAATTATAATTACAAATTAAATTAAAATTTTGAATAGATCTTATCTGTTCACTGGGACGCAGCTGAAGAAAAGGGTAGGGATCCTTGTGTCACGAGCCCGAGACATAGTCCCTTCCTTTCCTCCTCTTAAAAAACACAACAAAAAAAAAAACAGTTTGTAATTGTATAAATCCATGCAAATATCAACAAACTATATATTTATACATATATGTACAATTATCCAGGCCTTGCGAGGCACCCCTACTAATATATCTATTGTAAACCACATCAGAACTTTAATGAGAATGGTGGTCCAGATGTAACTCTCTCCTTGTAACTAATCACCCTGTAAATGTATGGCCATCTCATCATCAAGGTTATGTCCTTTAGGGTGTCGAATGCACATCCCTATGATGTGTCTCGATTCTCGTTGCCTGAGTCGCAATGTTCTATTGCCACCTCTTCTATTGAGAACTACCTGCTCAATCACATAATAAGAGAGTTTCGTATAATCAGAGAAATGTTTTAACTCAAAATGTCGTGCAATGGGATACTGCTGATCTGTTTGTAATTGCCCTCATGTGCTCGAGGACTCTTTTCTTTGCCATATGTGTTGTGCTCCCTACATACTTAAGTTTGCATGGACACTCTAGTACATACACGACATGGGTGCTACTACATGTGAGGAATTGTGTGATGCTTATCATTCTATTGGTGCTCTCATTCCAAAATTCCTTCTGCATGCGACTATTCCCACAGGCCTTACAGTGGCCACATGGGAAAAAGCCCTGGAGGTCAATTCTTCTCTCCACTGTACAGTTGGAAAGATCACTATGTACTAGTAGATCTTTGAAACTTCGTCCCCTTCTGTAAGTTATTAATGGTCGTGTGGGTAGAGAGTTACCTATTACTGGGTCTCCCCTGAGTATACTCCAGTTACGTGTGATCATCCTCCGAATTTGGTCAGAATGTCCATTGTAGGTCATGATCATGCGTGTATCTGTGTTGGCCGAATCGTCAGGACTGCTCATATCTGGTGGGTTCGCTAGAATGGTGTCCCTGTTGACTGCTTTCACCCTCTCCACTGCTTTTCTAAGAACCCAAGTTGGATACCCCCTACCCTTGAACCTCTGTATCATGGTAGTTTGTTCTCTTAGGTAGCCTACCTCTGTGCTACAGTTCCTTTTCGCTCGAAGTAGTTCCCCGTAGGGAATGCTCCATTTAAGTATATTTGGATGGCTACTTAAAGCATGCAGTAATGTATTGCCTGCTGTACTTTTGCGAAAAAGAGTCGGAACCACCTTCTTGTTCACTATTTCCACCTTCGTGTCAAGATATTCCACCTCGTGGTTACTGATGGTACACGTGAGGGTCAGGTTCTTGGAGTTATGGTTCAGTTTGTCAACAAAAATGAGTGCTTCCTGTTTGCTGCCTTTCCAGACAACAAACAGGTCAT